>LPNX010395462.1:441952-855570 GCA_001517045.1 Pseudotsuga menziesii
ACTCTCGCACTCATAGTTTTTATTTCTCAAATTCAGTGGAAATAGAGGATAGAAAATTGTACTTACAAAAGACATTTTGCAGTCAATGAACTCCTGAAACCAGTCACGATGTCATGGAACCAGCCACGGTGGGTCAATCAACCCGTGAAGGAAATCGGTAGAGCAAAGAATGAACCCATGGATTCATCAGAGTTTCAAGAATCAATCCAGTGAAGGAACCGATAGAAGTCAAATCATAAGTCTCGGAGTATCAACCCGAAGGAACGGCCGGATCTGAGAGGGAACTAAAAAGTATTGGAGTGTAATTTTCGTAACGCGCGGGAGGGGATTAATTAGCTGCAGGTAAGTGAATAATGAACAAAATTTATTAGTGTTATATGTTTTGTTTTTTGTTTTTTTATTTATTTTTTTATTTGTTATTTTTTATTATTTTGTTTTTTTGTTTTTTTGTTTTTTTTTAACAGGTCTAAAAAAACCGAAAATGCCAAGGCCCGCATATACTAGGCTTTAAACCATGTCATTTGATGTCAAAATATATCCACTGAGAAGGCTAAGTAATTGAACATGAGGATTTATTTACTCCAACAAACTACCTTCCATTAGAAACATGTCATGTCACTATCAATCCATCAATAATCATTAGGGAACTCCACACAAAACCCATGTCTCATAATCAATCCAAGGACTAGATCTCCACATAGATGTGCACATTGGAGCAAGTATGTTAAGATACATCGTGTGGTGTAAGGTGAAATTACTTCTGGTCCATGGTTAGCCTTATATAGTAGTATACTAGCTTTGTCCATGCACTTTAACTTACTTAAATCTTAGGTAAAGTTCCGGAAATGGCATTATGACTGAATAATAATAACAAAAGCATTTTTGTGACCAATAGGGTAATATCTTCCATCCACCCTTTCCCCCCCTTTTTTGCGCAGTTGGGCAGCTCTGTTGTGGTTGGATCGTTGGATCGAAATTATTAAAACTGGAAACCTTAGGCAGATATCATACAGAACTTCAGTGGAGATCCTGGGAACTGCTTTATTTTATTCAATGTAGCCATACAATCTTTGAAGGGCAGGGCACGGGCGGCTTGCTTTGGTGCCAGGACTTTACAACAATTGACTTATTCAACCTACACAATGAATGCCAATGGGTTAGGAACTTTATTTAAATAAATTACCTTTATTCACCTGTTCATACTTTAATTACCGCTTAAACATATTTTATTATTACTTAAATATGCCTTTCATGAAGTTTATCTATGTTCAGAAGGATGCCAACAATGGCGCTCCTTGCTAGTGAAAGAGTGGAGGCAGGATAGAAGGGATTATATTTTTGCCTTGTATGTTTGGAAAAAATACCAACAAGGCAAGGTATTCTTCTTATAAAGGTTTAGAAATTTGTGGTAGAAGGGATTATATCTTATCATTCATTTTCTAAGGTCGCGTTAAAATAGTAATTTCTTTGGTCGCGTACCCAAACCCATGCGCACCCAACAGCAGGGTCAAAAGACACAGACAGGTTCCAGGTAACTTAGTGCTGCTTAAAGCTCTACTAGTACAAAGACTGTCGCCACCTTTGTCCTAACCCTTGGCTTTGCATATGGGATATTTAATTAGTTAAAGTTCCTATGCTTTAACTACGGGGTAAACTGTTTTCATAAACTACTTATAGATAAACCATATATTAAAGCGGTGGAACTAAATCTGTTCGTGGAACTGTATCCGCACCCCCCACAGGTTCTACCCACCTTACCTTTGCTATTAGTGGATCTGGGTCTATGAATGGATTTGGGGCTGGGATGGGATCTGTACTCCGGACCGGAACTAGGCTAAGGAAAGCCGGGTCTCGATCTCGAACTTGGAATTCTCAATCTGGCTCCAATGCTGGAATGGACTATGGCCTTCTATCTGTATCTGAATTTCCAACTCGATCTACTGTTTGAACGTATAGGTTCAATTCCTAGGTCTTCAACTGGATAAACGGGTTCAAGATCAACAGGCTCTGCTGTCGTAGGTGTCTGTGGGGTCTACTATAGTTATAGGTCTAGATATGCATATCTTTTGTTAACTTCTTATTTGTCATCATGTATGCCCAAAGCATAGTGGGTATCCTTTCATCCCAGTCGTTGCGGTTTACTGCACAAACCTTGGTTAAGCCTTGCTCAAGAATCTTGTTGAATGCCTCAAACATCCCATTTTCTTGTGGATGATAGGGGCTAGAAGTGTGGTGTTTCGCCAGAAACTCTTGGGTCGAGGTCTTAATGGTTACGCTCATGAATTGCTTACTTTGATCCATTGTAAAATGTATAGGGCACAAATATCAACTAAGAGGATGATCCATTAAGAGAACCCATGCACATATAAAAAGGGTCAATAGATGAGTCATCAAGCATGATAATCCAAGAGGAAGAAGTGAGTCTCCTCTTAGTGAAACATCACTTGAATCAAATGATACTACCATCTATAATCATATGGGTGTATGCACAGATGAAGGGAACCATGAAGGTGTGTACTCCTAGTCCATCAAAAAGTTCCACATGTGACCACTTGTAAACCCCATCCTCTATGATGAAAATCACAAGTGGAACTTTCAGGATACATGCATTATGATTAAAGATAGTAGTTCACCTTGGAAATGTATGCACTTCTTTTAGGATTGTATTCTATGGTTAGAAATTATCTTGATATGTGTTCCTGTCTCATTGAAAATCAATTTTACAATACAAACACTTGTGACCCCCTCCCTTGTGTATCGCAGTAATGATTCATCTTCCATTATTACTTCTCTCGCATAGTGGCCCTATCAATTCCATGCATTAGTAAGCATTGTTGCTTCATCCATCGACTTCCTTTCATGTTCATATGATCCCATGCCCTATTCCAAACTTTACAAGTTGTCATTTTCATTCACAACAACTATTTGTCATTATCTATACAATGATATGATGTAACAAATAAGCCGAGGTAACCCCATACACCTCTTATATCTATATGTACAAACCATTTGTATGGTTCATCTGTGCCAGGCACTAATTTTCCACATGGATCATTCATGCCAATTGCCATTTTCTGTATGTTCACCGACGAAAATTCCACTTATCCACCATGTCCAAACTCTTCAAACACAAATTAACAAATAAATCTCAATAAAATCAAATTTGAAATACCTAAATATGACAAACAAGATGATAGAAAAGCTATTATGTGGATTAATATAATCTAAAGTTAACATATTTTTAAAAATGTACACTAGATATTGTTTCATTCACTAGTTATGTCTTTTCTTCAAGTCTCTACATTTTTGTATATGTAATTTAACAATTTTTATCGTAATTTTAAATTAAACTTATTAGATTTTTAACTTTTTTATTTTTTATTGAAAATTTTTATTTAAAGGTTTTTCTTTGATACTCATCATTATTGTATTTGAAATATTGTTTTCACTTTGTTTCTTAAACATTTAATTATTTCATGAATTAAATTCTCAGTATAGTTTTTAAGCATTAGCTTTCAGTAGGATAATGTTATATAGCTATTTGTGATATGTTGGCACTTAAGCCTCTTCAAATTTAAACCACCCTGCCTCATTTTTAATATAATTATTTAAAAAAATATTAGTTTATTGTGTTTCTCTCATTTCATGGCATATTAAAACAAATATTAAAACATATATTGTTAAAATATATACATAAAATAAACAATACACATCAATTTCTTAAGTGAATCAATATGACGATGATGACGATGATGATGATGATGATGATGATGATGATGTTTGAGTCTGGAAGCCCTCCCACACCATCAATGCATGCATCTAGTTTAACCATGCCAAATTTCAGACCAAGCTAGCACATAAATAAATAAAATCAACGGTGGCCCCATCTAGCACATTAATTCATTTATAAGTATGGTTTTTGTTGCTCGAATTGTTAGTGTCAGTCATGTTTGATGATGATGATGATGATGAAGATAGTGATCACGATGTTGATGTCATATGAAATGATGAAGATAATGATGATGATGATGATGATGATGATGATGACGACGACGACGATGATGATGATGATGATGATGATGACGACGACGACGATGATGATGATGATGATGTTTGAGTTTGGAAACCCTCCCACGCTGTCAATGCATGGGTCTATTCTAACCATGCCAAATTTAAGACTAATTCAACCCATATATAAAAAAATTTCAATGTTGGCCCCGCGTGGCACATTAATTAATCTAAAGGTATGGTTTTTGTTGCTCGAATTGTTAGTGCCAGTCATGTTTGATGGTGATCCTGATGTTGATGTCATATGAAATGATGAATATGATGATGATGATGATGATGATGACAATGATGATGATGATGATGATGATGACGACGACGACGACGATGATGATGATGATGATGATGATGATGTTTGAGTCTAGAAACCCTCCCACACCATCAATGCATGTGTCTAGTCTAACCATGCCAAATTTCGAAACAAGCCAACACATATATATATAAAAATTCAACATTGGCCCCACGTATCACCTTAATTAATCTGTAGGTATGGTTTTTGTTGCTCGAATTGTTAGTGTCAATCGTGTTTGATGATGATGATGATGATGATGAAGATGGTGATCACGATGTTGATGTCATATGAAATGATGATGATGATGACGATGACGATGATGATGGTGATGATGACGATGATGGTGATGATCATGATGATCATGATGATGATGTTTGAGTCTAGAAACCCTCCCATACCGTCAATGCATGTGTCTAGTTTAACCATGCCAAATTTCAGACCAAGCCGACACATATATCTGTTATAGCTGATTTTACCACTCCATGTGAAACACACTTGTATGGCCTTCCCCTGTCCCTCTGCAGACTCCTTAGACCCCTTGGACCATTTTTTGTCCTTTTATGTTTCCTTGACCATCCCTATAAACATGTGAAAATTAATACACGCGACTTTTAAACCCCTAATCGCGTATATACGTGGGTGTGACCTCTAAAATCGCGTACATCAGGATGTGTGCAAAATCCAAATCATTTTGGAGTTTTCCTTGACATGGATCCGACTCACTTGACTCCTGGCCTTCCATATGCCTTGAGATCGCTCGGATTCGACCTTTCATTACCCCTTTGAAAATCTATATAAGGAACTCTTTGGTACATTGAAGACATATGAGAGAATTGAGAGCAAAGAAACTATATTCCATTGTTGCCGAAACTTGTGCTTGAGTCTGCATCCCTTTGTCCCTTGGAGCACTTTTGTGTTCTTCCCAAGCTTGCCTTTTGCTTGTGAGCTTGCTATTGAGAGATGGAGGATTGAGGTGGTGGAGGCCCAAGTGGGGGATTCAGTTCCTCCGATTTGCAGACGTGCCGACAGAGGTTGTATCCATTGTAATCTCTGATTTTATATTAATAGAAATATCTTTTCCTGTCCAATAATGGAGGTTTGAATGAACATTTTATCCATGGATGACTTCAAATGCTTATACATTGTTGATTATATATTCTAGAATAGATCTAACACTAATATATATAGTATGCTTGTCTTGTTTACTTGTTGTTGAGGAAGTAATTTATCAATTCAAGATGAAGTTTGAAAGCTCAACGGGGATTTACTTTAACCGTCCGGAACAAGGTACGAGGTCTGATCCTTTAGTGTTAGATATTTGATTTCTATTGCATATTGGAAAGGATTGATTTTTGGAGTCAAGCTATCTGTTGTGGTACCCCAAGCCATAGGAATTTCTCTTCGCAAAAGAATTGGCGACTCCGCTGGGGAGTTCCTAGTAGTTGTCCTTTGGGGGTTTTCTATAGGCATTCAATGACTTTGAATTGCTCTTTTTCTCTTGTTTCTGTGTCGGGTTTGGGGGCATGTTTGCCTGGTAGTGTCTGATTGGTGTGAAGTTTGTCTCAGCTTGTCTGTTTGCCTTTATTTTTATGCACCTTTCTTCCTGTACGCAAATTTTAGACTCACAGTCGCGTATATACGCGGGTTTCACTGCTATTTCCTCGTACACACACAAGTTTACTGTGAACAGTCACATATGCCCTTAGTTTTACCTTCTAGAGGAATTTGGATGGTTGTTGGGTGAATTTTGATGATTGTTGAATCTCCTTTGATACTGCTAGAGTCTGTATACACCTCTATTTCTGACCAGAGACGGGTTTTTTTTAGGGTAAAATTTCTTTTTTGAAGAATGTTCTTGTCATTGAATTTTCAATTTTATGTTTTGGGATTAGTGCATTAGATTTATTTTACCTTAGTACTTTGCTTGAGTGCTGCTTGAATGTGCTTGCAGAGTCTGGGGGTTATAGAGCCATTCTTTTGCTTTAATATCTCATTTTTATTTCAAAAAATCCAAAAATATTTGCTTATCATCATGCATTGCATATTGCATTTTGCATAGTACTTGCACTAGATTTGCTTTGGAGTATTAGTCAGGATTTCATATAGGAAAGCTTGCATTTATCATTTGAAGAAAATTGTGCATTTTACGTAGTAGTATACCCTATTTTTCATGGACACAATGCATTTGCATTGATTGTTAGGTGTGCATTTTACTTCATGTTGTGTCATAACACCATTAGTCGCACGGCCATATACCTCTTTTGAGTAATAAATCCAGTTAAAATCAACGCTTAAATTAAAATGAACTACACTATTTTATTTGATAGGGTTCACCAACAAGATTAGGTTTTAGGGTCTTGGAATAGTTCATTGTGAGTAAATTCTCCAAGACCACTAAACAATAACATGTATGTGTCTGTCCAGGTGAGTGTGTGAAATTCCTTGGTATAACCAGTGTTTCTTAGGATCCTCCTCTCAAAAGGGAGTTAAGCACAAGGCAGTGTGAGCGGTTATTGATTGGGATGACCCCTAGTCATAACTGAGTAGCACCGGAGATATTTCCAGGATTGTATTCGTATTTGGGGGCTCTTTCGAGACTTTCGGGCTTTGCTACCCTGCCCATACGGTCAATCCCGCCTGCAACTGTCCGCCTGAGCACTGATTATATTGAGGTGACCTTAGTGGCCTTACCTAGGATATCGAGGGGGTACTTTGTAGGGGTTATTTTGCAGGTGTCCCGGCCAGGTTGGGGTCGGACAGCACAGTCGCTTTACGCATTGAAGCTGAGGGCCACAATAATTGGTTACATACCTCCGCTTATTGTGTATGGGAGTCTCAAGCCTCTCCTAGGAAAGACATACCTGCTTCATTCGGGAGCTCACTTATCCTACCCTTGATTTCTTGTGGTTGGCTTTAGATTTTCTCAATGATTGCTCTATGCATGTTAGCTTGCCTAGGGTTTGTGTAGATAGAGAGTCTTTTATATTTTTTTGAGTCATTGTGGATTCGGGTGCGGCTCCTCGTTGTTCTCATCGTTTAGCAGGACTTCCACCTTCTACATCTCCTCCTCCTTTGGGAGAGAGAAATAAATAGTCCAGGAAAACTACTTTGCACATTGATTCACACACGATGGGAGACCATGTAGAAGGTATTCCTAAACCACCTTCTCCCATTCAAGTGGAAGATGGGGAGTTTACTCCTAACTATGATCCTTCACCTGATTTGACTAAGTTAGGTCCTATAATTTCTGAGATAGGTACTTTTCATGATAGACCTACTTACTCTAGTGTTGATCCCCCATTGACCCATCACCGGTATGGAATGTCGGAAGATGATGAGACTCATTTTGAACCCGCGAGCACTAATTATGGTAGTTATGGTATGTCTGGTTTTCCCACACATGATTTGGCATTCCATGTTGAGTCTGAGTTTGAGCCTAACACTATGCCTAGGGGCACTCTCATTCCTTACCATGCGGAGAGGTTTAGGAGCACAAGTCACATTGCACCTTCCATCCCGGCGGTGGAAGCTACATCACATATTCCTCCCAGGTCTAGGGTTATTGATCCTATTAGGATACCAGATCCGAGACGAGTGACTATAGGGAATAGCACATACATAATTACACAGGTCCCCTCATCCTCTGTCCCTAGTTCTTCGAATGTTCACCCTCCACCTCATTCACGTGGTCCTTCGAGCCAAAATGTTGCTACGAGTCATGTCCGTACTACGCTTACTCAACCAGTTGTGTCTCAGGTCCATGCATCGCCCATTGTTTCGGGAGGTCATGTTCATACTTCTAGAGGTCATATTACTACTTCTGGAGCATATATTCCTACTTACAGGACGTATATTCCTACTTACGGAGTGTCCCATGGGACATCTCATGCGATGACTTATGGACCCTATTATGGGACGCAGTATGGACAGGGTTCTTCACCTTATGGGTGTGGGTATCAACAACCTGCTTACTCTCTGAATTGTGGCTTTGTAGCTCCGAATAGTCAAGGTACACCACACTATGGTGCTTCCATGCCACCCTATACGAGTCAAACGGGAGGAGGGCACTATGGCCAAGGCCATGGTGGTTATGGTAATCAGACCTATGTGAATCAAAACTATCAGGAATCGGTCCATCGATCTAATCATCCTAAGCTCCCTTTCCTCGCAACGCTGAATCTTCCTAACTTGTTGATATTGACGAACGATCTCGTAGCTCATGACCTGGCTTGGTCGGCTATCCCTACCAAGCTTCCCTCGGACATACCCAAATTCGAGGGCAAACCGGGAGAAGATCCGAGCGAACATGTTACTACCTTTCACCTATGGTGCTCTTTGAATTCCTTACACTAGGACTCAATCTGTTTAAGGCTGTTTCAATGCACCCTTACAGGGCCTACCGCGAAATGGTATATAGAGCTACCTAGGGGGCATTTGCTTTGTTTGATGACCTAGCGATGACTTTTCTTAACCACTTCCAGCTACCAGTGCATTATGATGTTGGTACTGAAATCCTGTTGACATCTCAGCAGGATAAAGCCACACATATCTTGGAACATATCCAAGAGTGGCGTAGACAAAAGAGGTTAATTAAAGCCTTTATACCGCTGGAATTCCTCCTCAAATGGTTCCTTAAGTCGTTATTGTCGTATATAGCGAAGGATGTTTCTACATCTGGTGTGCAAAATGAGGAACAAGCCATTTTTAGGGCTGAATTTGATTTATGCTCAGTCTGGTTTGTTATATGAGATCATTCCCAATGCTCTGCATTCTAGTTTCGACCCTAAAGTTTAACCTGGACCACATGCCAATGGCATTGTTGGTTGTGCGAGTGCTAAACCTGCGGATTTGGTTGTAAAACAAGTTAGTCAATTGTCAATCAACCAATCTGCTTTGGGACAAGCCACAGCTTTGTCTCAACCTGCCCAAATGGTGAGTGTGCTTACAGTGCAATCATCAGACCAGAAGGGTAACCAGCAGCCCAGACGAAATAAAAAGAAGGGTAAGAATAATCGTAAGGGTGGGAGTAGGAATGAAAATGCTAATAATAATGACAAGAATGCCCGTAATGCTGGGGGGGACAAGCAAGATAAACGTAAGGTTAAATTCCCTTACAAGTTGTGTAAGGAGGATCACCTCACTTACTTGTGCCCTCATATCGATGAAGCCTCAAGATTCTTGGCATAGGGCCCAACTGTGCTGACTAACCCTTTACCTCACAATCAAAATATGAACTCAAGGACCCATGATCAGTCTGGTGGTGATTAAGATCTGCCAGAGGGTAGTGGTCGTGCTTGCATTAACATGGTACGTGCTGCGAAAGTTGTGACCCATGCGAAAGACTATGGTTCGTCACAACCCAACCCAAGAAAAGAACCTGATCCACCAGGAACCCCTTTGCATATTGAAAAACCTGTGGATAAACTTGAAGCTACACCTCGCATTCCTAAGGGAATCCTTAAGCGTGTGGGGCACAATCCTAATGCCCAAGCTGCCCTGAACTATTATGTTGTTGAGGATTTGGGCCACACTCCTTGTGCGATGTCTGCATTGGAAGTGCTTCAGAGTTGTCCTTCGCAAAGGAAGGCTTTGCTTTCTGCCCTTGGTGTGAATGATGATAATTCTTCCTCCGTGATTAAATTTGAAACCGCGGGATATCAGCCTCTCTTGCCTTACTATGTGTCTCTTTTGATTCACCTAGAATGTCTTAACATGACCGTCAACCGCACTGTGATTGACGAAGGCGCTGTTGCTTCTGTGATGTCTTTATCGTGTTGGAAGGGTTTAGGTTCCCCTGAGTTGTCTAAATCCGTGACCATGTTAACTGCATTTGATGGGAGATCATTTAAGCCGCATGGGATCCTTCCTTCCCTTAAGGTCCATTTGGGAGGGAAGACCATTGCGATAGAGGTCGAGGTGGTTGATGTGCCCCTTGACTACAATCTCTTGCTGGGTAGGAATTGGATGTACAGTATGCAAGCCGTAGCTTCTTACCTATTTCACATTGTATGCTTTCCATTTAACGGGAAGATAGTTACAATTAATGAAATGTCATTCAAGAATCTGTCGGTTACCACATCTTCGGGAGCTTCGATCCCGATTGTAGAGCACTCTCAGCCAGCAACTGGGAGTGTGGGTGTATGCATGTATCCATCCCTCATGGGAAGTTTTAGTTGTCCTACACCTATCCTTATGATAGGGTCTAGTTCCGGTGAGGCTTCAACATCTATAATATCGGTGTCTTTTTGCACAAGTCATATGGAAGATCCTTGGATTCTTCCTACACCGAGTCCTTTGAGTGAGCCCATCGTGACGGACGTGTCGTTTCCTACAACTATGGTAGCTTATCAAGATAATCTTGAGTGTGTTGCAGAGCCTAGTCCTTCCTCTTCACAGATGGAGGAGGAGGACCCTTATGTGCTTCCTGCATTGGCAGTACAGTCTTCTCACACACACGACTGCCTTGATAGTGTTTTTCCTTCAGACAAAGCGATTATTGAGGCCATGTTAGGAGTTGAGCCACCATGGGAAGACCTCCATCATAGATCTTACTTTCTTCCTGAGCTTAACCGCTTGGAGCATGAGGACTTTAGGGAGGTTCTTAGTGAGAGAATTGGTAGTCCTATGGTTCCATTAAGCTCTCCTGGTCCGATGGCTGATGGAAACATGGCAAATATATCTCCAACGATTCCTATCAATATCTCTCGCGATCCCGACAAGATAGAGAATGTCTATATTGGGGAAGAATGTTCCCATGCTAAGATTCAATAATACACCGAGTTGTTTAAAGAATTCCATGATATCTTTGCTTGGTCTTACGATTAAATTCCAGGTATCGACCCTCGCATTGTTGAACACGATATTAAGACTTATCCCAATGCTAAGCCTGTTCAACAACGCTTGCGTGCAGCGAATCCTAGGAAAGCACCCGTGATTAAGGCAGAGAGTGTTGAAATCCAATTTTACCTATCCCATTCCCTTGACGGAGTGGGTTTCAAACCCCGTTTCGGTTGACAAGAAACAGGGAGCGATCTGCATATGTATTGATTTCCGTGATTTGAATCGTGCCTGTCCTAAGGACAATTTTCCCACACCATTTATTGATCATATTTTGGATGAGTGTGTGGGTAGCGAGGTTTTTTCCTTTATGGATGGCTTTTCCGGATACAATTAGATACAAATTAAACCTGAGGACCAACATAAGACTGCATTTATGTCCTTGGGGAACTTTTGCATATCAGAAAATGCCTTTTGGCCTTAAGAACGCCGAAGCTACTTTTCAGTGGGCCATGACCTTGATCTTCCACAATCTCAAATCGATTATCGAAGTATTTTTGGATGACCTTGCTGCTCATTCTCGTATGAGAATGCATCATTCCTATCATTTGAGATTGGTATTTGAAAGGTGCCGCCATTATTTGGTCAGGTTAAATCCTCACAAGTGCATATTTTGTGTGAAGTCTGGTCGCTTGTTAGGATTCATCGTTTCTAAAGAGGGTATAAGAGTCGACCCTTTGAAGTTTAAGGCATTACTTCAGTTGTCTCCCCCGAAAAATATACGTCATCTTCAATGTTTGCAAGGCATGGAAAACTTCTTACAGAGATTCATTGTCAATTTTTCCAATTTGACTAGAAGCTTCATGTGTCTTTTGAAGAAGGACACCACCTTTTGTTGGGATGAGTGATCCCAGGAGTCCTTTGATGCACTCAAGCAAGCCCTAGCATCGGCCCCGGTAATTAGTCCCCCAGACTATAGCCGTGATTTCCTACTTTATGTGGCTGTGTCCATGGAGACGATTGGTATGGTTTTGGTTCAAGAGGATCAGGAGCTCCAAGAGCATGTCATATACTATCTGAGCCGAAATCTTATTGACGTGGAGACCTGTTATTCTCATGTTGAGAAGCTTGCTTTAGCTACCGTACATGCGGTTCAATGGTTGAGACATTATATTCTCCTTCACCAAACCTTAGTTGTAGCCCATGTCAATCTATTTCAATTCATCCTCACTCGAAGGATGATTGGGGGAAAATATAATAAATGGATTGTCATCCTGCAAGAATTCGATCTCAAGTTTGTTTCGACAAAATCGAAGAAATCGTTAATTTTTGCAGAGCTTATATCGGATTTCCTAAGCAAGGCCGAGGAGTTGGTTTGTGAAGATACATTTATCGATGAGCACATATTCTTAATCTCAACTTTAGACCCATGGTATGGGGATATCATTATATATTTACAAACATTGAAGGTCCCTACTCACCTCTCACGGGATGAACGACAACAATTACGTCATGTGTCTAAGAATTACCTCATAGTGGATAACACTTTGTACCGCCATGGAGTAGATTCCATTTTACGACCTTGTTTAACTCATGAAGAGGCTGAGGTAGTGCCGAATGATTGCCACGGAGGGGCATGTGGTGGTCATTTATTTGGGCTTTCTATAGCCCAAAAAATCTTAAGAGTGAGTTATTTCTAGCCGCTGATCTTTAAAGATTGTGTAGATGCGGTCAAGAGGTGCCACCCTTGCCAAGTGTTTGCATGTAATATGCACTCGAAACCTACCCCGTTACATCCCATCATCATCGCCAGTCCCTTCACTAAGTGGGGGCTTGATTTTATGGATTGCAACCTAGCTTCAACTGGGGGGCATCATCATATCATAGTGGTTGTTGATTACTTCACGAAATGGGCTGAGGCTATGCCTACAGGTAAATCCGACGGTGAGACAGCCGCACACTTCGTATTCAACCAGATTATTACTCGGTTCGGGATTCCAAAAGAGCTTGTCACTGACCATGGCTCGCACTTTCAGAATTGTATGATGGAAGAGTTGGCATCAAAGTTAGGGTAAAAACAAGAGCATTCCTCCTCTTACTGCCCTCAAGTGAATGGACAGGTAGAAGTAGTGAACAAATCACTCAAATCCATTCTCCAACGAACCATTGCACAAAGCAAGAATAATTGGCACATTATGTTATATCCTGCTTTGTGGGCTTATAGAACCGCTGTTAAGACTGCCACAGGTTTTTCTCCATGTCAACTTGTACATGGAGTGGAGTCGGTATTGCCGGCTAAGTGTGATATTCCTTCTTTGAAGCTAGTCGTAGAGCTCTTACCAAACACTTCACCATTGGAGTAGCGTTTGGTCCACCTTGAGCAACTTGATGAGCAGTGTCGGGATGCCTTGGTGGCTCTAGAAGTAAATAAGCGTCGCATAAAAGTCCAGTATGATAATATTGTCCGTCCAAGGAGGTTTAGTGAGGGAGACTTGGTCCTTTTGTGGGATCAACCGAAAGAACCCTTGGGGGCAGGAAATTTTAACCCCATGTGACGTGGTCCTTACGTCGTCAAACGTGTGTTAGAGAAGGGCACTTATGAGTTAGTGGATTATGAGGGAACGGCCTTGGCAAAGCCTAGGAATGGAATCTATCTCAAAAAGTACTATGCATGATTTTCATCCAAGGCTGGTTATTGTATATTATTGTATAGTTTTGCATAGGTAGGTCTTTTCTTATAGTGATCAGCCTTGTGATTAGTTTTCGTTTCTTTTAGCAGATGTCAATGGAATATTCCACCTTCATAGGATTCACGGATGGTGCGAGCCGTCACACTCAACACTCAGCCTCTATTACTTGGGTGATTTATACTCCTATGGGTCAAGTGCTGTCGTTAGGAGGCGTATGTTTACGGCCATCTTCCAACAATGTTGCTGAATATAGTGTCGTTATTGAGCTTCTACAGGATGCCATTCTACATGGCGTTCTCTCTCTTGAGGTACGTCTTGATTCGGAGTTAGTAGTGTCACAGCTTAATGGTTTGTACCATGTTAGAGATCCGAAATTATTAAGAATATTCTTACGTGTGAGGTTATTAGAACGGTAATTTGACGATATAACATACATACATATTCCAATAATTAATAATCAAATTGCTGACTCATATGCTAACTACTTGTTAGATTGGCATTTGTTTCATACACAATAAACTCATCACAAACACAAATTTTTACACATGTAAATAGATAAATCGATCATCATAAAAGTTTTTATAAACATCCAAAATGTGGTAATACATAGTGTCATGATACAAAAATGGGGCTCTCGAGCCACCAAAATATAATACACGGTAATACAAAATGTATCGCTCCCAGGTATCTAAGCCTGTGGAGGAGGAGGGGGGTTGTGATTGTGGAATGTCACTACAGCTTTAGCTAGCCGTCAAAATAACCGCACCCATGCTCGTGGTACACCCACCACCTGGCGCTGCATGGCCTTAGGCAAGTCCTCGACTTGCGCCATGGGAACTATGTGTGTCAGACTCACAAATTTGGTGTGAATGCTTTGGAGCGTTCGCTCCGCATCCACACCAGTGATATCGTCTCCTCTTCCCCTCCATCTGTGACAAGGGAATCCTTCAGGCCGCCGTAGTCCCACATCTGCATGCATATGGTAGATGTCACTATGTATTGTCACCCAAAAACATGTCTTTTGAATCCATATAATCAGAAAACACCAAAAAAAAATTAAATAACTCAAAAATTTAAAGAGAGGGTCAAGATTCGTCACCTATGTCACCGTATGCCGATCCTGGTGGTAGCGGCATGTTCGGGTTCCCTTGGAAATCTATCCCCACATAGGGGTAGTCATCAATGGAAACTATCTGTCGTCACCACCATGGAAAGAAATCAGCTGGATAGGGGTTGGACACCCTACCTCCACCCAGTCTACGCATCGCATCCGCCCAACGCCATTGGGCCGGATCTCGAACCCCGTGTAGAGGAATGTCAACTCTGGGGCTCAATCCTGGAACACGCTCGAAGAAAAACGTGCTCAGTATGCTGCTGAAACCGAATTTTTGCACTCTGCCCATCTTACACTCACTGAGCTAATGTTTCATGTTGCTCAGTAGTGCAGTGCTCCAATCGTATACCGTGGGTCTCATGCACTCCACTGCATAGAACATTGGAGGCCTTCAAGGCCTGGTGGAGTGAATCCAAGCTTGCTATCCTGCCCAATGTCAGTAGGATGGCTTTTAGGCCCAGCACCTGTATGGAGTTAGTTGGGATCTGACTCCCCACCTTCTCCGTGTCCGAATAGCATTACACCGCAATATACTCATCTATAGTTAGGCCACCTCCAGGCTCGCAAGAACGTAGGTTCACTATTTCCCCACATCGATAAATTCCAGTAATAAAGTATATTTCCTCCACCTCTATGGTGAGGGACATCCCATCTATCTGGAACGACTCTGAGTCTGGATCCCAGTAGTCCACCAACATCTGCAATAGTCCTGGTTTGGCCCTTAAGCCACCAAGATACCAAAATTTGTAGATCCCACATGCACGTAGCGCTTGTTAAGCCATTAGATCGTCCCTTACTGCCTCTTCTACATCACCATGTTAATGTTCTCTCCATTCTAGGACCATCCTGCACACAAAAATTGAATTTTTCCCATTAGAACACTTGAAAAACCTTAAGCGTCGCCCCATACATGACTGTTTGCAAAATAGTCGTGTATGTACTTGACTGTGAGGGCATTTTCCGTGTATATCCAGCCCTATATGTGGAAAAACCTCGATTTCTGTGTGGGCCGCAGGGCCTATTTTAGAATGGCCTAGAAATACAAAATCACCATGGAATTTGACAAAAATTGCATCAAAATGAAAGAGTGGAGCATGAGTAAGTACCTGGAAAAAACAGTTGTGTATTCCACCAACTGGATCTCCTGGAATTCACTGTTGAAGTTCTGAGCTCAAATGGGTTAAATTTCAAATGTTTTATAATGTTTTGAATTTTTTACTATTTATAGAAATTTTTCAAATTTTTGAAAATTTTTACCCCCTTTCCTATAGTTTGGACCATTTCTAATCCTTTTGGACCATTTTCGAACTAATTTATGATGTAGGAGACCTTTTTGAGTACTGTTTCAGCCGTTGGATTGACCCGTTCATGCCGATTTCAGGTATCATGTCTAAACTGGCATATAGGTTAGGTTTAATCATTGTTTGCATTTTGCATGACCTTGTGACCGTTTCATTATAGCCTTAGGTACGAACCCACTCTATTATGTCACGGAACCTTCTTGTTGTTTTAGAAGTGGCATGATATGAGTGGTAGAGCTTGACCTTACATGGGTACCCTAGTTAGCACCTTATTTGCATTTGGTGCCCATGCTGACATTTTGTCCCTTAGGGTGTGGGAGTCCGTTGTATAGTATTGCCATGACATTTTGCAAAGATCCTCATACTCCTCTTGATCTTTTGCTGGCCTATTTCCCTCAAGACTTCCCTGACATCGAGTTTCAGCCATATAGCCCGAGCTTGTCTCACGTCTAGCCATGCAGAACCATTTTATATATCCTTTGCAGCTTGATTACCTATTTTTATCGGGAGGGAATTTTCCCCTGAGTGTCGCTATCCTACACATGTATCCTTGCATTGAGAATAGGTATGTTCCAGTACTTGGAACTAGTTTGTTTGCCCCTATGACACTCGTCTCCTCCTAGTCTGTAACTATAAAGCAGTTTTATTCTTTTTCAAGCTTTCTAAATATTTGAAAAAGTCCAAAAAAAAAAATCAAAAAACCAAAAATCCGGACAAGGAAAGATATTATCTTTTGGTAGCTGTCGAGTCGTGTCGCCTTTGAACAGAGCACTGTATATCACATCCGTTGGTTGGGTTTATAGTTTGACTTTAGGAGTTGTACTCGTTTATCTGAGTTTATCTCCACCGACTGGTTAAGCTTCCAATCCCCATGGAGCCTCTGTCGATGCCTCCTATGTCGCAGAGATGTCCCAGTTTTGTATATTGAGTCTATGCTACCTTTATTCAGTCAGCATTCAACGTTATGCTCTTGTTCAAAGGAAGTTGAAACCTGATTCGGCCATTCCTCAGTTATCTTGACTTTGCATGTCGGCCATTCTCGGTACAGTTACTAGTTCATGCACCTTATGATCGAGTCCTTCCACATTATACAGCTTTGTTGAGTACCTCGTGTTGGATGATGGGGGATGCCTTAATTCCCTCCTTCCAGCAGATTTCATCCCATCGACTTCATATCATTTATTCTGGGATTGGAATCTAGAGTCATTTTTTAGTGCCTTGAGACTTGTAGTCATCAGTGGCAGGTTCTCTCACCATCGACAGTCTTTGGGAATACATCAATGTCCCCTGATCGATGGATCCTCTCAAGTGTTCAACCTCAACACATTTATTCACACTTGTTAGTTTGCACTCTAGTACCTTGATTCCCATTTTCATTATCGGTGGGTGATCTCGCGTCTGTTAACCGTATACATCGATGACCGGTAATCAGACGATGGACTACTATGTTCGACCTCGACACCTCTATTCACATAGTAATACATGTACTCATAGCGGTTTGTGTAGAAGACCTTCCAGATTGGTGGCATCTCATATATGCTACCTCCTTGATCGCGCCAATGTTCATGAGATTTCAGCTCTCGTGACTTGATTCCAGTATATGTCATACATTTCCAGCTATTATGGAGATCTTGATCCATTGTATATCTTCAGCCATTATGGAGATCATGATCCTTTGTATATCTTCATCATGGAGATTCTGATCTATGTATATTGTACGTGGCGATGACCACTTATGTGATATTTTGTATCATGCCTATTCATGGCCATTGTACTCTTATGTATCCGGGACTGCTATATGTATTTGCAGTTGTGTGAAGAGTTGTATCATTGTACTATGATGATTAGGTGGGTGGTCTTCCATTTGGGATCCTTCATCACTCCACTTCTGGGATGGACTTATAATGTATTTCTCCCATCGTATGACCCCTCTGACCTCACACATTAGGGGGCATCTGTTATAGCTGATTTTACCACTCTAGGTGAAACACACTTGTATGGCCTTCCCTTGCCCCTCTCCAGACTCCTTAGACCCCTTGGACCATTTTTTGTCCTTTGATGTTTCCTTGACCATCCCTATAAACATGTGAAAATTAATACATGCGACTTTTAAACCCCTGATCGCGTATATACGCGGGTTTGACCTCTAAAACCGCGTACATCGAGATGTGTGCAAAATCCAAATCCTTTTGGAGTTTTCCTTGACATAGATCCGACTCACTTGACTCCTGGCCTTCCATATGCCTTGAGATCGCTCAGATTTTACCTTTCATTACCCCTTTGAAAAGCTATATAAGGAACTCTTTAGTACATTGAAGACATATGAGAGAATTGAGAGGAAAGAAACTATAGTCCATTGTTGCCGAAACTTGTGCTTGAGTCTGCATCCCTTTGTCCCTTGGAGCACTTTTTTGTTCTTCCCAAGCTTGCCTTTTTCTTGTGAGCTTGCTATCGAGAGATGGAGGATTGAGGTGGTGGAGGCCCAAGTGGGGGATTCAGTTTCTCCGATTCGCAGACGTGCCGACAGAGGTTGTATCCATTGTAATCTCTGATTTTATATTAATATAAATATCTTTTCCTTTCCAATAATGTAGTTTTGAATGAATATTTTATCCATGGATGATTTAAAATGCTTATACATTGTTGATTATATATGCTAGAATAGATCTAACACCAATATATATAGTATGCTTGTCTTGTTTACTTGTTGTTGAGGAAGTGATTTATCAATTCAAGCTAAAGCTGGAAAGCTCAACGGGGATCTAGTTCAACCGTCTGAAATAAGGTACGAGGTCTGATCCTTTAGTGTTATATATTTGATTTCTATTGCATATTGGAAAGGATTGATTTCTGGAGTCAAGCTGTCTGTTGTGGTACCCCAAGCCATAGGAATTTCTCTCCATAACAGAATTGGCGACTCCGCTGGGGAGATCCTAGTAGTTGTCCTTTGGGGGTTTTCTAGCGACATTCAATGAATTTGAATTGCTCTTTTTTTCTTGTTTCTGTGTTGGGTTTGGGGGCATATTTGCCTGGTAGTGTCTAATTGGTGTGAAGTTTGTCTCAGCTTGTCTGTTTGCATAAAAGTTCACGAATGACAACTCATTTTGGATGTTTATTTTTATGTCAAATGAGTTCATGAATGACAACTCATTTGACATCAATGACAACTATATTCTCAACATATTCTTCGAGACCCTCTTAATTACCTTCCTCTATTTTATACTTTACCGGCCTTCCCCTTGGATCGTGTTTCACATCAAATGACCAACATGTTCACATTGGATTGGAAGAACATAGGGCTTCGTTTCTGGCTCAAACAACCTTGTATTTACCATGGTAAATCCATTATCATGTTCAATAATAGATATATCGGGATCACATTGATTCAATTGTAACCTGTACCATTTGACAACGAACAGAACTACCTTGAAGGAGTTAAAGTCACACTGAAGAATATATTCCAGATACCCATAGTATCGATTTTCAGAGAGTTTTGGATGTCTATCACTTCTAGAGGAAACATTAGACACCTCAAATACTCCAGATATCCCACAATATGATGTTTTCTTTGTTTCATCCAAATTTTTTATGTGATATCTACAACCATTGCACACCATATCTGTATGGTGTTTATCTACAACAACCCATACATGAAAATATTACACAATGATTCAATATTTATGATTAAGTGCATGTTTATGCCATACAGGAAAAATTCAACGTGCACATCAATATGTAATTTTCCAACAAAAAAAAATAGAGTGGTTGATTAATATGCTTGCCTACTTATCTTTCAAACCATATGCTAAATCGATTTCCATTTGTGTAATATTCGTATCTCCATTGCGATGTGCTGCTTTAATCAATGAACAAACACCTTCCCATGATATTCCGTACCAGATTGTTCACATCGTTCAATCCAAACCTTCATCCAACCAAGATTGTTTGCGATGTATAAATGAATTGCATCCCACTCTCGACCAATTGCTTGATGACAATAAAAATCAAAATTCAATACAAATGTAAATTATCTTAACAAAGTATACGCTCTTAATTGATGCAATATTTAAATATAAAAATAGAATATGTATGATATATATACATAAAAGTCAACAGTCAAATTTATTAATTTAATTAATATCCACTAGATAATAATTACCTTTCACCTTCCTTGATCTACCTTTCCCCTTCAGGTACTCCCCTTAAAAATTGTTATTGGAGTCTAGATCACAAATGCGACGTAAATTTAGCTTTGATGCTAAATTAGGAAGATATATTTACTAATATACAACATGTTTTAGTATACCGTATATCCCTACATCATATAACCCTCAACACGTTCTCGTTGTCTAACCAAACCCTTCATAAATTTCAAGTGCCTCTCAACCATCCACACGAACCTTGAGTGCACAGGTCCACACAATTCAATCTCCTCGACTTGGTGTATGAGGTAGTGTTCCTGTGAATTGAAAAATGAGGAAGGTAGATGCTTCTGCATTTCACACATGAGACGAGGAATTTCTCTCCTCCAATACTTTATATCTTCTTTATGGATTTCTTTAGATGAAAACCATCTACAAGTGATGCAAACCAATAACGATATCTAACAACAACAAAAATTACATTACATGAATTAGAGCACAAAAAATATATATATATATAAATTCTACGATGAATTAAAGAAACACTAAGCACATGCAAAAAATCGCTAGTTACCTAGTGTTTCCCAAGATTATATATAACTTGTTTGACATTGTTGTCGAAGTTTCCCAGGAGAGAGAGAGAAAGGTAGAACATACTATAACAATATACAAACCACATTTTTTTAAGCAAAGAGTAGACAAACAAAATAACAACAATATGCACTGGAATTAAAAAAAACAATAATACCATAATAATTACCTTCATGAAGACATGCCAATCATGTGTTTTCACCCCCGCAAAATCACCTTTCTTTGTTATGATATTCTTCATGTTCGCACAAAATCCAGTGGGAAATTTAATTTTTCACGTGACTTCTTTTACAACATTACTTTGTAGCTCCATTAACATCCATGGAAGTGAGTTTATATTAATATGGTCTTTGTTTCTATGAAATTGAATGACGTCTTTCATTGCATAGTTGCCTTCTTGAATGTCTTTGCAATTTTTGATAATTTTTTCTTTGTATCTCCTTAGATCCAATATTCGCCATAATGTTTCAGTCACATTATTTTTTATATGCATTGTATCAAACATATGATCAATTTGTAGGTGCTCATAGTAGGGCAACCTGTTGAATTGTTTAGGATAACTTTCCATTCCTCATGGAAGCCCATTAATGCCTTCATGATCACGACGGACATCATGAATCGTAGTTTATAAAGAAATTACATAATTCAATGGCCACTACAGTAAACAACACACAATAAAAAAATACAAGTCAATTCATATACGATGATCCATACATACCAGCTTGACGGTTTCTATTATATTGCAACTCCCATAGGTGAGGTGTCATTCTTTGTGGTTTTAATGCAGTCTCTTGCTTCCCATTGAATAGAATTTTTTCGATTGTTCGATACCTATGATTCTGAGAGAGGAAATGCCTATACTCATCAAACACCTCCTTTCTTGAGCTTTTTGAGCAACGAGATTTGATCTTAGGACCACAAACTAGACATGCGAATTTTCCCTTTTTCTGAAGACCTACATATAGATATGGAATATCTATTTCAATTATAATTATATATAAAATGAATGGAATATTTAAAAAAACATGTGTGCATAATACTATATTAACTAGTTCAAAAAAATTAAATGCAAAAAAAGTGGAATTTAAAAATACAAACCACAAAAATGGGTTAACCCTGGGGCATCATGTATTGTCCATACAAGCATTGCATGGAATTGAAATTGCCTTTTTCGTATTGGTCTAGATACGTCATACATACTGATGTCATTCCATAACTTTAGTAGCTCGTCTATAAGAGGTTCAATATATACATTCATATCTTTAACTTGGTACTTACCTGATTGATTTAAACATATAAAATATATAATTATGAAAACCATTAAGATATATAAACCATGCACAAGAGAAAAATAAAATATATATATATATATACATGACATTAGGAAACAAAATATGACAAATGAGATGCCACACTATATTAAAAATAAAACAGTTGTAGACACAATATACCTGGAATAATCATCAACAACATTATGTGTTCCCTCTTTATTGACAACCATGGAGGAATGTTATTGTTGATAACAAAAATAGGCCACATCATGTAAACAGATATCATCTCTGCAAATGGATTAACACCATATGTTTCTAAAGAAATCCTAAGATTGTGGGGTTCTTCTTTAAAGGGAGGCCACTTTTCCTCCATATGGCTAAATACAGAACCATCTACAGGCATTCGAATATCGTCATCTTGAATTATGTTCCTTGCATGGTAATCCATAAATTGTGCTATGTTTTTGCACCTGAACAGTCGTTGAAAAAATGGAATGATGGGAATATAACAAAGAACCTTGCAAGGCACATTTTTTTGTTACTTGATCTGTTCAATATCTACTTATATGACATTTCGAACATTCTGTTGCAAATTCATGTTGATTATAATATATAACGTGGTCATCGAGACATGCATGAATTGCTTCATAATGCATTCCAATTTCTTTCATGATGGAAGATAAATCTCGATATGTGCGAGGTAAATTATTTGATGGTGGTAACAAAAATTCAGCTATGCTACATCAAATTAAAATTAAAATAAGCTAATATAATATATAAATAATATTAACAAAACACATTTCATCCGTATTAATTTGAATTATGAATTAACAATAGGATTATTAGAGGAACAAAGATAACCTTTATCACGATCGTATATATGTGATCGATTATTTTACATACCTTAACATCTATGTGATTGATATGTTTGAAATACCATTCATAACCTTCAAGTTCATTATCAACAATATAGCAGAGAGAAGATTTGTGTTGGACCATTCATAAAGGGGTTCGTATGCTTTCTCAAGAATAGGTATATAGTGAACATCATCAAAGCCATCAATATTTTCATGATCATCGTCATCATGATCATCCATTATAACATTAAATGAATCATGGATCAATGTATTTGTACCATCATCTTCAACTATTTTTTCATTATGATCATCTTCTTCAATAGGATCATTAACTTATTCTCCATTAATCATAGCTCCATGTTCCTCATGTACTTGTTCCGAAAGCACTTCCTCTGGACAATATGCCATAGGGTGTCTTTCCTTTATAATTACATGAATACATCAATAGATATAAGTTAATATAGGAAATATTAAAATAATACATACATTTACCAAAGCAAAAAATATAAAAAACTTTATAATGATAAACTTACAAATGGACGATATCCGCGAGCTGTAGAATAGTTGGTGGAAGGGTATGGTTAAGACACCCCCTAAGCTGAAAGGTCACCGGTTCTAATCCCATCAGATACCAAAAATCCAACCATGTTAAGGGTTGGTGCAGTCCAGGCCAGGTGCGATCCCTGGGTGATTTTGACAGCTTAGATGCCCCTGGTTCATGGTTACTTAGCCAATGGAAACCTTGCTAGCCAGGGGGGTTCCACCACTTTGCCAACAAAAACAAATTTACAAATGGACGATATTCATTCCCTCCCTCAGCATGTCCATGTTCCATACAATGTTTTGTGGCTGTTGTGATCAATATTCTTCTCCTCTTAAAACCCCTGCATCGACTACATGGACAATAACATTTTTCATCACCCCTTATTTTTGTTGCATCCCACAATCTAGCGAGCAATTGTCGATTTTGTTCGTTTCGATAAGGAATATTGTTATTTGACATTTTGTCACAAAAAACTTGAATGAAGACTATCAACAATCTTAAAAAATTAAGGTCCACACATTACTATTTCCGAAAACAGTTATTTATCGAAGAATAAAATAATTTCGGCAAACCATTTGTCAAAGAATAAAATGATATTTGCAAATAGTGAGTTGAAAAATAAAATAATTATGTAAACCATACATCAAGAATAAAACAATCTCCACAAATTGTCTGTCGCTTCTATAGCAAACATGTCGGAATGTTTCTGGAATTTATATATTTTCAAATTGAACTCTCATTGGATAACCAACGATATGAACCTAATTACCATCGCAAAGATAAAAAATGATGAAAGTCACATATCCGACAAAGTTTGAGGTTTAGGGTTGAAAATATGACGAAGTTTGAGGTTTAGGGTCGAAAATATGACAAAATTGGAGGTCGAAAATTCGACGAAGTGCAAAAGTTAGGTGTCGAACCTCTGACGATGTGGAAGGTCAAAAATCCGACGAAGTGTGAAGGTCACAAATCTGACAAATCTTTGTGTCAAAATCCAATTAAATTCTTAATTTGAAAATTAAATCCGACAAAACATTAAATTTTGTCGGATGTCATGGGATTTTGTCGTCGAATTTTGGGTTCAAATCTTGTTGTGTGAGAGAGCTACCTTTAGTATTAAGGAGTGGAAGGAACTAAGGGAGAGGAAGAGGGAGTCTTTTGCGACAAATTGGTTAAACATTTTGGTAATGTGTTGTGAGACAACATGCTTGTTAGACTAGGAATGGTCAAGGAAATCTAGTTCAAAATCAACAAGGAGGGATTTGATCAGGTGATGTGAGAGGAAGTCCACTAGTGGGTCTTTCCTTTGAGATGTACCACAAGATTTTGAGGAATTTAGGGTGAATTTTAGGTCACATCCATTATGATGTGTGTGAGGGATCAAGGGTGGGAGGCAAACAATTCTTCCCAAAACTCCTTCCATCCATGAGATGGGGCATAAACGTTTAAGATGTCAATAGGTCGATTTAAAGGCTTTAAAAAACAAGAAGTTGAAATTTAATGTGCATAGATTACCGAGGAAAGGATATTAATGGATGGATCCCAACTAATTTCCAAGCCCTCGGAATGTCCATCAAAATTCGTGGTGATGAAAGACTAGTCTGGGAAACACTTATGCATGATCTTGTTTATTGACTCAACATCGCACATAGTTTCTTATATATGCATAACATTAGTGTGATTCTCATATACTAGGCATTTCGTAGACTGTTGCCTTGAGTTCGTCCCTATGAATATTAAATTATGTGAGTAAATGATCATTTATTGCCCTCCTTAGAGGATGCTTTGCTAAGGACCCCATGTATTCTTTATTGTCGGCTTATCTGAACATATCTATCCACCTCAGTCTTTGCTTGATCCATGTCAAATCTTCTTCCTCTAGTAGACATGTGAGCAGTGCCCTATGCTATGAAAAGACCTCTTACTTATCCAAAAGGTGCTTTTGTCTGTGATCACATTAAGTATCTCTTTGAGACAAGGTCCAATATTACAATCCATTTGTTATATTCTCACTTGAGCTATCAATGAGGTGATATTCCTTTGTATACCCAGAGTCTTTTTCTTGAAAGGGGGGTGGTGGAGAGGCACCTGTAGTAGGGTAACCCGATGGAGCCAGGGGAGGTTTGGAAGTCCCCTACTCATCATGAATGTATATAGTTTGTTTCCCTTCTAGCTTATCATGATCTAGTGAGTCAAAGGAGGGTGAAGTGAAACCCCTCAAAGACAGGATGTTTCCTTCTAGTATCTTTATTTTCTCCAATAGAAGGGATATAAATTCCTTGAATTCTTCATTTATCCTTACATGATCTACCTGTAGATTCAACTGCTCTATTTCCAAAACCTTTGTTTTGAGAAATATTGCACAAGAGTGCTTTCCCACTTTGGAGAGGGATAATTCCTTCTATACTGCAACAAGGCCTCAATATCTGGAGCCTCTTTTGGTTTGTGAAATTGTGAACCAACTAATTCTACAAAAGATTGTTAGTGGAAAGTAAAACGAAACAAAGAAAATTATAACAAAAGCAAATAAAATTCCAAAGGGAGTAGAGGATGCAAACTCCAACAATCAATGTGAGCAAAACCACTTGTATATTGCCCAATGGTCAAACTAGTACAACATCTTGGATATGTGAGCTCCAGAAGGAGGCAAACAATCTTCCTAAGTAATACCTTTCTTATGCAAACTTGTTTGCAAAATGGCTAAGGAACCAAATGAGAATAACACTTTCCCCTTTTAAGAAGGAGGCAAGGGATCTTTGGTGAATGCTTGACAAGAGGGAAGAGGTGAGGTATGAGGAATCTCAATCGCAATTCCAACAACATGACCTTGCTCAAAGTTTCCTCTTAGAATAATCATGCACGTGGATTTTTTTTATAGGCCAATAGGTGGCTAAGAAATATCAAGATCATACTGTGAACCCAATAGTTCATGTTTTGGCTCCAAAGTGCACCAAGAGTCCATTTAATGCAACCAAGTGTGTGGAGAACCAAGATTCAAATTCTTTGTGTAGGTAGAGATTTCATATTCAATGTGTCGCTGGTGGGTGAGATCATGTTGTTTTTGTTAGTCATGCCAGGATATCAAAGAAAAATATGCACTACAACACGGGTGTTGTTCTAGAGATGTGCGTTGTAGCACGTATAAACAGACCTTTGACCATGTGGTTTTAACATTTACTACTTTAGTACAGTTTTGGACTCAATATGCTCTTTTGATCTTGTGAAGGTGTCTTTGGTTGGATGCATGTTGTATATTGATGGTACTTTACCGTGTGATTTGATAAATTGTCCTAGGTGTGCAAGTTTTTCATGATAACAACCTTCTCCACTCTTTTCCTCTTCTATGCATTGGAGATCAAGTTAGTCCCAAAGTTAGAAGGGCTCATCACCAGGTGGGTGCCCCTAAATTATTCATATTTGTTATATGGAAAACTTATTTTTAGATGATTGTGGGATCTATACTGGGTGCAACTGAACGAAATATTTTTACAGTCCAAAGTTTACATATAGTGCTAGTCGCCGACTTCCATCATGATAACGTCCAAAAAACCTTGAGCAATGTCAATTTTGACACAAATAGACGCAATAGTTGTATTTGATTTTCATTCAATCTTGGGTTCTACCTTTAGAAAAGTTTCGAGCTCCAATGATCTTGGATATTTGATTATCCCATAATTCTATTGGTAAACAAGGGAGCTTAAACCATATGGAAAGAGTGTGGATTCACTCTCGGATTGGGATCAAACCCTATATGCCATCGAAAGAGGGTGAGGACTGAATTTCCCCAAAACCAAGGGCCACTCATGGAAATTCTTATCTTGTCCACTGTTGAGTTAAAGACAAAGGTAATATAGCCATAGGCACCTACATGGGTCATCAGAATGTACCCCATAGTTTGTTCCTAGGTTATCCTTACCCAGTTATTTAAGTCTACCTCTATGAATATTTGAGCATTGAATATGCCAATCAAAGCATTTTCTATGTAGAATATTACATTTTCCTTAAGTAGACTCGAATCCACTACCGCCTTTTATCAATGTCTGAGCAAATATGAAGATAATTGAACTTTAAATTTTTTTATAAATCATTCAGTATATGTAGATCTCATCAACAAATAAAACACACAAATTAATCAAACCATTGGACACGTGATGTACCCTAGGAAAACCCTCCATAAATATAGAGGATGAAAAAACCCAACAAACAATCTTTGAGTATGATAGATAATGGTAGAGAATGATTTTAGAACACTTGCAGATTGCTTGACAAGAGATATCTAAGTAAAACTAGAGAATATAGATCATTTAGAATATTGGCATAGCCTTGTGAAGTGCATAACACTCTAATAACAACCTTATTCAGTCATGCAATGGAAGGTAGGGAAAGGTTGCATTCCTTTTGGGCACTGTTAACAGTATGCACACACTTCCCACATTACCTATTGCACCTTCCTTGACTTGGTGCCAAGTTGTCACCTCGTAATTACCTCCCACATTGAATATATGCACCCTCCATTAATTCACTAGTGTTAACTGCCTCTAACTAAGTGTTAATTGATTGAACTGAATTGAAATGAATGGAACTTAATGTAGTTGAACATAACTGAATCATAACTGATTGTAACTGAATTTAACTCAACTAAACTGAACCAAACCTAATGTAATTGATTAACTGTTACGGAGAGAAATTCCTATGGCTTGGGGTACCACAACAGACAGCTAGACTCCATAAATCAATCTTTCCCAATATGCAATAGAAATAAAATGTCTAACACTAAAGGATCGAACCTCGTACCTTATTCCGGACGGTTGAAGTAGATCCCCGTTGAGCTTTCCAATCTTCAGCTTGAATTGTTATAGCACGTCCTCAACAACAAGTAAACAATACAAGCATACTATATTTCATGGTGTTAGATCTATTCTAGCATATATAATCAATAATGTATAAGCATTTGACATATTCCAATGGATACAATATTCATTCAAATACACATTACTGGACAGGAAAAGATATTTCTATTAATATGAATCAGAGATTACAAGTGACAACCTCTGACGGCACGTCTGCGAACCGAAGAAATTGAATCCCCCACTTGGGCCTCCACCACCTCAATCCTCCATCACTTTGATAGCAAGCTTACTAGAAAAAGGCAAGCTTGGGAAGAACACAACAGTGCTCCAAGGGACAAAGGGATGCAGACTCAAGCATAAGTTCTGGCAACAATGGACTATACTTTCGTTACTCTCAATTCTCTCTTATGCTTTCAATGTCTCAATGGGTTCCTTATATAGCTTTTCAAAGGGATACTGAAAGGTCGAATCCGTGCGATCTCAAGGCATATGGAAGGCCAGGAGTCATGTGAGTCGGATCCAAGTCAAGGAACACTCCAAAAGGTTTTGGATTATGTACACATCCTGATGTACGCGACTATAGAGGGAATATCCGCGTATGTATGCGGTTATCGGGGAAAATGCCGCGTATATCATTTTTCTTATGTTTTTAGGGATGGTCAAGGATACATCAAAAGACAAAAAGTGGTCCATAGGGGCTAATGAGTTTGCAGCGGGACAGGGGAAGGCCATACAATGTGTGATTCACCTAGTGTGGTGAAATCCGCTATAACAGATGCCCCCTAATGTATGAGATCAGAGGGGTTATACGATGGCCGAAATACATTATAAGTCCATCCCAGAAGTGAAGTGATGACGGTACCCAAATGGAAGACCAGCCACCCAATCAGCATAATACCATAATACAACTCTGCATATAACTGCACATACATCTAGCAGTCCTGGATACATAAGAGTACAATGGCCATGAATAGGCATGAAACATGATAACACATATGTGGTCATCGCCACGTATAATATACATAGATCAAAATCTCCATGATGAATATATACAAAGGACCATGATCTCCACAAAGGCTGAAGATATATAACAGATCAAGATCTCCATAGTGGCTGGAAATGTCTGACATATACTGGAACAAGTCACGAGAGCTGAAATCTCATGAACATTGGCACGATCAAGGAGGTAGCATATAGTGGATGCCACCAATCTGGAAGGTCTTCTACACACACCGCTACGAGTACATGTTCTACTATGTGAATAGAGGTGTCGAGGTCGAACATAGTAGTCCATCGTCTGATTACCGATCATTGATGTATACCGTTAACAGACGCGAGATCACCCACCATTAATGAAAATGGGAATCAAGGTACTAGAGTGCAAACTAACAAGTGTGAATAAATGTGTTGAGGTCGAACACTTGAGAGAATACATCGATCAGGGGACATTGATGTATTCCCAAAACTGTCGATGGCGAGAGAACCTGCCACTAATGACTGCAAGTCTCAAGGCACTCAAAATGACTCTAGACTCCAATCCCACAATAAATGATCTGAAGTCGATGGGATGAAATCCGCTGGAAGGAGGGCATTAGGGCATCCCCCATCATCCAACACGAGGTACTCAGCAAGGCTGTATAATGTGGAAGGACTTGATCATAAGGTGCACGAACCAGTAACTGTATCGGGAATGGCCGACATGCAAAGTCAAGATAACTGAGGAATGGCCGACTCAGGTTTCAACTTCCTTCGAACAAGAGCATAACGGTGTATGGTGACTGAATGAAGGAAGCATAGACTCGATATACAAACTGGGACATCTCTGTGACGCAGGAGGCATCCATAGAGGCTCCATAGGGACTGGAAGCATAACCAGCCGGTGGAGATAAAACTCAGATAAACGAGTACAGCTCCTAAAGTCAAACTATAACCCAACCAATGGATGTGATATACAGTGCTCTGTTCGAAGGCGACACGACTCGACAGCTGACAAAGATAATATTTTTTCTTGTTCGGCTTTTTGGTTTTTTGATTTTTTTGGTCTTTTTCAGTTATTTGAAAAGCTTGAAAAAAGAATAAACTATCTTTATAGTTACAAACTAGGAGGATACGAGTGTCATGAGGGCAAACAAACTAGTTCCAAGCAGTGGAACATACCTATGCTCAATGCAAGGATACATGTGTAGGATATCGACACTCGGGGGAAAATCCCCTCCCGGTAAAAAGGGAATCAAGCTACAAAGGATATAAAGAAAGGCTCTGCATGGCTAGACATGAGACAAGCTTGGGCTATATGGCTGAAACGCAATGTCAGGGGAGCCGGCATAAAGCTCAATAAGACAGGCAAAGCTCATGATAATGCATCCACAACTTGATACAAGGGAGTCCGGGGGATCATGGCCAGCATAAGATCAAGAGGAGTATGAGGCTCTTGCTAAATGGCATGGCAATACTATACAAAGGACTCCCACACCCTAAAGGGGGAAACATCGGCATGGGCACCAAATGCAAATAAGGCGCTAACTAGGGTACCCATGTAAGGTGAGGCTCTACCACTCATATCATGCCACTTCTATAGCAGCAAGAAGGTTCCGTGACATAATAGAGTGGGTTCGTACCTAAGGATATAGTGACATGGTCATAAGGTCATGCAAAATGCAAATGGTGGTGAACCTAACCTATATGCCAGTGTAGACATTATACCTGAGATCAGTACAAACGGGTCAATCCATAGGCTGAAACGGCGCTGAAAACAGTCTTCTACGTCACAGATTAGGTCAAAAACAGTCCAAAATGGTTAGAAACGGTCAAAACTATAGGAAAGGGGGTAAAAATTTTCAAATATTTAAAAAAAATTCTATAAATAGTAAAAAATAGAAATCATTTGAAACTTTTACCCATTGGAGCTCTGATTTTCAACTGCAAATTCCAGGAGATCCAGCCGACGGAATTTACAACCGTTTCTTCTAGGTATTTACTCATGTTCTCTGCTTGCATTTCAATATAATTTTTACAAGTTTTCATGGTCAAATGAGGTTTTAAAGGCCAATCTTACATGAGCGCTGCGGCCCACGCGGGTATTGAGGCTTTTTCCATGTATAGGGCTGACTATACACGGAAAAGGGACTGGAAACCGCGTACATACGCGGCTATTTGCAAAACAGCCGCGTATGACGCCGCGCAAAAGAATTTACATGAATCTAATGGACATTTTGGTCAATTTCTCATGCAAGATGGTGCTAGAGTGGCGAGAACGCGAGCATGGTGACGTAGAGGAAGCAGTAAGGGCTGACATAATGGCTCAAGAAGCTCTAAGAAGATGTGGACTCTACAAGTTTTGGTGCATAGGTGGCTTGAGGGCCAAACCAGGACTACTACAGATGCTGGTAGACTATTGGGATCCAGACTCAGAGTCCTTCCGGATAGATGGCATGTCCCTCACCATTGAGGTGGAGGATATCTACTTTATCACAGGTCTATCTCGGCGAGGTGAGATGGTGAACCTTCGTGCCCGAGGAGGGACAGGTCATGGGCTTACTATCGATGAGTACATAGCTGTGTACTGCTACCCAGAGACTGAGAAGGTGGGGAGCCAAGTTCCCACCAACGTTATACAGGTACTGGGCCTAAAGGCCATACTACTGACGCTGGGCAGGATAGCAGGCTTAGCATCACTCCATCAGGCCTCTCAGCCACTGATGTTCTATGTGGTCGAGTGTATGACACCGACCATCTATGACTGGAGCACTTCCCTACTGAGCAACATGAAACATCAGCTCGGTGAGTGCAAGGCAGGTAGGATACGGAACTTCGGATTCAGCAGCATCTTGAGCACATTTTTCTTCGAGCGTGTTCCAGGATTGAGCCCTAGAGTGGATGTTCCTCTCCACGGGGTTTGAGATCCGGCCCAAGGACGTTGGGCAGACGCAATGCGCAGACTGGGGGGTGGTAGGGTGGCCAAACCTTATCCAGCAAACTTTTTTCCATGGTGGTGATGACAGATTGTTGCCATAGAGGACTACCCTTATGCAGGGATAGATTTCTGGGGAGATCCGGACATGCCATTACCACCAGGATCAGCATATGGAGACATAGGTAACGAATCTCGACCCTTACTCTTTTTGAATTATTTAATTTTTTTGTGTTTTCTTGATTAATGGAATCAAAAAGACATGGTTTTGGGTGACAATACATAATGACATCTACCATTCATGTGTAGATGTGGGACCACGGCGACCAGAGGGCTTCCCACGTCATAGACGGAGGGGAAGAGGAGACGATATCACCAGTGTGGATGCGGAGCGAACGCTCCAAAGCATCCATACCAACTTCGTGCGACTGACTCATAGAACTCCCATGGCGCAAGTCGAGGACTTGCCTGAGGCTATGCAGAGACAGGTGGTGGGTGTACCACGCGCATGGGTGCGTTTATTTCGGCGGCTAGCTAGAGCCGTGGTGACATATCATGATCACAACCCTCTTCCACCTCCATAGGACTAGACACCTGGGAGTGTATCTATTTTGTACTACCGTGTATATGATGGTGGCTTTCAAAGCCCCAATTTTGTGCTATGACATTATGTATTACCACATTTTTGATATATAAAAAAGTTTTATGGTGATCAATTTATTTATTTACATTTGTAAACATTGTGTTTATGATTAATTTATGATGAATGAAACAAATGCCAATCTAACACATAGTTAGCATATGAGTCAGCAATTTGATTATAATTTCTTGGAATGTGTATATATGTTATGTTCTCAAATTGCCGTTCTAGAAATCTCACACGTAAGAATCTCCTCAATAACGCCGGATCTAACATGGTACAAACCATTGAGCTGTGACACTACTAACTCTGAATCAAGACGTACGTCAAGAGAGAGAACACCATGCAAAATGGCATCCCGTAGAAGCTCGATAATGGCACTATATTCAGCAACATTGTTGGAAGATGGTCGTAGACATACACCTCCTGAAGACAGTACATGACCCATAGGAGTATAAATCACCCAAGCAGCTGAGGCTGAGTGTTGAGTGCGACGGCTTGCACCATCCGCGAATCCTATGTAGGTGGAAGATTCCATTGACATCTGCCACAAGAAATGGAAACTAATCACAAACCCGATCACGATAAACAAGACCGAACTATGCAAAAAATCTATACAATAATATACAACAAGCAACCTTGGCTAAAGATCATGCATAGTATTTTTTGAGATAGAGCCCATTTCTAGGCTCCGCCAAGGCTATCCCTTCGTAATCCACTAACTCGTAGGCACCCTTCTCTAACACACGCTTGACCACGTAAGGACCACGCCACATAGGATTGAACTTCCCTGCCCCCAAGGGTTCTTTTGATTGATCCCACAAAAGGACCAAATCTCCCTCACTAAACACTCTCGGACGGATAGACTTATCGTATTGGGCCTTTACACGACGCTTATTAATCTCTAGAATCACCAAGGCATCTCTATGTTGCTCATCGAGTTGCTCAAGGTGAACCAAACGCTCCTCTAAAGGTCAAGTGTCTGGTAAGAGTTCCACGGCTAACTTCAACGAAGGAATATCCTCATGCTCCACACGGTCAAGCTCTGGAAGGAAGTCCGATCTATGATGAAGTTCCTCCCACAGTGGCTCAACTCCCAACCTAGCCTCGATAACCACTTCATCTGAAGGGAAAATCGTATCAAGGCAGTCATGGGCATGAGAAGACTGTACTGTCCATGCTGGCAGCACATAGGGGTCTTCCTCCTCCGTCCGTGAAGAGGAAGAACAAGGCTCTGCAGCAGACTAGAGATTAGCTTGGCAAGCTATCATGACTGCAGGCAACGGCACGCTCGTCTTAATGGCCTCACTCGAAGGACTCGGTGAAGGGAGAATCCAAGGATCTCCCATATGAATTGTGCGAAAAGGCACCGATCTCATAGACGTCGAAGCACCATCGAAACTAGATCCTATCATGAGGACGGGTGCAGGACAACTAAAGGTTCCCATGAGGGACGAATACATGCCTACACCCACACTCCCAGTTGCCGGCTGGGAATGTTCTACTTTCGGAACCGAAGCTTCCGAAGATGCAGTAACAGGCGGATTCTTGAATGCCATTTGATCAATCATTACAATCTTCCCATTATGAGGAAAGCATACAACGCGAAACACAGAAGACACAACGGCTTGCATACTATACATCCAGTTCCTTCCCAGTAAGAGATTGTAGTCAAGGGGTGCATTAACCACCTCAACCTCTATCACAACGGTCTTCCCTCCCAAATGGACTTTAAGAGAAGGAAGGATACCGTGCGGCCTAAACGATCTCCCATCAAAAGCAGTTAACATGGTCATAGATTTTGACAACTCAGGAGAACCGAGACCCTTCCAACAAGACAAAGACATCATAGAAGCAGCAGCGCCCTCGTCAATCACAGTGCACTTGATGATCATATTAAGACATTCTACATGCACCAAAAGGCACACATAGTAGGGCAAGCGAGGCTGATGTCCTGTGGTTTCAAATTTGATCACTGAGGAAGAATCGTCATCATTCACACCAAGAGCGGAAAGCAAAGCCTTCCTTTGCGGCGGACAACTCTGAAGCACTTCCAATGCAGACATCGCACAAGGAGTATGGCCCAAGTCCTCGACAACTGAATAATTATGGGCGGCTCGGGAATTTGGGTTATGACCCGAACGCTTAAGTACCCCCTTAGGAATGCGAGGTGCAGCCTCAGGTTTATCCGCAGGTTTCTCAATGCGCAAAGGGGTTCCTGGTGGATCAGGTTCTTTGCCTGGGTTGGGTTGTGACGAAGTATAATCTTTCACACGCGTCACAACTTTCGCGGCACGGACCATATTAATGCACCCACGACCACTAGTTTCAGCTGGATCTTCATCACTAGATTGATCATGGGACTTCGAGTTCATATTCTGGTTATGCGGTAAAGGGTTCGTTAACACAGCTGGGCCCTGTGCTATGAACTTTGAAGCTTCATCCATTCGAGGGCATAAGTAAGTGAGGTGATCATCCTTACAAAGCTTGCAAGGAAACTTAACCTTACGTTTATTCTGCTTGTCCCCCCCAACATTTTTACCATTCTTGTCATTATTATTGGCATTCTCATTCTTATTCCCACCCTTCTTATTATTATTGTTTTTACCCTTTTTTCTATTCCGTCCGGGTTGCTGGTTACCCTTCTGGTCGGACAATTGCACAGCAAGTACATTCGCCGTTTGGGCAGGCTGAGACGAAGCCGTAGCTTGTCCCGAGGCAGATTGGTTGATAGACAACTGAGCAACTTGTTTCACAACCGAACCTGTAGGTTTCTTACTTGCACTACCCACAATGCCGTCGGCATGTGGTCCAGGTTTGACCTTGGGATCGAAACTAAAACGAGGAGCGTTAGGTATAATCTCATATAACAAACCAGACTAAGCATAGATCAAGTCTAGTTCCTGCGCCCTAAAGATGGCTTGTTCCTCGTTCTGCACTCCGGATGTGGAAACATCCTTCGCTATATATGGCAATAAAGATTTGAGGAACCACTCAAGGAGGAACTCCGGCGGTATAAAGGCTTTAATTAATCTCTTCTGTCTACGCCACTCCTGAATATGATCAGAAATATGGGTGGCTTTATCTTGCCGAAATGTCGACAAGAGTTCAGTACCAACATCATAGTGCACTGGTAGCTGGAAGTGATTAAGGAAAGTCATCGCAAGGTCGTCGAACAAAGTAAAGGCACCCCTAGGTAACTCTATATACCATTTCGCCGCATGCCCTGTAAGGGTGCGTTGAAATAGTCTCAAATGGACTGAGTCCTGATGCAATGAATTGGAAGAGCACCATAGGTGGAATGTCGTAACGTGTTCACTCGGATCCTCTCCTGGTTTGCCTTCGAACTTAGGTATGTCCGAAGGAAGCTTGGTAGGGACAGCCGGCCAAGCCGGGTCATGAGCCACAGGATCGTTCGTAAGTCTCGATAAGTCAGGTAGATTGAGTGTCGTGAGGAAAGGGAGCCTAGGATGATGAGGTATATGGACCGCTCCCTGGTTCATATAGGATTGATTACCACCATGACCTTGGCCATAGTGACCTCCTCCTGTATGACCCGTATCGGGTGGCGTGGAAGTACCATAATGAGGTGGACCTTGACTAGTAGGAGCTACAAAGCCGTAATTAGGAGAGTAAGCAGGTTGTGAATACCCGCCTCCATAAGGTGGAGATACCTGTCCATACTGCATCCCATAATAGGGTGCATAGGTCATCGCTTGTGATGTCCCATGAGACACTCCATAGGTAGGGATATACATTCCAGAAGTAGGAATATACATACCAGAAGTAGGGATATATGTCATGGAAGTAGCAATCTGACCTCTAGAAACATGAACATAACCTCCCGAAACGACGGGTGGTATGTAGGCTTGAGACACAATTGGTCTAGTAATCGCAGTACGGATCTGACTCGTAGCTACGTGCCGACTCAAAGGACCACGAGATTAAGGTGGAGGGTTTACATTTGAAGAACTCGGAAGCGAGGACGAAGGAATCTCTGTAAGAAGAAATGTACTAGTGCCTATCGTCACTCGTCTAGAACCTGGTATCCCTATAGGATCACTAACTCTAGGCCTAGGAGGTATATAAGATGGAGCTTCCACCACTGGGATGGAAGGTGCAATGTGACTAGTACTCCCAAACCTCTCCGCAAGGTAAGGCATGGGATTGCCCCCAGGCATAGTGCTAGGCTCAAAGTCGGATTCAACATGAAATGTCAAATCGTGCATAGGAAAACCAATCATAGCATAACTACCATATCTAGTACTAGGAGGGTCAAAGTGAGTCTCGGCATCTTCCGGCATTCCATACCGGTAACGTGTCAATGGGGAATCAGCCCTAGGGTGAGTAGGTCTATCATGCAAAGATCCTATCTGGGAAATCACAGGACCGAACTCAGCTAGGTCAGGTGAAGGATCATAAGTAGGCGTGAATTCCCCATCGTCAACACGAATGGGAGGAGGTGGCTCAGATGTATCCTCTGAATGATCTCCCATGGTGTGTGAATCAGTGTGTGACATAGTCCACCTGGACAGTCTAGGCCCCTCTCCCAAAGGAGGAGGAGAAGTGGAAGGCGAAAGTCGTGCTAACCGATGAGAACGGTGCGGAACCATACCCAAATCCACAATGACTCAACAAAAAGCAAAGACTCTCTATTTACGTCAACCCTAGGCCAACTAGCGTGCACAGAGAAATCACTATAAAATCTAAAGCCAAAAGCAAGCAAACAAGGGCTGGATAAGTGAGCTCCCAAATGTGGCCGGTATGTCTCTCCTAGGAGAGGCTTGAGAGGCCCTTGTCACCACAAGCGGAGGTTCGAAACCAATTATTGTGGCCCTCAGCTTCAACGCGTAAAGCGACTGTGCTGTCCGACCCCAACCTGGCCGGGACACATGCAGAATAACCTCTACACGTACCCCCTCGATATCCTAGGTAAGGTCACTAAGGTCACCTCAATATAATCAACGCTCAGGCGGACAGTCGCAGGCGGGATTGACCGTATGGGCAGGGTAGCAAAGCCTGAAACTCCCGAAAGAGCCCCTAGATATGAATACAATCCTGGCTATATCGTCGGTGCTACACAGTTACCGACCAGGGGTTATCCCAATCAACAACCGCTCACACTGCCTAGTGCTTGACTCCCTTTTGAGAGGAGCTTCCTGAGAACGCCGGTTATACCAAGGATTTCACACACTCCCTGGACAAACACCTAGTTGTTGTCGTTTAGTGATCTTGGAGAATTAACTTTCAATGAACTATTCCAAGATCCTAAAACCTAAGCTTGTTGGTGCACCCTAGAAAAGAAAAGAGTGTAATTCATTTTATTTAGCATTGATTTTAGTTGGCTTTATTACTCAAAAATAGGATATGGTCGTGCAACCAATGGTGTTATGACGCAACAAGAAGTAAAATGCACACCTAACAATCAATGCAAATGCATTGTGTCCATGAAAACAGGGTATGCGTACTAAGTGTAATGCACAATTTCTTCTTCAAATGCTGAATGCAAATTTCCCTATATGAAGTCCTAACTATTACTCCAAAGCAAATCTAGATCTAGTGCAAGTACAATGCAAAGTGCAAAATGCAATGCATGATGATAAGCAAATATTTTTGGATTTTTTGAAAATAAAGAGATACCAAAAAGCAAAAGAATGACTCTACCCACCCCAAACTCTGCAAGCACACATAAACAACATTCCAGCAAAGCACTAAGGCAAAAGGACTCTAATGCACTAATCTCAAACAAAAAATCAAAGATGCCATGACAAGAACTTTCCTAAAAGAAAAAATTTAGGCTAAAAAAAACGTTTTTGGTCAGAAACCGAGGTATTAATAGACTCAGGCAGTGCCAAAGGAGACTCAGCAACTAACAGCATTCACCCAGCAATCCACTATCTTCCACAAAAAGGTAAAAAACCAGGGTATACGCGACTGTGCGCAGTAAACCTGCGTGTATACACGGAAATCCCAAGGGAAACCGCGTGTATATGCGACTGTAAGTGACAGACCTGCGTATAGGAAGAAAAAGATGCACAAATCCAAGGAAAATAGACAGGCTGAGACTAAATTCACACCAATCAGGCTCTACCAGGCATACATGCCCCCATACCTGACACAGAAACAAGAGAGAGAGAGCAATTCAAATANACGGCACGTCTGCAAACCGGAGAAACTGAATCCCCCACTTGGGCCTCCACTACCTCAATCCTCCATCACTTCGATAGCAAGCTTACTAGCAAAAGGCAAGCTTGGGAAGAACACAACAGTGCTCCAAGGGACAAAGGGATGCAGACTCAAGCATAAGTTCTGGCAACAATGGACTATAATTTCGTTACTCTCAATTCTCTCTTATGCTTTCAATGTCTCAATGGGTTCCTTATATAGCTTTTCAAAGGGATACTGAAAGGTCGAATCCGTGCGATCTCAAGGCATATGGAAGGCCAGGAGTCATGTGAGTGGGATCCAAGTCAAGGAACTCTCCAAAAGGTTTTGGATTATGTACACATCCCGATGTACGCGACTATAGAGGGAATATCCGCGTATGTACGCGGTTATCGGGGAAAATGCCGCGTATATCATTTTTCTTATGTTTTTAGGGATGGTCAAGGATACATCAAAAGACAAAAAGTGGTCCATAGGGGCTAATGAGTCTGCAGCGGGACAGGGGAAGGCCATACAATGTGTGATTCACCTAGTGTGGTGAAATCTGCTATAACATTAACTAATTTCTTGACCATCATTTAGGAGTTTAACTGAATGTCTTTAGTGCTTCACCATCAGTGTCATATTTGACAACCACTTTGCATAAATTAAGGAATAGATTCCTTAATTAACTGAAACTTGTTTTCCACAAATTAGACTTATCTGATGTCTTTGCAATTCGAGTTCACTGGAGGCCTGACATAGGCAATTTGAATCTTTACTCTATCTTTGTGATTATCTCATTTATCATTTAATTAATTATGAATGGCCCATGAGTGTTTAATTGATTAATTGTCTTTATCATATCATTCTCAGAAGAATTGTTCCAACCTATGATCATATGTATGAACCTGAGTCATATAGTAACATGCTAAAGTAAATCACTCTAGGGGTAGATAATCCCTAAAGGAGACTTATAACATTTAGTGATCATGACTAGTAAGACATCACATGGTATAACCACTTTACACAATAAAGTACACCACCTCACAATATGAGGATATTTGTAGAAATTGATATTATTCGCAAGTCTATTGCATTGATATTATTCACAAGACTCACTTGAAATTACACACAAGTTTACTGACTTGATATTATTCATAAGTATACTACATTGATATTACTCACAAGCTTTACAACATCACCGCCTCAATCATATGAGGATATTTGTAGGACTTGATATTACTTACAAGTCTATTGTCTTGATATTACTCACAGTAGTGGAGAATGACTCTTGATGTTGTAATCTCAACGCCTTCATCTCCATTCATTTCTTCTTGATGTACTTGGCACATTTGTAGCGTTGACAACGTAGTGCCAAAATATTTGGTCCATCCTTGGGAGGGTCGACCCTAGCTAGGTGAAAACTAGATGTTCAGTGGGGTGGTCTCAAAGGAGGCATGCACATAAACACACAGTAGTGGGAGGGGAAATGTGTGCGGGATGATCAAAACAACAAGGTGAGAAACTAAGGGAAAGTCAGAAAGGCCCAAAAAAACCTCTAGGAGATCATCATTCAAGATTGTAGAAGGGGATAATAAGGCCATGTGTTCGCCATCATGAACCGATGAGGGAGGGGGTGGTGAGGAGTGTACTAGAATATCATGAAGGTTGAGGGGGAGGAAAAACATGGGATAGGTGGAGGTACATGTAGGAAAACCCTAAAGGGATTCTCAGCTTTATGTGCAGTCATTGATTGGATCTCCATCTCTGTGTGTGTATGTGTGCATGCATGCATGTGCACGTGTGCATGTGCGTGTGCACGGGCGTGCGTGCGTGTGTGTGCGTGTGTGCATGCGTGTGTGCATGCGTGTGTGTGTGTGTGTGTGTGTTTCAATCTTTTTATTAAACTTTCCTCATAATCATGTTTTGCCTTATTTTTTCATTCCTAGGTTGAGGGAGGTGTGGCATCACATTCATTTTCTTTCTTTATAATTATTTTTTTTAACATATTTTTCCCATATTTTCTAGATTTTTGTTTTTCCTTTTATTTTTAAATTTATTTTTCCACATTTTTTAAAACTATTTTCTAATGTTTTTGTTTGCAACTATGCCTGTTCCTAAGGTTTGTGTCTTCAACAATATTGGTTATTAGGTCGTGATTTCAAACAAGTTATAATTTTAACCCCAAAAAAATAACCAATAATACCACTTTTCAATTCACAAACCATTTTAATGTTTTTATTCACAACCATATTAGTTGTCATGGCCATAGTTTCGATCAAGTCATAATTTTAACCCTGAGAAAAAGGATGCTACAAGGAGCACCAATTTTTTAAGTTAGGGGTCAATATTAAGGTTATTTTCTATAATGGTATCTCTTGTCAAGAACACGGTTTCTAACATGTTGTAATTTGTCGCTCCCCCCCCCCCCCCCCCCCCAAAAAAAAAAAAGGATGCTACTAATAGCACTAATTTTTGAAAACTGGGTAAAAACAATCACTAAATACAATCTCTAAGAAAACAAGAACTCTGTAGAGTTCTCATCAAGTAGGAAACTACTTTTATGTCTTTTCCCCCTTCCCTCTCACACCTCAATTTGTTTTATTTTCTATTTTTTTAAATTAACCTTTTTTCTATTTCTATTTCTATTTTTAATTTATAATATGTTCTTTTTTGTAAATTTGTTATATAAATTAATATAGCCAAGATAAGAACCTAACTCCCATGAGCTTCATAGCAAAACAAGGCCCTGGACAATTCCTAAAACACTATGGGTGGAAAGGATTTGTTGGCTATGTGAAACTAAGAGCGTGTTGTAGCTGCAACTGTTCCCAAATTTTCAGAAATTTTGGACCCTCCTTTTTTATTTTGTTTTCCCACTCTGCTACATGTTGGATTATTTGAGGCCGTTTTCTTGCTATTTGAGTTTTCGTCTCGGTCTATGCATGTTTTGGACTGTAAGGCTCGGCCAGTTGTACGTTGTTTCATCTTTGAAGTTTAAAGTGGGTTTTTCAGTCGTCGTTCTTGCGGGAGTTAGTTAGACATGGTGCTGATAATTAAAGATTGTCGCTAAGCTCGGTTTCTGTTTTGAAAAGGACCTTGCCTTGCGTTTTTCGAAAAGAGTTTTGACTTTGATCGGAGGCCACAGGCTGATTGAGTTCCGCCGTTACGACTCTAGAATAGGCTAACTGCCCGTCGGACTGTTTGTTTTTTCGCCGATGTCCTGTTCTTTATTTTTCCGATGTTGACTGGTCTGCAATTTTTCTTGACCTTTGAACTTCCGTCGTTGCGGTTGTGTAGTTCACTAGCTATCCGATGCCTGTAGAGGATCCGACCCCTGATGTTTTATCGCGCCTTTTTTAGTCTGTGTGCCGAAATCCCTAGAGTGTAGGTTACCCGCCGTTGCGGCTGCGTAACCCGCTAAGAACCAACATCTAGTGTTCCGATTCACCAATGGAGGTTTTTTGAAATCGTTTTTGTTCCGTAAGAGACCTATGTGCCTTGTTTAAGTTGAAATTTGCACATAAGAATCTAGCTCCGGTTTTTTCTTCTTTAGTACCCATTTTTAATATCATGGTTTATGTTTATTAAAGATAGACGAATTAAATGATGAATTCTCGTTTGATTGCAGACGGACATGGTAGTTTCTCGAATCCTGTTGAATATTATTGCGGCGAAGAAGGTGCAGTTGGAGGACAAAGCATGTTAAAGCATAAGGCGGCAGAATCGTTGCTCGAAGAAGAAAATTATGAGGGTCTGAAAGGAGACCGAGATATGGTTGAGCGTAATCATTAAAGAGCAAAGGCTCATGCTTGGGCATTCCGTCAGTTACCTAGCTTTTCCCATTTTTTTTTTAAATCTTTATCTGGAATGTAACGTTTGGATGAATCATGAGCGTTCGCAAAGTGACAAAACTGTGAGAGGGAATGGTTGGGGAGCCGAAAGGTTTCCCCTTTGGTATAAGTATGGGAGAGTGAGACAGAAAGGGGGATTTTTCCTAGAGAAACTTGTGAACTACTTGTTGTAAGAGGAACTACTTCGTTTTGCAATAATAAATTACAAATTTTTGCCTGTTGGAGAAAGTGTTGTGTGGAATGTTCAAATGTGATGAAATGAACAATGTTGAAGGGGAACTATTTTGTTTTCAGCTGTGTTTCATTAACTGTGAGATCGTTCTAACTTTCTGAACCTATGTTCTTACATGAACGTTCTCTGGTTTATTCTGTGATAATTTCCACTATGAGTAATGAATGTTTTAACAGTTCACGAGCTATCTTGTCGTGTATATATTTATTCATGTTTATGTGTTTTGATTCTAAGAACAGTTATCTATGATGTATCTTAACATATGAACAATATTACATTACTCATGAATTGATAATTTTTCTCCCTAGGGACAGCTTAGTTAGTATTGTTTTTCTAGTTGTGTGTGATTTAGATGCAAGAGAGTCTAAGACGAGAGGTAAGAACCTACGCATCACATTGTGACCACTCCTTGCATTCTTCATCAATCTGCATCTTAGATAGGCACTTGCATATCATACTTAAAGTCAAAATACAAAAATATATACGGTGGACTGAGCTACAACTGGTAAACCCCTTGTTTTTGTTACTTGACCTACGGTAGCTGGACCGCAAACTGGACGGATTCCCTACACCAAACAACCACGGGCTAGTTGGGAACGTTGACTGGGGAGAATCCCTTGCTGTTGCTGCCTGCGAATTTCCAGGCCTCAACAGAGCATTAAATATGAGTGTCCCTTTCTCTTAGAGTGCCCAACATACACCCACATTCGATCCCAATTTCATAATCTTTGCTACAATACTAACCTCCATAATATTCTAACATGTCAAAACTATGGTGACCTAGGAACACTTCTTTCTAAGTTTTTTGTTCATAGGAATAAAATTTTACAACAATCCAAATAATCCATATCTCTTCTCTTAAGGTCCAATAGGCCAAGTGGATCTCACCAAACATTAATCATCATCAGCATCATCATATTTATTTTATTTTTTTCCCTTGTTTTAGAGTATTTTTTTAAATCCTCTTTCTCAATTAAGGGAGGTGTAGGGTCATTTTCTTTACTTTCTAAATTACCTTTTAATTTATTTATTTATTAACTATCTTATTTTTTTCGATTGAATACACATCACAGGAAATCCTCCAATCACTTCCCCTCATTTCGAGGATGGTACCCAAGCTAAATCATTCGGTTACAGTTTTGACAACCTAACCTGTTGGGGACATCAAGTGAGGCCCTCAACATTCACATACATAGCTATCATAGGGACTTGACCCGATGGCCTCCTACTTGCAACTCATAGCACTCAACCACTCGAGTTAGCCTACAAGGATCTTTAAATTATCACACACATACATATCATATTTTGTACTCCTATATTTTCATTTTTTCTTCTTCTTTATTTTTCCAATCGAGTTCTAATTTTAACACCAAAAAATGGCTTCTATTGGGATCACCGCTTTTCGATTCAAGGATCACTTTTAAAGTTATTGTCACAATTGTATTTATTGTCAAGGCCATAGTTTCAAACAAGTTGCAATATTTAACACCCCTCTCACGCCACCCCCTCGACCCCCCCCCCCCCCCCCCCCCACACACACACACACACAAAAGGTGCTACTAGTATATCCACTTTTTTTATTAAGGATTGATTTTGGTGTATTTGCCCCAAAAAAATTGTTTTTAGGGTACCTTTAAGGTCATAGTTATTGCCAAGTCGGTAACTATGTTCATAAAGAGGACAAAAAAAGGAAAAAAAAGGATGCCAAAAGGATGGTAATAAGACACAAACAATATGCCAAAGAATATAAAAGGATGAAAAATGACTCAAAAGGACATAAAAATATGCAATAGTGAATCACGAATGTTAATAGGGTCACTAATGTTGACAATTCTCTGGTTGTGACATTGGTGGAAAATAAATAAATAATGTAATTCTATACCACCTAAATTGCTACCATGACTTTCACAAAAAATAAGAATTTGAAACTTTGTTTGTATCTCCCATGGTCTCTATTATGTCCTAAATAAAGGATATCCAAAACATCTAGTTGATATCCTCGCTAGGAATGCAATAAGTTCATATTTCTTTGTATAGGGAAAAATTACTTGGGTCATGTAGGCCATTGAAGGTTGAGATATTAACTTTAATAGATAAGAAGATTGCAAATAATGTTATTGATTAGTTGGCCAACCAAACAATGGACATGGAGAAGGAAACAATTTCCTCCCAGTTAGGAATCCAAGTAAAAGAAATTGAAGGTAACAAGGAGATTCAAGCTCAAACATCATCTCCACAACCTTGGAGCAATTATGGTTAAACATGGAAAAGATGATGCAAATGATTTTACAAACTCCTAAAGCCCCCCATTAAATCCACTGTAATGAGAGAGGAATCCCTCATACTTCAAGGAGATGATATCCTCCTTAAGACAATATCATCATCCCACCAACCTACATCAATCCCATTCATCTTTGTGGATTTATCATTCTTCATTCCTTGTCGATTAAGGGTAGAGGCATGGGATTGAGAAAAGATATTGATGGCCTCCCCCAAATGCAAGCACGAAAAGTAGAGAGTTGTGTTATACTTTGGAACAACTCTAGGGTGAAAAGGTTTATATGGGACACTCTTAAAGGCAATGGAATCTAGAAACAACAAACTAGAGACATAGATGGAAATGAATTGAGGAAAGTGGGACCAAGTTTCATGATGCTCCAAAATGTTGAACTCAGATTGAAAATGTTGGGCAAGGTCCTAAAAATGACGCCAATGAAGTAGAAAAAATGGTTGAGAATTTGATGGAGATCTGCATAATATTTGATGAATATTGATAACATGCTTCACCCATTGTCCATGGAGACTAGAGCATCAATAATGGAATTCTTAATTGGGTTTAGGGTGATGTGTCATTTTGAAGGGAAAATCCTTTATGATAAAGGTGGGCAGGGAGACAATACACAACATTGAAGGATGCAAAGAGAAGGGATAGTGGGAAATAAAATCAAATCCCAAACTCACATATCAAACACTCCTAGATCTAGATAAATATTACTCTTACTTTATTTTATTTATTTCCTACGCTGCATTGGAAGTTACTTTCAATGTGTATTGTCTAACTTTAGCTTAAACTCAACATAATATTCAACTTAACCAAAACAAAAAATAAGCAAAAGCATCCCATAAACACAACTATTTATCTTGGGAACTCAAGTATCGTGATACAACCCACTCTTCAACACAAGGTCCATCTCTTTACTATCTCAACTTTGTTACAAGGACAAACTTATGCTTTTGTCCATAATCTCCCATCTCATCCATCACTATGATAACTTATCAACCTCATAATAACTAACAACAAACAACATCAACACTATCAATTCCAACAACACAGTGATAAACCTTCACCATTGTACCAACCACCTTTTCATGATTTCTTGAGGTCCTTTATATATGAGGGATACCTCCAACCAACTTTCCATAAATGTTTTTTCACTAACTTCGCATTAAGCATCGTACACATTTTCATAAAGTCTACATGCCTTTACATATAAGTGATACGAAAATGACAGGATCTACGAACACTTGAATTTGCATGTGAATTATTAAACCAGTTAACTTGTAAAAATGCTTGAAATAAAAGGCTTGTCGTAGGCTTAAAATTAACTGAAAACAAATATAAATGAACAAATAATGCAAACCATAAGAATGTGGACACTATATGATAATGGAGTTTGTCCCTGATGGACTACTTCTCTGGGTCCAACTCCAATGAGGACTGATCTTATTAGTCTTCAAAAATATTTAAACAGGTACAAAATGCCTTCATCATTCAAGCAGCTTAAAAAAAAGACTTAGGATTTCAATCACCAAGCCTCTCACTCTCAACCTCCCCAAGAGTGGCTAAAAATCCTCTTTACGAAAACCTTTACAAAGGCATAATGGCATCTTACCATTCTCTCCTCAAAAGCTTCAATGCTTCCATGCCTCACTTAGAAAAATACATTGGTTTATATAGCCAAAGTTACATAAATTCTTCACCAAATTCCATGGGATTTGATCCAAACTAAATGGGATAAAGATCCACACATTAATGAATAAAATATATGTTAATCCCAAAATATATGGTAAGTTAAAAAGTATTTAAAAAACAATGCAAAGAATGTAACATTTGGGCATAGGGAACACCCATACTTGGGGATTAAACCCGCCCCAAATCAAATTTAAAAACAAATATGCACAAACCTTGAACAAGTGGAGCGCTTGGTGTGTTGGTGAAAATGTTGGCACTTTTTTTGTCATGCATTCAAACTTGCGGACCTCTCATCTTGTTGCAATTTTGGTTGGCATATGGTATGAGGTGTTGGAGCCTTGACATCGGTTCTATGGTGGGTTGTTACCACGTTGCAATGGTTTACATAACAAATAGGGTTGAGGGATTAGCCCTCAATCCCACCCCTTTTTCAAAATAGAATATTTTCAACTTTAAATAAAAGATAAAACCATATAGTGTTAAGAAACAACCCTTTTTCGAAATAGAATATTTTCAACTTTAAATAGAATATAAAACCATATAGTGTTAAGAAACAAATAGCGTGGAGACTTTGGTGGAGGTAGAGTTGAATAGAAGATAAAACCATATAGTGTTAAGAAACAAATAGTGTGGAGACTTTGGTGGAGGTAGAGTTGAGGGGTTCGATTCCCCTTTACCACCATATTTTTGGTAAACATAATACATGGATGGATGGGCAACTGGACTGCCACATGGTAGCATTCGATTAGCCCATTTGACCGCCACATGTGCAATCATCCTGCCACTTGTCATCATTATAACAGGTCCACATCACCTTCCAACTGGACTAAAACCTGCCATGTGGCGCTCTGTGAGTGTGTCATGTCAATGTTGTATAGGACACATGTCACCCTTACAGTGGTGCCACGTGACACCCCCTAAACTTTAAATAAAAGATAAAACCATATAGTGTTAAGAAACAACCCTTTTTCGAAATAGAATATTTTCAACTTTAAATAGAAGATAAAACCATATAGTGTTAAGAAACAAATAGTGTGGAGACTTTGGTGGAGGTAGAGTTGAATAGAAGATAAAACCATATAGTGTTAAGAAACAAATAGTGTGGAGACTTTGGTGGAGGTAGAGTTGAATAGAAGATAAAACCATATAGTGTTAAGAAACAAATAGTGTGGAGACTTTGGTGGAGGTAGAGTTGAGGGGTTCGATTCCCCTTTACCACCATATTTTTGGTAAACATAATACATGGATGGATGGGCAACTGGACTGCCACATGGTAGCATTCAATTAGCCCATTTGACCGCCACATGTGCAATCATCTTGCCACTTGTCATCATTATAACAGGTCCACATCACCTTCCAATTGGACTAAAACCTGCCATGTGGCACTCTATGAGTGTGTCATGTCAATGTCGTATAGGACACATGTCACCCTTATAGTGGTGCCACGCGACACCCCCTTTTGCCAAATTTTACTTGTTTTGCCGAAAGTTCAGAACGTGATATCTTTCACGTCGAGAGTCCGTTTGAGGCGAAACGAATGTCGTTGGAAAGCTCTCGTCAATATCTACACAACTGCAAGCTTTTGTTCACAATTTGGAGACTTTAATTTTTTTTATCAATCTTAGAGATCCTCCTGGATCAATAAGAGGGATACCTCCTACCAACTTTCTAATACTTTCTAGGGAAAACATGATTTTTCACTAACTTTCACATCGGTTGTTAAATTTTTTCAACAAGAAAAAAGCCTTTTAACTTACTTTAATTATCCGTAAAAAAAATGTGGGTTAGGAAAAAAACACATATGGGGGAGATGTTGTAATGTTCCTACTTAACAAAATAATAAAAAATAACAAATTGAATTATCCGCAAAAAAATGTTGGCCTTGCACATGGTTTTAAAACCATGTGCAAGGCCTTCTAAACAACCCATGGTTTTACTATACATGGTTTAGGAGGGCCTTGCACATGGTTTTAAAACCATGTGTAAGGCCTCTAAACAACCCATGGTTTTATTGTACATGGTTTAGGAGGGCCTTGCAGACCATGTGCAAGGCCTCCTAAACAACCCATCGTTGTAGGAGGGCCTTACATATGGTTTTAAAACCATGTATGAGGAAATGTTGTAATGTTTGTTCCTAACAAAATAAAAAATATTATATGTCGACATAAATAATATTATATATTAATAATAAAAATATTATATGTGGAAGTTAAATAAAAAAGATGTGTCTTTTGGTTTAAATCAAATCAATGGATACCTAAGAAGAGGTTTGCACCTCGAGAGATTTGATCCTTCTCGACGCTTAATAGAACCTAGGATTTGGATCTACACTGGTATTCAAACATAATCAAATAACCCAGCATGACTACCTCAAAAGAGGGTATAAGTTACAAAATTTACTAACAACCTATAGCAAAGCTCTCGAAAGATCTAAAAAAAATAACCCATAATTAAATAGCCTCAAACAGAGACTAACCCCAACATAGATAGTTAAGTCCTAATACATGATAATAAAGCCCGAGCTTATTATAGTAAAGTCATAGATTTCCTCATATAAAAGCAGGCTTTTTGTGTTATTAATGCTTTTTGTTAGAGCTCATCCGCCAAAGTGTTCAACTCCCTTTTTTTGTTATTCTTATTTCAATACCATATGCCAACCAAAATAGACTAGAATATTCACAAAATGGACTTGCAATAAATATTCACAACCAACCATTATTAGTATGTGCTTTGACTTCAAGTTAGTTCAATTTCATGCTACAAAGTTTTCCAATGTTTAAAAAAATATATTAGATTGATTTTTTGTAAAAAAACCAAAATTTTTTAATTTCACTAATTCCATTTTTTTATTGTTCAAAGATATTATTGATGAGATATACATTCACGAGAGTATGATTTTATTTTTAAAACACAAAAAATAAAATAAAAAACATTTAATATGAAAAAATTCAAAAGTGTCATGCAACAACCACAACTTTCACATGTTATTGTTGACTTCTATTCACTTAAAAAATTTGTTGTCACTTCCCATGCCATATTTTAATTTTGATGTAATTAATTTTATATATTTTAAATTTAATTTTTTTATAAAAACAATTACTCATTTGAAAGTGACAAATTTATAAAAATAACTATATTTTTATGATTCAGTATTTACTCTTTCCATCTCTATGTTCAACATAGAACTTATTTTCTATATTTAGAAAATACTAACCACTTTATGTCGTATTCACTTGTTACTATTATAAACAAAACTCACTAACAATCAACTATCATAAATACAACTACATATGTAAGCATAAGGGCACATGTCCATGTCAAAGCTAAAAGGCCATATACAACATACACAAGAGACATATATCAAAGTCGGTTAAAAGTCATAGTTAAATTTTTAGTTTTGTAATGTTTACTACGAGCTCAAATAATTTGTATTAAATTGAAACTTAAAAACATATAATTATTTAAATGGTAGTTGGTTATGTTTTGAATGACGTAAGCTTCGGGTTTTGGTACCCAAGCATAGGCAGCGAGGCTTATGTAAGAACCATGTATTTGGGGGCCAGAGTTATCCATTGAGCTATATAGCATTTAATGTCTTTGCATCTAGTTTGATGATGGTTGGATCTTGAGCTGCTAGAGATCTAAGGGTCATCAAGCCTACTGCAACCACATTAAATGCTCTGCAGCTCAATAGATAGCTCTTGCCGTGCATTTGCAACAGTTAACTATTGTGAAGCGTGAAGCGAGTTGTCTAAATAGGGGACAAATTTTCCCCTTTTCTTGGCTGTTTTTTTTGAGTTTTTGGTTATGAATCTTCACGGAATTTTCAAAATGTGTAAAAACATAGATCTTACATAGTGTGGGTGTTGGGGGGTTTTCATATCACATGATTTCATTTATGCGCTTAAAATCGCCCAACAAACAACAAAAATTACAGATTTTGTGTGTTAAATTCACCCAATTCCAACTGAAAATCGACCTTAAAGTTAAAATCGTCCCTAGTTAGACGAATCCACAAGAGGTTATATTCGTCATTAATATATAGTGACCTTAAAATCGTCCCTTAGACGAATCCATAAGAGGTTATATTCGTCATTAATATATAGTGACCTTCGTAAAACTGCTCACTAGCTAACTGAAAATCGACCTTAAAGTTAAAATCGTCCCTAGTTAGACGAATCCATAAGAGGTTATATTCGTCATTAATATACAGTGACCTTAAAATCGTCCCCTAGTTAGACGAATCCATAAGAGGTTATATTCGTCATTAATATATAGTGACCTTCGTAAAACTGCTCACTAGCTAATCGACACGTAGCCTTGTATCAAGACGAACATCTCGTCCCGCCAGCCTGTTGCTAATCTCGAATCTCAGTTCCGGGTAAACTAGTAGATCTGCACCTAGAGGATATGAATTGGAATCCGTGGCGTCTGGTTATCTAAACCAATCAACAATGAGGTAGTATGGAAAACTCGTAAACAAAGCCCATACAAGTAGGGCTTTCCCTTAACCTTATGGCTATTTGTTAGTGTGTCGGTCTTATTTATTTATTTATTTACTCACAATTTAGTCATCAAATATTTAAATAAATTGAAAAACCAAAACTTTTAAAACCCATTGTTTGGTTTGACATAGATGATTAGAGTAATATGGAATAAGGCCAATATCGTGCCTTACTGTTTTGACATGGATGATCAGATTAATATGGAAAAATGCTACTATCGTGGGTTAGGATGATTAAATTAATATGGAAAAATGCTAATATGATGGATTAACTTCTAAATATTATGTAATTTTTTTTAATTTTTTTATAAGTTTATTATTAGTATAACATGATCATTATTTTATTTTAGTTTTACATAATGTTTTTGAAATAATTAGTATTTAAAATTAAGAGTTAAATATTTAAACTAATTTTAAAAAATATAAATTTAATATTAAAAGATATATTTAATGTAATTTAATTGTAAAAATAGTTATATAATCAACTTAATTTAACTAATAATTACATCTGAATTAAAAAAAAAATTAGTTTTGATTTATTTAAACCAAACTATTAATTTAAATAATGAATGATTGTCCTTTATATAGAAAGTGTCTATTGGATTTTGATATCAACAAGGTATAGATAAATGTCTTTACTATAAGTCTCACATTTAATGTCTAATATGTTTAGAATTCTCATATGTCTAATATGAGTATTCTTATGTTTAGAATACTATATTTTTATGATTTTAGTGTCTAATATGTTTAGAATACTCATATGATACTATTTAATATTTAATAATATGTGATAATACCTTAATGAAGATCATCCATGTGATGGTAATATTATAAGTAACATTGGTTAAATTGATGATGTGTGTTACTCAATTGCCCCTGCGAAGTGGATTGTTGGGGATGGGAGCGATGGAGGGTTTACTGCTAAAGGGTTTGCTACCGTATCTCTGTAGACTCGCTCATAGAGATCTTCTGACGGTGGTTTTCTCTGCCGTTCTTCACCATTATGGGTCACGATGATGGGTGCCCTCTCACTCGCCCCTTCGTCTACCTGTTTTCGTTTTTGTTGACCCTGTTTGTTTTTTCCTCCTCTTCCGTCTTTGCTTTCTGGGGTTTTCTGGCTCTCTGGTTATGTTGGGTTTACGACGTTCACTGAGGCTCGAAACTTGGAGTTCCTCCCCGTCTAGGGGACTAGTACCAACCAAGGAAAAATAAGTGGGAATTATAGCTGGCTTTTTCGTTTTATGCTGCCTCAGTATCGTGAATCCTCGGTTTATCACCCTGCATGGGTTCCACGTCGCTCCTTCTCTTGATTTGCTGCTCAGTGATGCTAGCACGTATTGGGTTGACTTTTGTTTTCGTCTCTAGGGTTTTGGGGCCTGACTGTTCCCTTTCTGTGTTTTGGGGTTATAGTCTTCTGTCTTTTTATCCCTTTCTGGGTTGACCTGCTACCTTTGCGGGGTTTTCGGAGGCTCAGTACTAGCTCGTGACTCTTCCCGTGTCTCTTTGGCTGCTCCGAAACTGGGTAGGGTTTTACCTGTGGTTACTTGGTTGGGGGTTATATCTGTCTACAGGGCTCCTTCTGGCTCCTTTAGGTGGCTCACTATATCCCTAGTTTATCGGCTGTCATTTTTTTTTATGTTGGGTCAAGGTTTTTCGTCTTGCCTCTTCCCAGTTTCTTTTGGGTTGACTTAAGGGTGTCTCACCTCATGGCTGACTCGGGGGTTATGTTGTGATTCCGTCGCAAGAGGCAACTAAAGCTATTAAGGCTCAGGCTGGTAAGTTTCGTTTTGTTATTGGCCATGATGTATACATGGATAAAGTTTCTTCACTCTGTTCTCGGGCCCTGGTCAGTAGACTCGAATATTGTCGGATGGGCAAACAAGATTGGATTGAATGGGCTAATGCGCATTGGAAGCCTTTGTTGACCTATATTCCCACAATAAGCTTGCTATCGAATGGATGGATCATTTTGGTTTTCCTTGAAGCCCAACATGCCTCACTTATTCTTGAGTCTATTTGGCGTATGGGTTCCGGCTCATGGGTTCTCCATCGCTGGCACGCACACTTCGACCCTCTCAGAGAAAGAGTTTCGAAGTGTCATTTATGGGTACTTCTGCCTCACTTACCATTCCCTCTGTGGCATAAGAACATTCTTGAAGGTATTGCGAACATTGTGGGACGGTTCGTGGCTGTGGATGCTGATTTTCACCTGTCCTTCGATAAAAGGCTTACACAGGTTTTGGTGGAGATGAACGTCACTAATGGTCTGCCGGCAGAGGTGGAAATTCTTTGTGCTAAGCGCCTGCTGATTCAGAAATTGGATTACTTGCACGTATAGTTTCGGTGCAACAACTGCCGTGATATTGGACATCTCCAAAGGAGCTGTCCTTCACGGACGGAGGCACCATCGTCCACCAGTCCGGATGTCACTTCTGTCTCACGTGTTCAAGCTCCTTCATCGGCTCCTGAACATCCTAGAACGGGTATTTTTTCTCAATCCCTTTCTCTGTTCGATGATATATCTGACTCCTTCCTTGAGGTTGTTGATGAGTTAGTACCTTCTACTGTGGGAGCCCATCCTCTTGTTGACGATATGTTTGTTAGTACCCTTCCGTCCCCTCTGGATGGACTTATTTCTCATGTACCTGACTGCTCTCATCAGCCTGTGCCTTTTTTTTTTTACTCCCCCCTTGAGGTTGTTGATGTGTTAGCCCCTTATGCTGTGGGTACTCGCTCCCTTGTTGATGATGTGTCTGTCAGCTCCTTACTTTCCCCTCAGGTCAAACTTTCCTCTCCAGGACCTGATAGCCCACATCAGCTTGATTCTAACTTTCCTCCTTCGGCTCTGTTGATTCCCTCATCACCTACGAAGGGCCCCCCTCTGACCTCTTTGGTGGATTTCCCTCCTCTCTCTTCCTCTACTCCACCCTCTACACTTCCACGTTCCCCATGGAGTCTTGTCTCCTCCCCCTCATTCTCCAATCCTTCGCTACAAAAGTCACCTGCTATTTTTTCTGTTACTACTCCTACTTCACCATCTAATCTCCACCTGAACTCGATTTTCTTTGCTAATGTGACTATCAGGAAGAAGACTAGAGAGAAACCAGATTCATCAGGTACCCTCTCTTCCTACTCACCTCCTTGCATCCCCCTTTCGGCCCGTATTAAGGATGCGGCTAGGGGGAACCTTTCCCGGGGACTTAGAGCAGTGTCTCCCCGTCCATCGGTTCCCTCATGAAAATTCTTTCTCTCAATGTTAGAGGTTTTGGAGGCAAGACCAAACAAAATAGCCTTCGTTCCTTATTCCTTTCTGTTCAACCGGATATGATTCTCCTACAAGAAACCATGTGCAGTTCCTTTCCTGCCCTCTATGCTTTTTTGAAACTCCTTCCCCAGTGGGAATTTTGTGCCACCAGTGCTTCGGGTCTCTCAGGTGGTTTACTTGCTACTTGGAATCCTCTCAGGGTTAAATGTCGCGCCTTTGAGACCTTGGCTGGCATCCTCGTCAAGGCTGTTTTCTGTGGCATGCATTTAACACTAGATGTTATCAACTGTTATGGACTGTACAGGAATAGGGTTCATTTTTGAGATTCTGTTCTTACGGGGGGACTTCTTTCAGCTCCTAACTTGATTTTGGGTGGAGACCTTAACTTGACCATGAATGCTTATGAAACTAGGGGTCTAAAAGCCATCTTGGACCCTCTTGCTCCTCACTTTAAGCACTTTTTTTACTCTGCTGGTCTTTTGGATATTGCCCCCCACAATACTGGGCCAACCTAGAAGAATGGGAGGGTGGGTGATGAGGGTATCTATAAGCGATTGGACCATTTCCTCCTCTCTTCTGCATTAATCCCTTTTCTTAAGTGTCACGGGACCTGGATTCAGCCTACTGATATCTCCAACCATCTCCCTATTTGTCTTGAATGGAATAAATCTCTGGCCTCCTTCAATTACCCATTCAAATTCAACTGATGCTGGCTCTCTGATCCTAATTTTAATCTCTAGTTTTCTAAGAGATGGCATGTTATTAATTCTCAGTCTCCTCTTAATGATTTGGATAACCTGGTTAATAAGTTGAGGACTCTTAAGGGAGATGTAAAACCCTGGATTCGGGAGAAAGAAATGTCGATGAAAGTGGACTCTGTCAAGCTGGATTTGGAGATTGAATCTCTCCTCCTGGGATTCTTTTCGGGTAACTTTACTCTTGAGAACCAGTTTTCCTTGAACTTGCTTAGAGCTAAAAAGAAAAAGATTCAGGATCATCTCCTTCTTACTTGGAAACTTAAGAGTCGTACTAAATGGGCTCTGTATGGGGACTCTAATACTAAATTCTTCCATGCAATTGCCTCTGACAAAAGGAATCATAGAACCATTTGGTCCTTAGTTGATGAGGAGGGTCACACTATTGAGGATGAGCAAGAACTCAAGGAGCTCGATAAAAGACATTTTGCTCATATATTCAGTGATGATCATGACACCTGCATTTTAACTCAGCTGTAAGTGGTCTCACTCTATCCCACCATGATTTCTCGGGATTATGCTCCTTGTCTCATCGCAGCTGTCACCTTATCTGAGATTGAGCTGGCTTTGAAATCTTTTAAGAAAGATAGGAGCCCTGGACCTGATGGCTGGACTGTTCACTTCTTCGAACTGTTCGGCCCAGACTTGTTAAATGCTATTAAATTTGCTCGGACTTTGGGGTATATTACTCCCTCTCTCAACTCCACATTCATTGCCTTGATTCCTAAGAAGGATAAGCCCTCTTCCTTTGCTGATTTCACGCCCATATCCCTTTGTAACTTACTGTATAAGCTTATTGCAAAGGTGATTGCTGTCAGAATTAAAACTTGCCTAGATAAGCACATCTCCATTGAGCAGTACGGATTCTTAAAGAATCGACAGATTATCGAACCTATCGGTATCACGCAGGAGATTCTACACACTGTCAAGACTAAGAATACTTCTGCACTCATCCTCAAATTGGATTTGGTGAAGGCATTTGATAGAGTTAATTGGTCCTTCATTAGGCTTATTTTGATTCAGATCAGGCTACCTCTCATTGGAGTCAATTGGATTATGTCTTGTCTTTCATCGGCTAACTTTGTTGTCCTTGTCAATGGTACCCCTTCCCAGTTCTTTTTTGCCTCTTGAGGAATCAGACAAGGATGTCCTCTATCACCACTGATGTTCATTCTTGTTATTGAAGGCTTGAGTCTTTTGATAGCTGATGCTATATAGCATGGCCTTGTTAGAGGTATACAAATCTCTCCAACTCTAGCACTTACACATTTACTATTTGTTGATGATGTGATCTTACTTGGTTCGGGTACCCTGCTTGAGTGGACAGCTTTTGATGTTATCCTCAACACCTTTTTCAAAGGCATCGGGGATGTGTATCAGTGTTGATAAATCTTGCTTTCTCTTCAACCATGTAGATGAGGATATCTTGGGAGGTATTGCCCGTGTGCTGCCTTACAAAATGGAATCCATTGTCTCTGGTTTCAAATACTTGGGGTATTTCCTCAAGCCCCTGGGGTACAAAGTCAGTGATTGGAATTGGTTAATCTAGAGATTTGAGAAGAGGATTCATAATTGGACTTATAGTCTACTTTCACTGGGTGGCCGTCTGATTCTTGTTCAAGCAGTACTGTCTAGTCTCCCTGTTTACTGGTTAGGTTTGGCTACTATCCCAGTCTTTGTACTGAATAATGTGATGCTGTCAGGAGCATCACATTTGCTTTTCTCTGGGGATCATCTGGGACTCATCATAGGTATCATTTGTCTAACTGGCAGCATTTATCTTGGCTGAAGGATTTCGGTGGATGGGGCATCAAAAATCTTCAGTGGTTCAGTATTGCTTTGCGATCAAAAAATCTATGGACGGTCCTCCATAGTGATGGTTTGTGGCATAAGGTACTGTGCTCGAAGTATACGAAGAATCTCTCAGTGGCTGACTGCCTCAGAGGTAACTATTTTAATTCTCGTGGTGTTTCTTTGATCTGGAGAGGTTTCTTGCAATCTCTGCCTTGGTTGGGGAGCTGTTTATCTTGGCTTGTGGGTAATGGTACTGATATCATTCTGGGCATTGACCCTATCATGGGCTCACAAGTCCCTTATTTACTTCCCCTGGAGCTCAAAGAGTACCTTGCAGACATGGATATTGTCACTCTTGCTCAAGCACACAACGCTCAGCCTGATGCACAACATTATTGGTTCACGGTGGAGGAATTGAACCTTGCAGGTGACTGGAAGCTTGCTTGGGATGGCCTTCTTAAGGGTTTAGAGATGGGGAGAATTAGACTTCATGCACAGCCTGATACTCTTGTATGGACCCACGATAGGGCAGTGGGTTATGCTACGGCCAAATCTGTTTACGAATATATTGTTCTTACCTCTCAGCCTCCGCCCGTTGACAGTTTACATTCTCTGATTTGGTCGAGCTCTCTTCCCACAAAAATTGGTTGTTTCATTTGGTTGGTGATGGAAAACAAAATACTAACTTGGGATAATCTTCTGAGAAAAGGGTGGATTGGGCCTGGTATCTGTGCTCTCTGTGGTGTTGGAGTAGATTGTGTGCAACATATTTTCTCTTCATGTTCTGTTTGGAGGGAAGTCATCAGTCATCTCAGTGATAAATACCAATTCATTCCTCCTCAGCAGTGTGATGACATTAATTCCTATGTGGGGAACTGGATTAGCAGATTCTCCAAGTATTCTGCTACTTGTTTTATACTATTCTTTGCTTTATGGATCATATGGAAGGCTAGAAATGCTTCCATCTTCGAAGGAAAAAAGCATTATGTTTTACACATTGTTTTTTCAGATTGATCAGTTTCTCCTTTTATATGAGCCTCCCTGCAAAAAGATAAAAAAAGCCCCGTATCACTGGTAATGGGCCTCTGCTTGTCTACCCCTGCAGTTCTTTTGATGGGGCTTCAGCAAATGATATCGGAGGTGCTGGTATCTGTATCTTCCTGAATAAGGACCACTCCTTCGAGTTTGCACTGGGGATAGGAACTAGTACCAATACCAAAGCCGAACTGATTGGACTATGGGCACTTCTGTATATTGCTCAGGTCATGGGACTCCCCACTTTGAACATTTTCGGGGACTCTTCAGTCATTATTAACTGGGTTAATGGATCCAATGCCCTTGCACCCCCTGAGCTCAGTCATTGGTGCAGGGATATCAGGAATTTATGTACTTGTTTCACCAACTTGTCCTTCAGTCATTTCTATTGTGAATATAATCAGCTTGCTGACTGTCAATTGAAGGCTGCCTTGAGTTTGGCTCCTGGTACTTGTATCTTTTCTAAATATTTTGAAGACCTTTTGGTCTTGCATGACACTCTTATGCTCTTCTAAGCTTGGTGTTGGAGTTCTTACTCCCTCATTTTTTGTATTGCACCCATTTACTGTTTGGGAGTAGACACCTTTTGATTGTGGATCAACACTATTATGTCCACGATAGTGATGGGTTATGAAGGACAGGTTCCCTTTAAGTCATGTCTGGATGCATTGATTGATCGTTTTTGCGGGATATGTTCCTATCTCACCCCAGAGCAGCTTGTTGTGTTGAGTCTTGTTTTAGGAGATCTGTATCAGATACTCTCCCCTTGCACCTATATTTGATTGTAGCCCTCTTATCAGGGTTGGCACGTTAGATGCCCTTTGGTTCTTCAATGAATAACAAGGACATGCTTTTTTCCTTCTAAAAAATAAAATGAAACATTGGTTAAATGTCACAAATAGGACAAAATAAATTAAAATCATGGAGGTGTTTAAATTTTTGTTCAGAATATGTTATGGAGTTATGAGGAATGCCAAGTTGATCCCTAATTTCAATGGGTCAAGAATCCCTAGCTTTGTTGTTTCCTCTCTACTAATGTTCACAATATATTAAGAATTCAATTTTAATTGGTACATAAAGTAATACTTCATAAGCATATATATATATATATATATATATATATATATATATATATATTGAGGGATGCTACTCTTACTTCTTGTGCAAGTATTTTGAATAATCAATAAATTTTAAGCTATATCAATAGTTTTTAAATTACTAAACAACTTGTTGGCAATGATGCAGATAAATTGCCACCATGTGGCTCTTGTTGGTAATTGTGCGTGTTTTAAAGTATTTATCCACAATTATACTAATTATCAAGCTATGATTTGAAACAAGTTGTAATTTCACTTCATAAAGAACTAATAACGTCATTTTTCAATTCAAGTGTTGTTTTTAAGGTTTTGTATTTCAATGGTATTGACTATCTTGGCTACAGTTTCAATCAACTTATAATTTTAATCTTGTAAAAATGGGTGCCATTGGGAGCACTACTTTTTTATTCAAGGGTCGATTTTAAAGTTTTTGTTTGCAATGACATTGACTGTTGAATCCATAGTTTCAAACAACTTGTAATTTTAACATCCCTCCCACATTACCCCCCATAAACCAAAAGAAAGTGGTACTAGTAGCAATATTTTTTGATCGAGGGTCGATTTCAGTGTTTTGACGAAAAAATATGGGTATTAGGGTAGATTGCTTGTTTGAGGTCGCATAACTATATTCATAAAGGGACACAAAAAATAAACAAAAAGGATGCAAAAATGATGGAAATAAGACACAAAGAAAATGCCAAAGAATGCAAAAAAGACACAATATTGAAATATTGGATGTTAACAGGGTCACTAATGTTGATATTCCCCTGGTTGTGACACGCGAAATTCATGGCAAAGAAAATAATTAATTTTATACCCATCCAAATTGCCACCATGACTTGTAATGATATTTTTAAAATAATTTTACTGGCAATTGCTCTAAAATGCAGTTGTGTTTTGTTTCTCACAATGACTCCACTCCATCTAAATGAAGGAGATTCAAAATTTATAGTTGATATATTCACTAGGAATGCAAGCTTAGATTTATTTTTCGGAGGAAAAATTACTTGGTTCAAGTAGGTCATTCAAGGTCGAGAAATTGACTCGAGTCATTGTGGAAGCTTGGAAAAAAGATTAATGATTAGTTGTCCAACCAAACAATGGACATGAAGAAGGAAATGATTTTCTCTTACAAGTTAGGGATCCAAGTCGAAGAAATTGAAGGTAACAAGGAAAGTCAAGCTCAAATATCAACCGTCCAACCTTGGAGCAATTATAATAAAAATGGCAATGATGACACAAATGATTTTACAATCTCTAAGAGTCCCCTATTTAATCCACCACAATAAGAGAGGAATGCCTCATATTTTGAGGTGGCAACCTCCTCTGCAAGGTTGAATGTCTGTTGATTTTTAGGCTACTTTCATAAATTGGTAATTATGAGAATACTTTAAAATTTTTCTTTAGCATAATTACACATGAAAGTATCAACTATATGTATGAGTAGTATAACACTAACCATATGTAATAGGAAACAAAAATAGAGCAGGAAATGAACACATCACGTCACAACAATCATGCACAGTAGACACCATAATTTACCCTGGGAAAACCCTCTCTCCTTAAGAGGGAAAAACCCAACAACCTTTCTTATGATAGATTCATGATAGAATAACAAGCATGCATCAAATGACCGAAAACATCAAAACCCTTTCACACATGAGGGTATACAAAAACATAGAGACCAAGTACTTATCTTTTAGTTGATGTAAGCCCTTTTTAACATGACATCAACCCTTTTCTTTGTCTGCTGACAACTAGAGATAGGTAAGTGCATGATCTGATCCACAATAAGCAGTGGTAGACTTGTTGTCTCTTGTATTGACCTTTAGTGGCCTTAGATTTGAACAATAACAACCTTGTTAGGGATAGTCTTAACACCGGATATGTCACTATGTGATGGAAACTCTTCTTAGGATCGTGATATAAACCTTGATGTCTTCAATAGTATATTGGCAACCTTGTTGTGTCTTCATGCTAAGGAAAAAAATTGAGATTAAATGAAGATGACCATGGCATCCTGCTAGGGTTTAATGGTGGCCTTCTATTGGAAGCCTATAGATGATGATGATGATAAATTTTGCAATTTGATACAAACCCTAACCTCTTCCATCACTAAAATGATGTACCTGTTGATGTTGAATCCAACCCAAAACAATATGACTGTTGTCACCAATTAACTGATCAAACCTTGATTGTCATCAAATGTAATGTGATTGTTGTTGACCACCAATGAAGTTGTCGTTTACCAAAGAAGGAATATGTTTATTGTTTAATGATTGGATCATGCATGTAGCAGACTGTAAAAACCCTCAGTGCCTGATTTAAACCCTCAAATGTCTGAATGGAGTCATGGATGCATGAGATACAATCTTTGGGTGCTTGAACAAAAGGTTCAGGTGCATGAACCAGACCTTGAATTCCTGCAATATAAGCCATTAGGGCTTCCAAATGCTACAGGGTTATGGTATGTGCCCTAGACAGGGATCAAGTGAAAAACAACCATCCCCACATGTCTGAACTTGATCTCGGATGCTTGGAATATGACCTCAGATGCCCTACAATGAACTTGAATTCCTAGGATACGATCTCACAAGGTCACGATTGTAAAAATAAACTGAACCAAACCTCAAGACTTCACGGTTTCCTTCTTAAACTGAATTTGTCTACCGTGATGAAGAGAGAAATGAGTATTCCCCATGAATTTGACATTTGGATCAGAGATGGAAATCATGTGATGTTCAAATGAGAGCGCTCACTATTTATAATTCTTTATTGAGTGAGATAAGAATTAATAAATCCATAAGTTAAGGAAACCACTCATAGGGTCTTTTAATCTTTTGTGTTATTTTGACCTTTTGTGGTATTTTGACCTTTCACTTCAAGCAAGTCATCTCATAGGAAAATTGTGACCCCTTCTCTTGGTTCACATGGTCCACACATGCCAACTCAAGTACATCATCATATACAAGGAAGATTAGATCATTAAAATATCCTCTTCTAATTTCTCACGACAATATAAACAAAATTATCTTTTAGCCCCTCTTGGTCTTCAAGATCAAATGTGCCCTAGAACCCTTAGGGTCTTTCAATATCTTTTGGCTTGAGTCCTTGTGACTCAACCTTTAAATATTGGTCCTCTTTTCAATGGTCAACTTGTCTTCTAGAATCTTCACCATAATAAAGGTTTTTTGTTAATGTTACCTCCTTTACATGAGGAGACCTCGTGTAATTAATATCTTGGTCCTAGACCAGGTTCTCAGCCCCAAGCTGATGCCAATTCTCCCAGAGAATGGCTCTTGATGCTGCCCCAAAAAATCAACAATGTCATCATTCCACCTCCCTCCATTAAGCTCGTTCATCTTGGTGGATTTATCATTCTTCATTCCCTATTGATCAAGGGTAGAGGCATGAGATTGAGAAGAGATATCAATGCTAGTGCCTCTCCTAATTGCAAACACAAAAAGTAGAAATCTATGTTCTTACTTAGGGACAACTATAGAGTGAAAAAAAGGTTTCTATGGGACAATATTGAAGGAATCTAGTAAGCACAAACTAGAGAGGGGGATGGAAATTAACCGAGGAAAGTGGGACCAAGTTTCATGGTGCTCCAAAATATAATCTCAAATTGGAAATATTGGGCAAGGTTCTAGAAATGATGCCAATGAATTCGAGGATATGGTTGAGGATTTGAAAGAGATTCACACACATTTGATGAATGTTGACAACATGCTTCACCCATTGTCCATGAACCAGGACATCGACAATGCCATCCTCAACCATGTTTAGGGTGACGTTTCATTTTGAAGACCAAAAAATTTACAAGGAAGGTGTGCATGGAGACAATTCACAACATCAAGGGATAAAAAGAGAGAGGAATGCCATACATGGAATCAAAACCCAAACTCATGTATAAACACTCATAGATCTAGATAAATATTACTCCTCTATTTTTCATTTACTTTCTATGTTATATAGAAGGTTACTTTCAATGTGCATTGTCTAACTTTAGCTTAAACTCAACATAATCTTCTACTAAACCACAACAAATAACAAGCACAAACATCACATAAGCACAACTATTTATCGTGGAAACTCAAGTATAAAGATACAACCCACTCTTCAACATGAGGTCCATCTCTTTACTATCTCAACTCTATTAAAAGGACAAACTTATGATTTTGTCCATAATCTCCCATCTTAGCCATCACTACAATGACATAACAATGCTACAACAATTGAAAACAAACAACATCAATAGTATCAACACCAATAACAAAGTAATAACCTTTACCATTGTACCAAACACCTTTTCATAACATCTTAAAGTCACCATTGTAGAAGCACCTTTTCATAATCTCTTAAGGTCCTTTAATATTAGAGGAATACCTCCCACCAACTTTCCATAAATGGAGTTTTTACTAACTTCACATTAAATACCGAATACGTTTTTATAACATCTTCAAGTTGAGACACCTCCTATCGACTTTTCACTACTTACTTTTATTTATATATACATATGAGAGATACCTCCAACCAACTTTCATATATATATATATATATATATGTATCTAATTTTCCATAAATGGTTTTTTTACCAACTTCACATTAAACACCAAATACTTTTTGATAACTTCTTCAAGTTCTTTACATTAAATACCAAATGCTTTTTTATAATCTCTTTAAGTTCTTTATATATAGGAAACACCTTCCATCGACTTTTCAATGTATATATGTGTGTGAGAGAGAGATCTACCAACTTTCTACTATTTTACATTTTTTTTCACCAACTTCATATTTATGATCCATAGTCTTTATTTCACTTTCCAAAGACATAGAGTAGTCTATTTATTATAATTTTTGGACTTTTTGGTGGTGTTTGGTTGAAATTGAGTCATTTGTTTTGGTAAATTCCAAATTTTAGAAGCATTTAAAGGGTGTTTTTAAATGCATAAATACATTCAACACACTCAAATACTTCCATAGCACTAAAATTATGCAATTTCAACAACTAATATGTGGCTTTACCATTTTGAAATTTTCAACTAAAATCCCAACAAAGCAAACCCAAAATATACTAATAAAAAAAAACCAAAACATAAAATACAAAAATTAAAAAACTTAAAATATTTTGATTACTTCTTTTATTACATACTAAACATTTTTTTCATTCACTTCATATTTAAAATCCATAATTCTTATAAGAACTTTTTAAAAACACTAAACATTTCATTACATGCCATAAAAGTCCACTTTTTAACAAATATTCACAACCAACCATTCTTATAAATACAACCTACTAAGAACCAACCATCATAAAAATACAATAGTTACATGTGTGGACATGTTAAGAAGACAAAACAACACATGTCCATGTCAAGGCTAAAGGGCCATGCAACATAGACACGGATCTTAGTCTTTGAGTTTGAATAGATTTTTAAACTTTTGATTGATGACCATCAATGTATTTTTATTTTTATGAATTATTGAATTAGGACATTCAAAACAAGTAACCAAGAGAAAACAAATTGAGTGTTTATAATTTTATTTTTATAATAAAATATTAAATATAATAATAATCAATTAATTTTATTTTTTTTATATATTCAAATAAAATAATTAAAGTTCCAAATTAAATTTAACAAAGTGATTTTTTAATTTAATAATAGAATATTAAATATAATATATAATTAATTAATTTATTTTTCTTACAAGTTATAATAAAATAACTAAAATTTGAAATTAAATATAAAATATGTAAAATGATTTAAATTTTTTTACACTTGAAAGTGCTGTTTTTAGTTTATATGTCCACTCATTCATATAAAGGTTCAACAAGAATAAACATATCACTTATAAAAATTAAACTTGGTAGAAAGTAACATTCACAACAAATAGACTAACTCTACGACAAATTGACTTAAAATAGCTATGGTACTTGCTGTTAACAAATAGACTTAAAATAACTCTACAACAAATAGACATAGAATATCTATGGTACTTGTTACTGTTGTCAGTACTTGTCACTGGATCATTAAGATTAAATAAAATAATTTCCTGTTTCACAAATAAACTTAAGTCAAAGGGATCCGAGTGAAGATTTCATTGAACCAGCGAAATGGGGTTAGCCATGGCATTAGCGAAATGGGGTTAGCTATGGCGTTGGCGGGAAGCCATTCGAGACGCCTCGAAACTTAAAATTTTAAATTTCAGTTTCCTGGTTTCCCTGACTGGTTTGCAGTATTTACAAGTGTCCTCAGCTTGAAATCAAGCGGGCGTCAATGGAGTCGAACCATGGCCAGTGGAAACAACGGGGAGGAACTGTGGTGCAGACCACTACTCCCAATGGCCGCATTCGCCGAACCTACATTGCTCCTTCTGGTATAAACACACCAAACTTTAGCTCGTTTGTTCTGTTTGTTAATGTTCTGTTTGAGGTGAAGATGTTAATGTCCTTTCTTTCTGTTGTGAGTATGCCCTTCTATATGAGGATGAAGGAAGAAATGCATTTCAAGAGGTTTGAACTTTGCTCAGATTTGAAACAGTTTCAGTTTACCATTCAATAAATTTTTCTTTTTCGTTATAGAAATGAGGGAAAAATGTATCCCCAAAGATTTGAACCTGGGTGGATACGAGACAGCCTTGTTATCATGTAATCAAGCCTTTTTCTCCCATCTATAAATGAGCTCGGATGAACCAGTTTTCAGAGATTGGAATTTGAAACAATCTTTACTTTGGTTATTCATCTCTAATCCATAGTTCAATAATTTAAAACTAAATAGAAAATCTGTCGTAAGAGTTTTTCAATTTTCGACAAGTTTTGAACCGGTTAAATAGATTCATTCTCAGGAGAAGTAAGATTTTGCTTTAATCCGAAAGTCTGCCGAGCCTTTCAATTTTCGACAAGTTTTGAACCGGTTAAATAGATTCATTCTCAGAAAAAGTAAGATTTTGCTTTTTTATTATTTAACCAAATCCTCTTAATCAATCAGAAACGAAGGAAAAATTGTGTTTCCAAAAAATTGAAAGTGTCTGAGATCTGAAACAAAGTTGGTGGAAATTGAAAGAATCTAACTTTAGTAGATAACCAAATCCTTTTATTCAATATTAATTTTGTGAAAACTGTACCATTTTAAAAACGAAGAAACTGAGTTCCAAAAATTTGAAAATTTGTTTTCAAAATTTGAGAACTTTTTTAAATTAGAGAAAATTCAAAACAACCCTACTTTACCGTCTAATAAAACACAGGTTTCAAATTTTTGGAACACGGTTTGCTTTTATTATTAAGAATCGACAGAATCTTCTTCTTATTCTTAAGATTGAAACACAGTTTTCTCTTGATTGAGAGGATTTAGTTAAATAATAGTAATATTGTTTCAAATCGTACCTACCGTATTCAAATCCTACCTGGTTTAATTTGGGATTTTGTTAGGGGTTGGTTAATCTTTAAATTATTTGAGGTAAGTCAATTTGTTGTTGAAAATGAAATTTACAGTGTTAAAATTGTAATTTTTATTGTAGAAATGGATTCAGAAAATGAAATTTACAGTGTTAAAATTGTAATTTTTATTGTAGAAATGGATTCAGATCCTAGAAGTCATATAGATTATGCAATTTCAATGACTGAAAACTAACCAAATATTAGAAATAAAAAAACTGACTTAGCTTACTCTTTTTTTTTTTTTTTGTCGAAAAGGAGGAATTGTGAGCATAAATTTACTTAAGAAACTGTGAATAGAAATTTTGAATTTATTTAACCAAATTTTTTTGTTCATTTTTCATTGAAAACTTTTTCAAATTACAGGAGAGAAGTTTCGAAGTTGGAAAGAGTGCATGAGATACTTGGCATCATCACAGGCATGCGAAGAAGGCTCCAATAAACTGAAGAAAAGCGCCCCCAATTTGTCACAGAAGGAAAAACGCCCCAGAAATGAAGACGACGACGGCAATGGCGATGCCCCAAAATTCACTAGGAAGCTGCCGAAGCGCGCGGCTTCGTGCAGTGATTTCAGAGAGAAGAGTTCCTTGAGACTGAGAAAGGAAGATTGCATCGTCGAAGCCAAGAGAGAAAAGACTGTAGATGAAGAAAATGTGGGAATTCTGATGACTGCAAGCGCCCAAGACGGAAATGAAAATCCTCCGGAGAGGCGGATCTTGGATTTCATTCTTCATGACGAGGATGGCAAGTCCCAGCCAGTCGAAATGCTGGATGTTATTGATATCTACGTCTCCGCTCTGATTTTGCCCAAATCTGGAGATTTGGATAAAGAGAAAGGGCTTCGATGCGAGGGGTTTGGGCGTGTTGAGTCGTGGTCCATAACAGGGTATGAGGATGGTGTGGCCACTGTGTGGTTTTCCACAGGGTATGCAGAGTATATGTGTGTGAAGCCTGCTGGAAGCTACAAGAAGTTTTTTGATATGTTTTACGAGAAGGCCGCTTTGTGTATCGAAGTGTACAGAGCTTTGTCAAAACCTGATGGAGGAGATCCGGAACTGGGGTTTGATGAGATGGTGGCTCGAGTGACCAGGTCGATGAATACCAAGAAGGGTAATAATACTGGCCGGTTTTATGGCAGGGATTATATTGTTTCCAATGGAGAGTTTGTTACGAATCAGCTGATGGGATTGGACAAAACCTCGTCTGGAACTGATCAGCTTTTCTCTGGATTGCCCGCGCTTGTGACTTTGGAAAACGAGTGCAGGAAGTTGGATACAGGCATTTGTAGAGAAGTTGTAAATAATGGCAGTATTAAGATCCAGGAAGGTGGTATTTCGGCACCTGCTTGTTTATTACCCGGAGAAGATGTTGTCGACGAGGATGAGAAATTTGCCCGGTTGCTCCAGGAAGAGGAGAATTGGAATGCTCTGAAGAACCAGCGAAGAGCCCCAGCGGGGAAGAAGAAATTTTACATAAAAATAAATGAAACTGAGATAGCCAATGATTATCCTTTGCCTGCATTCTACAAGTCTACGGAGGATGAGATGGATGAATATGTTTTCTTTGATGATGACACTCCAGTTTTAGCTGCTGAAGACCTTCCTCGCAGAATGCTGCATGATTGGTCCCTGTACAATTCTGATTCAAGATTTGTTCCACTTGAGCTTCTTCCCATGTTGCCAAATACGGAGGCCGATGTGGAGGTTTTTGGTTCAGGAATAATGACAGAGGATGATGGTAGTGGGTATTGTCTGGACGGCAATTCTGACAGCTATACTTCTAAATCACAAGCAAATCAATCTGGTGGAAGCTCAGCAGAGTCTAATTTGGAAACCCCGCAAGGGATTCACATATATCTGAGTGCTATTAAGGAGTGGATGATTGAATTTGGAGCTTCAATGCTCTTCATATCAATTCGTACTGATGGAGCTTGGTACAGACTTGGGAAACCTTCAAAGCAATATGCTCCATGGTACAAGCCCATACTAAAAACTGCAAAGCTTGCCATCAATATCATTACTATGTTGAAGAATCAGAGTCGTGTTTCAAAGCTTTCATTTTCAGATGTTATCAGGAAGCTTGCCGCACAAGACAGAAATGAACCAACATATATTTCATCACACTTGGCAGAAGTAGAGAGGTATGTTGTCGTCCATGGGCAGATTATTTTGCAGCAATTTGCAGAATATCCTGATGATTTAATTAAAAGGAGTGCATTTGTAAGTGGTCTCTCTGACAAGATGGAACAAAGGCAACATACCAAATTAATGCTAACAAAGAAGAAGGTAATAACCAAGGAGAGAAACTTGAATCCTCGGGCATCTCTTAAATTTGAAGCTTCCCGATCAAAACAAATGCGTGCAACCACTACAAAGCTTATATATCGCATATGGAAAGAATATTATTCAAGTTCTGACTTCGGATCGAATGATTGTGAAGAAAATGATGTGAAAGAGATCGCAGAACAGGAAGATCAAGAACAGAGCGAGGATGAAGAGGAGACTATTTTGGTGTCTGAGAATAAATCAAAAGCATCCTCTCCAGTTAAAATAGGGAAAGGCAGATCATCGAGGAAGGAAGCAAACTGGGTTGGGATGTCTTCTGGTAAACTGCCTTCTGGGGAGCCTTTATACAAGAGTGCTTTGCTACATGGAGATACTGTGGCAGTGGGTGATGCCGTTTTAGTTGATTCAGAGGGGTCTGATGACTTGCCTGCTATAATTTTTGTGGAGTATATGTTTGAGAAATCTGATGGTACAAAAACTATCCATGGGAGGCTTTTTGAAAGAGGAGTTCAAACAGTTCTTGGAAATGCAGCAGATGCAAGGGAGGTATTTTTTACAATACAATGTGTTGATGTTGAGTTGAATTGTGTGAAAAGGTCTGTGACCGTAGAAATCAGACGACGGCCCTGGGGCTATCAATACAGGAAAGAAAATGCTGCTGCGGATGAAATTGATAGAGCTCAAGCCCAGGAATTGGAGAAGAAGCAATTGCCCGGTGGATACTTTTGCAAGTCTTTGTATTCACCTGAGAAGGGTGCATTTTTCAGCCTCGCTTTTGACACTTTAGGCCTGGGGACTGGGCAATGTCATGCTTGTAAAGTAAAGGAAAGTGAGACAAAGAAGGAATTTGAACTGTTTCCAAGTAAGGAAGGATTTACTTATAAAGGAGTGGACTACTTTGTTCATGATTTTGTTTATATAGATCCGTTGCAGTTACCGTCACCGGGAAAAGAAAAGGAAATTGAAATATTCAAAGCAGGCAGAAATAAAGGACTTAAAGCCTATGCCATATGCCAAATTTTGGAAATCAAAATTGCATATGGCTTAAAGAAAGCTGATTTGAAGTCAGCAAAGATTACAGTTAAAAGATTTTTCAGGCCTGAAGATGTTGGGTTTGAGAAGGCCTACACTGCTGACATAAGGGAGGTATTTGTCAAATTATATCCCTAGCTTTTGTTTTATACTCTTTATCATTTTGTCCTTGAAATTTTGATAGCTCTATCCTGCACTTGTCTTATATACTCAAGCTCCTAAAACATCATGGTACACAATTAGCAAACAAGAAAAAATCCATTTGAATTGATGATTACTGACTGTCACACATTGCCCAAAGATATTTCAAGAGGAGTCTAATAGTTGCTTTTGGAATGGCAGCCTGTTTGTTAGATTGCTGAATACAATTCTGATACCTGGAAGGCCTTAGATGCTTTATGAAGCTAAATGATAGCTCAATTGATTTGTACAGGTATACTACAGTGAGGAAACTGCCACTCTAAGTGTGGGCACAATACATGGAAAATGTGATGTGAGGAGGCAGCACCATTTTTCTGCTGTATCAGGCAATGTTATTTTGGACCATACCTTCTGGTGCAGTTGCATCTTTGATCCCTCAAAGGGTACTGTCAAGCAAGTAAGTGGTTTTCTTTTCCTTCTTTCCCTTTCACTCCAATTCTTCAACAAAGGAGCAGGTTTCCGTTGCTCCATTGCATTGCATGAAACTCACTGGGTGCTGGTTGCAGTTGCCAGCTAATGTTAAGCTGAGTTCATCAAAAAACATGACAGATGCAAAGGGCAAGTCTCATGTGGATATGGAAGATGCGAAGATAAAGGGTAAGGCTGTTGTAGGGGAACTTCTTTCAGAAGATAAAATGGAAAGTTCATGTCAGAATCGCCTTGTGACTCTAGACATCTTTGCTGGATGTGGAGGTTTGTCACATGGATTACAGCAATCAGGTACCTATGGTGCCCCTGCTATTCATGTACGTTTTAAGCACACAATACATATAATATGCAAAAAATTAAAATACAAAAGAATCCAAAATAGATCCAAATCATCCCAGGCAATCACAATAAAGGCTGCAGATGATTGTTATTGCAAATGGTTTAAGATGCTCATGTATATTTGGCTGTAAAGGATATTTTTTTCGAAAAAATAAAAATATGGGGTCACCCTGGGTAAACATGGTCAGCAAGGCCATCTGCAATGGGGATCATCCCTAGCCAAGTCCCTCACCTAATCATAGATCCCTGGACAGGATTGGAGCCTGAACAGGAAGACCAAAGTCCCTCACCGGTGAACCAAAGCATGGGATCACTATCTTTATTTTGACATCTAAGGAAAATCTATATCAGCATATCCTTTTCACTTGTATAAGACACTGACAGCTTATAACAGTGAAAAGGATATCCTGATATAGATTTTTCATTTTCCTTGGATGTCAAAATTAAAAAACCATAGTGACGCACGGGAGTATAAATATTAAATATGAGAATATTTTTACTGTATCCAACAGTCTCTTTCAACGACTAGATTACAATTTTCAAAAACTGCGTCGAATTTCATAAAATTTGTATTGTAGACTTAATAAAAGTTTAATAAATTTTGCTTTATTAAAAAGCCATTCATAAAGACTTATTATTGACATGCTTTTGCTTTTCTACTACACAGCTGAGGTTCTTTTATTGGATTTTGTAGGAGTGAGCTTAACTAAGTGGGCTATTGAGTATGAAGAGCCTGCTGCTGAGGCTTTCAAGCTAAACCATCCAGAAGCTGAGATTTTCTGTGATAATTGCAATGTTATACTGAGGTAATCATTATCGGAAGTGCTAGTCATGCATAGTGGTAATTTTAGACATGCAAACTAGTGTGTATACATATGGTGTCTAACTTGATTTTTCAAACTAAGAAATATGCTTATGATTCTTTTTTTTGCCTCGATCTATTTAACTAGAATTTAAACATGACTATTTTCTGTCTTTGAAATTAAATTTCTTTAACTTGTTTGTTCTCATGGCTCATGCTCTTTAAGTGTTTGATAGTCTATGACTGATGCACTGGTAGGTCCATTATGGAGAAGGGAGGGGATGAGGAGGACTGCATTTCTACAACAGAGGCTGCTGAGCTATCTGCAAAGCTGACAGATGAGCAAAGGAAAAACCTACCTATGCCTGGGCAAGTGGATTTTATCAATGGTGGGCCACCTTGTCAGGTAATCAGTTTGCCACTTCAATGTTGTTTGAATAAGAGGACAGTGATGTTAATGTTTAACTTTGCCATGAGCTTTTTTCATGCTAGAATGGTGCCTCAAATCTCATGTTGCATTGAGAGTAGCGAGGTGCTTACAACTCAGTATGGGGAGATGTTGTTACATTTGTCACGTTATGTTACGTAACATAACGTAATGTTACATAACATAACGTTTCCATGTTGGCTCATAACTTATAAAAAAAGGTAGTTAAAAAAATTCATGCAAGCTCATAATAAAAAATTAAAACCAGCATTGATCCATCTTAAACCTGGATTTATGAAGCACCGAGAGGGATCCAATTTCTTGAGGGGTAGATTTTTTCTTGATGTGTAAACAATTTAAGATAAAATAAAATTACACTACAAGGAATTGGATCCCTCTCGGTGTTTACTAGATCCGGGTTTAAGATAGATCTATGTTGGTTACAGTCTTGTCATCTACAAGATGTCTAGTTCAATCATGCTGCTTCTTAATTTAGGATATTTGTTCTTTGTTGAATGACTTTGTTTCTAAGATCTGTTGTCTTTCTATGTATTTGTCAATGCATATAGCCTTTTGTAAGTGTCAAGCTTAAGCAAAACTGTAATCCTATAGAAATAGTCACTGTATTCGTAAGTGTTCCAATAATCTTTGGAAAATCTGGGTCTGGGACAATGCTTAAATTTTATTTTCCAATAATCTTGGGAAAATCTGGGTCTGAGACCATGCTTAAATTTTATTTTCCAATATTCTTGGGAAAATCTGGGTCTGAGACAATGCTTAAATTTTATTTTAGGGGTTTTCTGGAATGAATCGATTCAATCAGAGAACCTGGAGCAAAGTGCAATGTGAGATGATCTTAGGATTTCTATCATATGCTGATTATTTTCGGCCAAGATTCTTTCTACTGGAGAATGTTAGGAATTTTGTGTCTTTCAACAAAGGTCAAACATTCCGACTTACTTTGGCATCACTCTTGGAGATGGGTTACCAGGTAATTTCTGAAAGCATATTAACATAATAGATTTTTTTCTTTATATTATAATTAGCATAGATTCATTTTATATTATAATTAATATAGATTCATTTTAATGTCATAATTAGCATAGATTCATTTTATATTATAATTAATATAGATTCATTTTAATGTCAGATCTAGTTGGTATAGAGAGGGATTAAAAAAACAACATCCCAAACTTATAGATTTGGGATTAGGATGGATTTATGTTTTTTTTTTATTGTTTTATTTTATTTTATAATATTACTAATGATGATTTGGCACCCATACAGATCTCCAAGTCCACTTGGGCTGTAAGCGCAAGTCCCTTTTTGTATAATGGGAAAACTCTGACATGTATTTTTATTGATTGATGGATGATGATTGGCAGGTTCGTTTTGGAGTTCTTCAAGCGGGAAATTATGGTGTTTCACAATCACGTAAAAGGGCATTTATTTGGGCAGCTTCTCCTAAGGAATCACTCCCTGAATGGCCGGAGCCCATGCATATCTTTGCAAGTTCACAACTAAAGATATCATTGCCTGGAGGCTTTCAGTATGCTGCAGTTAGAGATGCTGCAGGAGGTGCTCCTTTCCGTTCCATTACAGTTAGGGATACTATTGGCGACTTGCCTCCAGTCAACAATGGTGCAGACAAGCTAGAAATTAAAGTAAGTTGTCACAATTTTAAAAGCCTTTATAGTTTTTTACTATTGTGGAGATTTGCATGATTGCTGTGAAACATTTAAACCGTGGTGTTTTAACTTTTCTTCTCAAAGGCTTATACATTGTAGTATATAATGTAGAAGATTTATTTCTCTCCTCTGTGTATGTGCCACATTGGTTCAGGTAGGTCTATATGTGTAAAAACCCTAATCTGCTATGAAGCTTATGTGAGTGAAGATATCTGTAGTGGTCATGGCCTCTTCTACTAACATATTGTTAGATTTTCCTCCTTCCTATGTGGATGTAAAAATCATATCAAACTTATGTGAATGGAGATGGTTTATAGTGGTTGTGGCTTCTTTTATTAACATATTGTTAGATTCACTATTTCAAGTATGATTAATCATGATTGCATCGAGAGTAGCGAGGTGCTCTCGACTCAGTATGAGGGAGATGTTGTCATGTTACGTTACGTAACGTAACATTCCCAAAAATAAGAATTAATTAATTTTTTTTATGTCGGTTCATATAAAAATAAAAAAGAATTAAAAAAAACTCATGTCATCTCATAACCTATAAAAAACAACAAGTAAATTGGATCCTTCTCTGTGCTTAATAGATCCAGGTTTAAGATGAATCTATGCTGGGTCAATAAAATAGAGTAGAATCAAATAAAATAAAATAAAATAAAAAGTATTTTATTCATGTTCTCCTAAAACTCTATGGGATTTATGGGTCAAATAAAAAGTAACTATAATTTGTTAAAAAAAATGTTTGCCATTTACGTCAAGGTTGTCTTCACCTGCTCTGAGCATACTCTTAATACTGATGTTTTGAAGTTTTAAAACATCTTTAATATAATTACCTACTTATTTAGAGGGTAAATTAAACATTTTATGTAAACTATTCAAATTTTCATGTTTGATTGTATAATTCTGGCTTACTTATATACACGACATTGAAACATCACACACATCTCATCTTAGAGGCTTTTTTTGATTTATAGAACTAGTACTTATACTTTAGGGGTCCTATATTCTGCACTCTGCTATCCTTGTATTGTCTTCTAAAATTTGGGGGTCTGACAATCCTTAAAACTTGTTCCTTGGAAAATACGATGGTAATCTTGAAGTGCAGAAATTTAAGGCATTTGTTGAACTGTAATAGCATATTAAAGAGGTATTTAAGGGCAAAATGGCAAAGCTGCCATTTGTATGAAAATTATATATTTATAATCATTCTTTTCACTCTTCCATTTTTAATTTAAGTTATTTTTAAGGGTTGTGAAGCCTATGATCAGCTTCTTAGTTTAAGCTGTTTCTCTACTATACAGCCTCTACAAAGGCCACTTGAATGTACTACTGATTGCGTATTTTCAAAATTTTGTTCCTTTGATTGAACAAATATTGGAAAAAGGGTTTCAACTTGTTGACCGTTGTAATTTTGCTGATTGGCAGTATGGGGACGATCCAGTATCCTGGTTTCAGAAGCAGATACGTGGTCAGCAGTCTATCCTTTATGATCATATATCCAAGGAAATGAATGAGTTGAATTGTATCCGGTGCCAGCGTATCCCCAAACGTCCAGGTTCTGATTGGCGGGATCTTCCAGAAGAGAAGGTTTGTGAAATCATTTATTGGCACAGTGCAATTTAGTTTGTTTAGAGAAAAATACATTGTCTAGATGGACTTGACAAGGTTGTATATTGTTCATGGGGTTTTCAATTCTGATGAAGGGGTGTTGTTTTGTTTGCCTATGGATGGACAGGTGAAACTGTCAACAGGGCAAGTGGTGGAATTGATACCATGGTGCCTTCCAAACACTGCAGACAGGCATAATCAGTGGAAAGGTCTGTTTGGGAGATTGGACTGGGAAGGGAACTTCCCTACTTCTATTACAGACCCACAGCCCATGGGCAAAGTAGGCATGTGCTTCCATCCTGAACAAGACCGCATTCTTACTGTTCGGGAATGTGCTCGTTCCCAAGTAAGTTATTTATTGTTTTAATTTAAGCTGATGTAATTGAAGATTACCATTGTTTTACAGTTTCCCATTTTTATTGTAATTGTAATTCTAATGTTGATGTTTCTCTCTTTGTAGGGTTTCCCGGACAGCTACAAGTTTTGTGGTACTATTCAGAGCAAGCACCGGCAAATTGGCAATGCCGTGCCTCCACCATTAGCAACAGCATTAGGAAAGAAATTGAAGGAAGTAGTTGATGCCAAAAGATTGCAGACTTGAGAAAGATAACCTGGTCACTGCAATACAAATTGAACTCGCTGATTTTGTTAACTATTAAGACTGGACATTTATTGAAGGAATTTGTTGATTACACAACAATCCTTTCTGGGAGTGGGAACTTGGAAGCTTCTTTGTGTAAAATTAAGATGGGCATATTTTAAATGCCACTGATAATTCAGGGGCATTTCTTCCTGTTCATCGTGCAATTTGTGCAGAGCAGGCAGAAGTAAGCCAAGTGACTAATCCCTGCACGGTGATCACACTTCCTCAAAGCTTGTAGGGAACTTAAGGTGCAATGGCTCTATAAAAGAGCTTGGGGATATTAAAAATAAAAACTAGAGTGTGGATCTGGTGCAGACATTAATCTTATGCTGGACTAATATTATGTCAATCAAAAGATGTGCATTCTTTTTACTACAGCATTTGCACTGAAACAAAGATTTTTGGTTGACTGTACTTCTCATTTTGCTCTTTTTCTAAGTTGTACTGTTTCATGAGATGCTGGTCAACATCGTTGCACTCACAGACTACAATCAGAGATTAGGAAGATCAGTGCAAGTGTGATAGTCATAACTAGCATAAATCCACCTTAAGACTGGATATATTAACTTATTAAGCACTGAAAGGGATATAGAACATAAGTGCAAACCTAACTCTTAAGGGATATAGAACATAAGTGCAAACCCAACTCTTGAAAGGATCTGGGGCTAAGATGGATGGCTTTCTATTTGTACTTCAACAGAAATACAACGATGACTCTATTTTTTTGGTTTTATTTGATACTATACTGTTTTTTTCACTTTATTTCACTAACATTGCAGATGAGATGTGATGTACATGGAGATCCCCTACCCAGGTTATTGAATGCATTTTCTTCTGTTGGTGCAAAAATTATGGTCTTTGAGAATCAGAAAAGTGCCATGCATTGTTGTCAGTTGATCATACAAATGGTACTGCATTTTAGCTTGTAGTGAAGTGGAGAATGATTAGAATTGCCTACCAATTGTTAAAGAATATAACATTAATTAGTTAGTTAGTTGAGTAATTGATTTGGTCACCTTATTTTGATTAGTGACTTGTAGTCTTTTTTGGTGCATAATATTGGCTCATGGTATTGTTGTGATGTAATCCTATAAATACTTGACTCTAATAATGAGAAGGTGTTGCCGCTTTTCACACACTTGGGTCACGTCGCAGAAATCTTCAAGCCACTCGGTGTGTTCTTGGGGGCAAGTCTCGACTCAAGGCTGTCATCTTGTTCTTGACTCCTTCGTTTAGGGTCAACTCCTAACGAACCCAAAGGGGGTAGACCCTATTAAGTTACTAAGGCAAAATTATTTAGTACTGTGATGTTAAATTGAATGAGTTACGTAGGAGTTTGAAATTTAACCATAAACAACCATAGATGACAATATACAAAATGAGCGCACGAAAGCACAATGTTGAGACACAATATATATATATATATATATATATATATATAAAATAGTCAGTGCCTTAAAATGGAGTCAAAAGATAATCAATGTACTTGCATGTGCTTGGAGTGAAAGTTTTGCGATTGCCTCTTGGTACGTTTTAAGTTAATGTGAAATATGAGTTGATTAAAATTAGGCGAAGGGGGAGGGGGGACTTCAGATATACCCGAGAGTACTTGGAGTATGTCAAAAATTAAACCGTCATGACTACCCGCAAGGAATATGTGGGTTGAATGGAGTCTCTGAGGCTATTGTTCATAATGCATATGTTAGGGTGTGACAGAGATCGACGCCTCGATGTCACTTTTCAGGAGTTTCTGCTTCCTTTGGGTATTTTGTCACCGTAATGGTTTGATCTAGGTGTTGGATTTTTATCTAATGGTTTGTCAATTTGGGAGAGTGAATCTTAATTATTCTAGTCACTCAAGTGTTTTTGATACAACTTCATTAATCGGACAAACTGCAGCCAAGTCTAGAGCATACACATCGGAGTTTTGTCAATTTTAGTAAATTTTGAGATAGGTGTTCTTGTTAAAAAGAAAACCTTTCAGGAACCTCTTTTGATCAAAGTAGATCTCAATCGGGGAATCAAAGAGGGGTTAATTTTATAATAGTTGATGAAACAATTGATGAAAAAGAAAACACAGATACACAATTTCGGTTTTCTAATTAGTTCAACCATGCATCTCTTTCATCTTTTGGGTCAATCGAGAAGTCGTGGGGTAAATATTAAGATTACTTTGAAATCTCAAATATGGAATATGGAAATGATAATAAATCAAAATATACTACCCTGTAGATTAGAACTATGCTAGATTGAAAAGAGATGAACAAAAAGTAAAAAATTGACACCAACGCAAATCTCTCTAGGGGGATGGTGAATAGGCTCGAAAAGACCTCTTCGAAAAGACCTCTTCTTTTTATTAGCAGCGATTTACAATATCATCAAATTGAAATTGATGCACTTTGGTCCTCGTTATCTGGGATCCAAAGGCTTACAACAAGCTTGAATTAAAACACAGCGGTGGGGGAAGCTTCTGGGAAGCTCTGGTTCGTCCAAGAGTCGGAATTTTGGCAGTGTCTCCTTTTCTTTTATGTTAGACCTGCTAAAAAGCAGTGAACAATTAAAATCAAATGTGCCCAAACACACTTTAAAAGTGTTTTGGGTCACCACGCTAATTACAAAAAAAATTTAAGTAAAAATGGTTAAACAGGGTAATCTAATTTCTGCAAAAGAGAATCAAGAAAATCAAGCTTTCTTTGGGATATTGGCTTGCTGTTTGGGCAGCCAATGAGATGTGAACTTTTATTGTAGAATTTAAATATTTGAAGAACAAAAAAGGAAGCTACCTTATGAGCAAGCTTTAGATCTATGCTTTAGCTACTTGCAAAAATTGAATTTTCTACACCTAGATCTATCTTTATGAATTGATATTCTTTATGAAATTATAGATCTAAGCAACAAAACTTTTATAAAATAGATCTAACAAAATATATTCAATTCTTAGAACTAGATCTGATCATAAGAGGAAGAGACAAGTAACCAGAAGATTGATTTTAATAGAAAGGAGGAAGAGAAGGAGAAATGTTCGTTGTTGGATGGATCTGCAATGGAAACTTGTTAGTGGAATACAGAGGGGCAATGCCTTCACAAAGTTTTTGGATGTACAGTGGAGTCAAACTAGATCCACAGCTCGTCCAATCTTTGTTACCTGAAAGCTAAACACACATTCCTGCACGAAACCTCATGAGATCTGGATATATATATGAAAAAGAGACAATAATTACATCCAAATAAACTTATTAAACATGTATAATCTAGATCCTCAAACATATATGCTATGAGATATAGAAAAAACAAGTAACCTTACTTGCCCAACTATACTTCTATTGATTCAGCTGAATCGTTCAAGTCAGACAGGGTTCAGATGCAGAAATTGAGAGAAAAGCCGGCAACATCAATAGCCGTAAGACAATGCTTAATCCACACACATGAGAGCATTATACCATTTGGCCTCCAAAGCTTCTTTATTCCAACAATCAAAAGATTACAACAGTATTACAATAGCAAGCCCTTCAATTCAACTCTAACTAGCTTGGAAGAGGGAGCTTGTGCCTTGATTTATAAAAAAACCAGGAGATCCAACTCAGGGGGGGCGCAAATCCCAAGGAGACAGATCAAATCAGCTAATGGAGAGTCAATCAATGCAGATCTGAAGTTGAACTGAGCCTATTTGTCAACCGGGGGGCTGATTGAGCTGACACATCAACCCATAAACCGACATATCAGTTCACAGAGCATCTAGGAGAGTCCACACGTGTGGAGGAGAGAGAGAGGGCGCAATTCTCCATAAAAGCTACTGAAGATCAACTCTGGATTTGATCACCTCCTTCAGTTAAGGATTTGTCAGATCCAGTTAATCTGGTTCAGATCTAACTGATTTCAATCAAATCGGTTGAGAATCCACTGATCTATGATTTTGGATTTGTTCCATTATTCATCAATTTATTAATTAAAATAATCAATAAAAGATTTTTTGGGGCTTTTTGACCCGAGTGATGGAAAATCACTCAAAACTAAAAAATAGTGGGTCCATGGATTTACATGGTGCTCTTAGCTTGAAAATGAGCACCTACATGACTAAAACTGATTATTTGGCCCACTTTTATTACAAAACCAAAATTTTCAATTAAACCATTAACAAATAGCTTAAGTTTTGGAAAAATTAAATTTTAATAAAGAACACTGAAAAAATAAAAAATTTAAAAAAGTTGAAAAAATCTAGGGGGACTTACACATGTTCATATGACTCAATCATGATGCCTAGCATTGTTTATACATTGACACATAGGCTAATAACTTCAATAGGCCTAAATGTCAAGCCGACCACTCCAACTTTGGAGGTATGGAGCGAAAAACTCAAAAGTTATCAGTCGTTTATTCAACAACCAATAATAACCAAGGGAAAAAACACCTTGGGCTGATCGGATTGACAAATAAAGTCTAAGAGACCAAGTCTTTTATAGACACTATCATGCTAGAACATTTATTACAATTCCCCCATGGGGTATGAACATGTGATATAGTACAACAAGCACTTCCCAGAAGTACTTCCAAAGGTCTTCTTAAGTTCGAACAAGTTATCCTTGTCTGGTTCACTAGGCTCACTTGATAAAAAACCACTAAGTACAACTTAGGTGGTAACATTCTGGCTTCAACTGTGGGACGTGTGCTCGATCTAGTCTTTAAGGCAAGGAGATGATACGAGAACACCAGAATCTCTGGTTTATATACCCTGTAAAAACATCTCAACTTGACAAGAAAAACCTCAGTAGCACAAGTTTTATAAAAACCCAAATGAACCATTAAGCTGATTTATTTAAACAAAATAAATGTAACTAACTAAAATAAGCAAAGTTTTATTATAGCTAAGTATAAAATAGAAATGCAGAAAGTAAATGCTCTTTTTCAAGGAGCTTATTTTCCTACTCTAAGCATGATATAAAAAGGGTTAAGTGTAATCAGAAATCCAATGTAACCACCTAAGCATTTTATTAACATAATTTTTTTTTCCTTGTCTTTGGTTACCAGCCAAAGTAAGGATACCTTATTCAGAAATTGCAAACCTGCGTGATGATTCAGAATGGGCGGGATGGATGGGAGATCATAGGCATGAATAATGTCATAAAAATTCTTCCCCAACTTGTATGTGCTCATGCAGGTTGCTTTTATCCATGACTGGATAGGACTGATATACCAATCATAATGATGAGACAGACTTACTACATCATCTACTGATCACTGGGGCTTCTCAAATGATAACTTGTTGCACAAGCCCCAAGTAGCTCCAAATCATAAGGAACCTCTATATGTGAAAAAGATGGTTGAGACTGATATTCTATCGACTGCATCACATCTGACTTTCACAATACTGTTTCTCAATGTCTTCATTACTGATACCCTTGTGCGGCTCTGCATGGTATGACTTTGAATGATCACTTGAAAATTTTGAATGCTCCTCTTCTATACTAAGGTTTTCCCAGGCATCCAGATCCCTGCTCCCCTCTATGGACGTATCGTAGATTGGACCTCCACAAATTTTTGAATAGACACTCCTATTGTTGGACATATCATGGATGAGATTCTCCATAAGATTTTCACAAGTTGGATTATCTATGAAATTCCAATAGTCACCACTCCCATCCATGTCATATGTGGGGGACTCTTCATCCATGGCATCCTGCTCCTGCCTATCCATGTCTTCCTTGTATTCATAACAATCTTCTTCAGATAAAATGTTACAAAGCAATAAACTTTCCAAACCTTCATCAACATGTGGAGAACAAGGTCTAGTGTCACCACACACCATACTGATCTTATCATAAGTTTTTTTATAGGCTTTCGTTATGATATCATGAAAATGATCTTCAACCAAGGAAACCTTTTGGATATATTCAATGGGATCACTTGGTATGTGTTGCTCAGTGGATTTCTCTAGAGGGCTTTTTGGAAAGATATCAGCATTGCAACACACTAGAGAATACACCAAATCTTCAATGTCTTCAGCTATTGTAACATGAGGAGAGTCTTCAACAATGTGTTCCATCGTGGGCTCCTCCTGAAGCTATTCAATAGGATCATCTTGGATTTTCCCTTCCTTAGAATCTTGCTGTATATTGGGAGATACCTCATATTCTTTAATAAGCTGCTTACTTCCTTTCTCGAATAACTATGATGAAACTCTTTGATGGGAGTATCATGAACCTCCTCTTCACTTAAATGTTCAAGAAGTGATTCCAAGTCTTCAATACTTTGTATCATGGCAAAAGGTCCATCATATGTTTCCGTGTGATACTCTATCTCAGATAGGTAGAAGGTATAGATCTTTCATGGAACTTTTTAAAACCATTCATACTACCCCTACCATCATGCCACTGCTCTAAAAACATCCAAAGGAAGCTTGGAAAAGAAGTTACACATTTATTAGGAAGGCCATGAAGAACCAACAACAGGCCTCACCCCAAAAGTACTAGCAAACATTTCCATCATATTGTCTTCATGAAAAATATTGGAGTCAGCAATCAACTGAAGGAAAGATTTGACATGCCAGATGGCCGAATCACCATAATTTCCATGAAATGCCGGAAGACAGTTATATGCATCCCCCAAACCATTACAACAGTTAGGAAAACTCGGGATGTTTGAGAAATCGATAGGCTGAAACATTACGGTTAACTGGGCACCATATTTCTCCTTTAATTCATCCATATAAAAAATTAATAGTATGCATTTGATATAACAATTAAACCTTGTACTAAAAAGGTGGAGCTGTCAAGTGATGAACTTTAAAGGTTTTAACATGTCACATAGGCTCATCTACACACAACAAAACTTCACAAGTTTATGAGATAACAGGGTTTTATCCATTCGATGGAGTCGCCATGTGAAACAAAAAACTAAGCATTTATAAATCTTTTCGCAAAAAATATTTTTTGCTTTTCTTTGTAAAAATAAAAATTGGAAAAAAGTCAGTGGAGTCGCCAGATGAAAATTAAAGATCTACTCTAAGCATTCATCAAATAAAGCAAAAACAAAAAGAAAGAAAACAAAAGTCGTACTCGAGAATAAAAAGATTTATCCTCGGCAACGGCGCCAAAAAGTGTTACCGCCTTTCACACACCTGGGTCACGTGGCAGAAATCTTCAAGTCACTCGGTGTGTCCTTGGGGGCAAGTCTCGAGTCAAGGCTGTCACCTTGTTCTTGACTCCTCCGTTTAGGCTCAACTCCTAACGAAGCCAAGGGGGGTAGACCCTATTAAGTTACTAAGGAAAAATTATTTAGTACGGTGATGTTAAATTGAATGAGTTACGTAAGAGTTTGAAATTTAACCATAAACAACAATAGATGACAAGATACAAAATGAACGCACGAAAGCACAATGCTGAGACACTATATATATATATATATAAAGAAAATAGTCAATGCCTTAAAATGGAGTCAAAAGATAATCAATGTACTTGCATGTGCTTGGAGTGAAAGTTTTGTGATTGCCTCTTGGTATGTTTTAAGTTAATGTGAAATATGAGTTGATTAAAATTAGGTGAAGGGGAGGGGGGGCTCCAGATATACCCAAGAGTACTTGGAGTATGTCCAAAACTAAACCGTCACGACTACCCGCAAGAAATATGTGGGCTGAATGGAGTCTCATGGGCTATTGTTCATAATGCACCCGTTAGAGTGTGACAGAGATCGGCGCCTCGATGTCACTTTTCAGGAGTTCCCGCTTCCTTTGGGTATTTTGCCACCGTAATGGTTTGATCTAGGTGTTGGATTTTCACCTGATGGTTTGTCAATTTGGGAGAGTGAATCCTAATTATTCTAGTCACTCAAGTGCTTTTGATACAGCTTGACTGATCGGACGAACCGCAGCCAAGTGCAGAGTATACACATCGGAGTCTTGTCAATTTTAGTAAATTTTGAGATGGGTGTTCTTGTTAAAAAGAAAACCCTCCAGGAACCTCTTTCGATTCAAGTGGATCTCAATCGGGGAATTAAGGAGGGGTTAATTTTATAATAGCTGATGAAACAATTGATGAAAAAGAAAACACGGATACACAATTTCGGTTTTCTAATTAGTCATACCACGCATCTCTTTCCCCTTTCGGGTCAATCGAGAAGTCGTGGTGTAATTATTAAGATTACTTTGAAATCTCAAATATGGAATATGGAAATGATAATAAATTAAAATATACTACCCTGCAGATTACAACTACGCTAGATTGAAAAGAGATGAACAAAAAGTAAAAAATTGACACTGACGCAAATCCCCCTAGGGGGATGGTGAAAGAGCCTATTCGAAATGACCTCTTCTTTTTATTAGCAGCGATTTACAATATCAGCAAATTGAAATTGATGCACTTTGGTCCTTGTTATCTGGGATCCAAAGACTTACAACAAGCTTGAATTAAAACAAAGCGGTGGGGGGAGCTTCCGGGAAGCTCTGGTTCGTCCAAGAGTCAAAAATTTGGCAGTGTCTCCTTCTCTTTTATGTTAGACCTACTAAAAAACAACGAACAATTAAAATCAAATGTGCCCAAACACACTTTAAAAGTGTTTTGGGTTACCACGTTAATTACAAAAAAAAAAACTAAGTAAAAATTGTTAAACAGGGGTAATCTAATTTCTAGCTTTCTTTGGGATATTGGCTTGTTGTTTGGGCAGCCAATGAGATGTAAACTTTTATTGCAGAATTTAAATCTTTGAAGAACAAAAAATGAAGCTATCTTATGAGCAAGCTTTAGATCTATGTTTTACCTACTTGCAAAAAAAGAATTTCCTACACCTAGATCTATCTTTATGAACTGATATTCTTTATGAAATTATAGATCTAAGCAGCAAAACTCTTATAAAATAGATCTAACAATATATATTCAATTCTTAGAACTAGATCTGATCATAAGAAGAAGAGACAGGTAACTGGAAGATTGATTTTAATAGAAATGAATAAGAGAAGGGAAAATGCCCGTTGTTAGATGGATCTGTAATGGAAACTTGTTAGTGGAATACAGAGGGGCAATGTCTTCACAAAGTTTTTGGATGTACAGTGGAGTCAAATTAGATCCACAGTTCGTCCAATCCTTCCTACATGAAAGCTAAACACACAGTCCTGCACGAAACCTCATGAGATCTGGATATATATATGAAAAAGAGACAAGAATTACATGCAAATAAACTTATTAAACATGTATAATCTAGATCCTCAAACATATATGCTATGAGATATAGAAAAAACAAGTAACTTTACTTGCCCAACTATATCCCTATTGATTCAGCTGAATTGTTCATGCCAGACAGGGTTCAAATGCAGAAATTGAGAGAAAAGCCGGCAACATCAATAGCCGTAAGACAATGCTTAATTCACACACATGAGAGCATTACACCATTTGGCCTCCAAAGCTTCTTTTTTTCAACAATCAAAAGATTACAACAGTATTACAACAGCAAGCCCTTCAATCCAACTCTAACTAGCTTGGAAGAGGGAGCTTGTGCCTTGATTTATACAAAAACCAGGAGATCCAGCCCAGGGGGGCGCAAATCCGAAGGAGACAGATCAAATCAACTGATGGAGAGTCAATCAATGCAGATCTGAAGCTGAACTGAGCCTACTTGTCAACCGGGGGCTGATTGAGCTGACACATCAACCCATAAACGGACACATCAGTCCACAGAGCATCCAGGAGAGTCCACACGTGTGGAGGAGAGAGAGAGGGCGCAATTCCCCATAAAAGCTGTTGAAGATCAACTCTGGATCTGATTTGATCACCTCCTTCAGTCAAGGATTTGTCAGATCCAGTCAATCTGGTTTAGATTTGATTGATTTCAATTCAATCGGCTGAGAATCCACTGATCTATGATTCTGGATTTACTCCATTATTCATCAATTTATTAATTAAAATAATCAATAAAATATTTTTTGGGGCTTTCTGACCTGAGTGATAGAAAATCACTCAAAACTAGGAAATAGTGGGTCCATGGGTTTACATGGTGCTCTTAGCTTGAAAATGAACACCTACATGACTGAAACTGATTATTTGGCCCACTTTTATTACAAAACCAATTTTTCCAATTAAACTATTAAAAAATAGCCTAAGTTTTGGAAAAATTAAATTTTAATAAAAAACACTGAAAAAATAAAAAATTTAAAAAAGTTGAAAAAACCTAGGGGGACTTACACATGTTCATATGACTCGACCATGATGCCTAGCATGTTTATACATTGACACATAGACTCTAATAACCTCAATAGGCCTAAATGCCAAGCCGACCACCCCAACTTTGGAGGTATGGAGTGAAAAACTCAGAAATTATCAGTGATTTATTCAACAACCAATAATAACCAAGAGAAAAAACATCTTGGGCTGATCGGATTGACAAATAAAGTCTAAGAGACCGAGTCTTTTACAGATACTATCATGCTAGAACATTTATTACAATTTCCCCCATGGGATATGAACATGTGATATAGTACAACAAACATTTCCCGGAAGTACTTCCAAAGGTCTTCTTAAGTCCGAACAAGTTATCTTTGTTCGGTTCACCAGGCTCACTTGATAAAAAACCACTAAGTACAACTTAGGTGGTAGGAAAAGGCAATCAATATGCCCACTGGTGTTCCGCCATTTCTTCTTCATTATTTTGCTAATCTTTAACACCAATCAGGTACTTCGGCAATTGATGGGTGCTTGAGATCCGGTTTGGGCAATGTAGCCAAATAAATCACGCATCTGAATGATGTTATTAGAGGCAAAGGATGGGAAGAAGTGCCATGGCAACCATGATAGAAGCTATGCTCTCATTATCCACGAAGAGTAGTGAACTGGGGTTTATACAAGGCATACATGTAGGGTTTATCACTACTACTTGCATTGGACATTTCTATTCATGGTTTTGGTGAATATCTGTCCAGCTGCACAGCTGTTTGTATCCAAAGCTCTGTGGGCGTACTCTTCTGTTGTTTTGAATTCATTGTATCTTCCCTACAACACTCACTATGGTATTTTTGTTTTGTTTTAGTTCAATTTCAAGGACCTTGCTATTTTCTCTGTCAATTGTTTTTACTTTGTAGGGTGGTTTTGTTTGTCTCGATAGCGTGGGAATGGTATTTGGGCACATTTAAGCATTGGTTAAGAGGCTTTTCTCATCGGGTTTGTTGGCCCTTCGACTCTGTAGACTTCGTTTTTGGGAAAATACTTTCAGAATCTCTGGATTGCTATTACTACCGTTATGTACTGGAAGGTAGGGACTTGGGTGTCCTTGTTCCAAGGTTTAGAGCTCAGCAATCAATGTTTCCTGTTGTCATGTGTGAGGGGATGTCACATGCAAAGTACACCACAGTTCCTTGGTTATTATGCTCTCTTCTATTGTCAATCAAAAGACAAGTTTAGAACTCGTTGTTGGGTAGTAGTGCTTTCTTTAGTATTATCCCAACTTGTTCATGGGGAAATTGGCCACCAGTTAGGCTTCCTCCTCCCTTTCAGTATCCTTTGGACAAGACTCCTCTCTCTCCTCCGATTCTTCACCATCAGGGCCTTCATCTCACAATCCTCGTTTGTTGCCGGCCTGGCATCATTGTTTTTAGTCTCATTGTCCTTTAGCGTAGACCGTGGCTTTTTTCCTGCAGTTCTTTTTGTTCTGCAATCTTTGTGGAGGTCGACATCAAAATCTCGGTAACAATGACAGTAATGGTGTATTTTTGATTTGATCTCGAAGACAATGTAAGACAATGTTTACATGTACATAAACATTGTAATTAGAAAACAAGTATAACAACTAATTGGTACAAAGCATAGCATCCAACCTCATCTTCGTAATCAAGATCCAATCACATTTTCTAACTCCCAAAACCTGGGTGGTCAACTTAAACATTGCATTTTGAAGCTGGTTATAATTGGGAACAAAAGCATGGACAATGGCCAATGCTCATTATATGCATGTGGGTACGAATCGAAACTCGATAAGTTTAAATCTTAAAAGTCTTTACATGAACTGGTTAGAAGCTGTTCAACACAATGCATCCATCGTAAGACAGTTGATTTTTTATCCTCGGTACAACGAAACATCCACTCCGGTGAATAGAGAAGAAAAAGCTGGTTAATAATTTTCTACTACCTTTAAGCATTGTAAACTTCATAAGCACCTCGTAAAGGAGATACACACTATCATATGATCGACAATTAAATTGTAAAAGGGCTGATTTCCGAAAGCTTTGAATACAATTTAATCAATTTGAAAACTTAGAACTTTGAGGAAATAAAGAATGATCATCAAGATTCACATATATTCATTAGGGGATTCACATAGAAAAAGATCTTTACCTATAAATTACAATAATTTATAAATATGTTGAATTACTAGTTTTATTTCTAAGAAATCTATTCATGTTTTTAAGAAATCAGTTTATGTTTGTGAAGAAAATTATTTTCTTTCCTTGAGATGTACACCTTCCAAAGTTATGACAACAATATTATGTGGCTGTGAAGTTGTCTGAACAATTTATGGATCTTTTGAGGTATGCAGGCATATATTGAGAGTTTTAAGCAATGATCTATATTTGTCAAAGTGATCTTGAGGACTACAGCCCATGAGGTAGAATAGATGATGAATGGGTGTATTGTCAAGGCACTCCTTCCGTAAGGTCACTAGTTCGGAACTCTGTGGGTACAAGCCTCACAAAAAAAGGGATCTTGAGGACAATCTCGAAAAACAATTGATATACCAAAGTGATATTGAGAAAATTTCAAGAAAGCAATAAGAAAGTAGTGACAAAAGCTATTTAATAGAGAAGTTAAATAGTGCACCACTCAATGATGATGTCCAAATTGAGATTTTTGAATATCTAACTCATTGATAATGTCCAAATTGAGATTTTTGAATACGTAGCTCATGGTTTGATATCGAAGGACACACAACTTGTGTTCTTTAATGAGGAATGCAATATAATCAATGAATAATCAAAACCTGAAGAGGAGATCCCATGTCTCAAACTACTTGTCCATCATTGTAAAGGAAAATATGACTTTGACAAAGAGGTAATTTATTTAACATTTTAGAATAGCCAAACCAAGACTATGACGAGGTAAGACAATTGTCTTTATATTCTATTCATACCTTAAAAGATTAAATAACTACTTTGAATACATCATTGAATGCAAGATGGAGTCATTGAATGATGGTTTCCACTAAATGATAAACATTTAGTACCTAATATGTAAATGAGATTTTTGAAACCATAAAATTTAAATGATACACTGAATAGTTTACTAGCCTCACATACCTATGCTTAGTACTTAATATGTAAATGAGATTTTTGAAACCATAAAATTTAAATGATACACTGAATAGTTTACTAGCCTCACATACCTATGCAACACCCATTATTTTTGTAGTTATCAATATCCTTTGTTGCCTATGTTATCACACAAACTCACACCTTTCAAGATAAAGTTCTAAAGCTCTAGGTATAGGCTTAGTGAAATTAAAAGGGAAGCCATTGTCACCACACCAAGCCCTTTTTTCCTCTTTATGTTGGCTCTTCTTCAACTCAAGTGAAGCTTCCTTCAGATAGGATTACTAAAGCTTGCAACTAGGTTCAAGGTGAAATCAAGAGATAGCTTTAGCAAAACGGTTTATGATAACAACATAGAAATGAGGAAAAGTGGAACAAAGATTAGTACCTCTTATCCATTTGGCGAATGGGGCTTAAAGTTCAATATGAAGGATTTTCATAGGAATGATTAGAAGGATTAGGGAAACAAAGTACATAACCTAATCAGTTCTGATAGCTGCACAAATTCCAAAAATCTTAACAAAGGGAAAATACTAGAGTATATTTTCAAATGATTTTAGGAGGATGATTGCCACACAAGGATACGAGAGCATTTCACCAAGAGATGATATCCAAACTACTACATGAAATTCCAATTGATAACCATCGTATAGAAGAAAAAAACACTTCATTAGCCCAAAACCATTAAAAATTGAAAATCTCATCCATAAGTAAAACATGATGAGCACATTACTATTCAAGAAACACTTTAATTCACCATCCAAAGAAACAAATATATATTCAATTAGGATCAATGAGATTTCTTTGTAAATCCAACCATCCAAAATGAAGGAGAGTGAAAATCCTTATACAACTTTGAGCTCATTTTTTTTGTACAATAAAATAGAAATAAACTCCTAAATCTAGGCCAAGAGGAGTAAACAAACCAATATAATCCAACTACTCAACCAAATGCACCAAAGGAGGCGATCAAAGCCACATATACAAGTCTTTGAGAGAGAGAGTAGTGCACCTCCATCAAATAAGGGACAAATGACAAATCTAAAACCAAATATGTAGCCTCCAAAGGCTCTCCAATTGTAGCGCTTCAAGATATAAGGTCCAATAAGCAATGAATGCCCATAAATCCAGGGTTTGGCCATCTAGATTTCCAACCAAACAACCTCCATCATTAATGCAATAAATGCTCTTCAAGGTAGAACACTACAATAGATAAGGCATATATATATGTGCAAATCAACCTCTAGATAGAGTGCTCCATCAATCAAAGCTAGGAATGAGTCAAAGATGCTCTAAGGCCACATGTGGCTCTCCACGAGATATCCAAGGTGAATGCTCAACCATAAATCATAATTAAATGTGAAAGATAGGTCTAATAACGATGAATGCTACTCATAGAAAGTAGTGCAAGTAACCTCCAAGGTGGATGTTGTAATATGCTTGAACCAAAAAATTTGTAGAAAAGATAGAAAAATACTAGAGAGAATAGATGAAATAGATAGCTATGATTGATTGTCCCTTCAAGGGGGAAACCTCCAAAAGCAAAGCTCCAAATACAATGAAAATTATAACTGACTAAACATTACATATCTTACTACATATATAGTGCATCGATAGCCAAAGTCCTAACTACTTGTGGTCCCACTTTTAATGATGGTCCACCACATAGGGGATTTTATTTAATAAAGAGGGCCTTTTTCCAATAAGTCATTATCTACAAACTATATAATGGACCTTACGACCTTGTACATTGATAAAGTAGGGGGGTTAGGGTAGGACCCTAACATGCCCTCCCCCTTCAAAAGCAACATTGTCCTCAAGGTTGGAGATGGGGAAACTACTATAAAATGGATGATGTTCCCAAGTAGAATCTTATGGTGAGGTATCCTTCCACTTCATCAAAAATTCATATATAATGCATTGAAGTAGTTGACACTCTTGAGTGTCCAAAAATGCTTCTGATTGGACCCAAATGGATCATTCTTCTTCCAGTTTTGGTAATGTAGTTTGGACTCGACAATTTTGACCCACTACCTTCTTCAAACAAGACACATGAAATATTTGGTGGATCTTGGAGTGTGTTGAGAGTGGGAATATTATAATCACACTTCATACTTAAGACAAAATATTTAATCATTTTGATTAAATTCCTACCTACTAGATTAGATAGTTGGAATCCACTTGCACCACTTGGTCAACACTTTCCATATATACCCCAGGAGCGCCTTTATCTTGATTCTGGTTTGATCATGTCTAATTTATTGACTTCCAGAATTAGTAATTGTGCCTTCCTGTAGATTCTGTCTTTATTATGCTTTATTCCAGCTTTTATGTGGATAAGGTAAAGCTAGTAAACTAGGAAACTACTATCTTTTGTTGCCAACCCATCCTCCATGATTTTTCTCTCCAGATTCTAGGATTAGCATGTTTTTCCATCACTCTTGACAACTCACTCATGCTTTAGCTAATTCGTGAGGTCCTTGACTGATTTTGGAAGTACTTTAGCCACCTACGGGGGTTTATCATATTTGGTAAGTCTGGTTTATGAGCTAGCATGAGTTGTTTTCCACCAACTCAATTTTCCTTAATAAGGATGTATTACTATTCTAATAATCAATCATTTAATTATTGTTTCATCATCAATTCATTTGATAAATAATACTTGGAAAGATATTGGATCACTTCTCTTGTATTCAATCTCTTTATTCTTCTCTCTATTTTCCTTGTGCATACTTGTGAGAATTATCTTTGTATCAAGATCTACCTCATGTGCTTCTTATTTACATCAAGGCTCTATTTCTATATGGTATCAGAGTTGCAATGTCTACATTGAGAGCATTGAATTGTAGGCCACTTGACCAATGAGTTGAATGATTCGATATGACCCATAAAAATTTGGTGCAAGCTTTTAATGGCCTTTAACTTTGAGAGAAGTCTTCTTATAAGGTTGGAGGTGAAGGATCACATGGTTTCATTTTATAAATGAATGCTTTGAGCGGTGCTGGTCTGCTTATTACTTCATGATATTTTGAGCCATAGCCAAGTTTTCCTTAAGTGCTCAAAGAGTGACATCTAGGGTATGAAGTAGATTATTGGATGCATTTCCTTTGAAAGTAATTGGTAGATATGAAACCATGGAGGGTGGTTGTTGGACATAGATTCCTTTATATGGTGTCATTTTTGTAGCCTCATGGTAAGTGGTATTATACCACCACTTTGTCAAAGGTAACCATTGTGGTCACTAGTGTTGCTTTTTGGATACAAAACATCTCAAATAGGTTTCAAGACACTTGTTGTCTTCTTTGGTTTGGCCATCTATTTGAGGATGATAATAGGTGCTCATTTGCACCTGGGGCCTTGGATTCTTAATAGTTCTTGCTAAAATTTGCAGCTAAATGTGGGATCATGATTTGACACAATGGATGTAGGCATGCCATGAAGTTTGAAAATACAGTCTAAAAAAATGGGCAATCGTTGCTGGGGTAAATGGGTGGTGTAGAGCACAAAAATGAACATAATTAGAGAGTTGATAAAATGCCACCATGCTGATTGATTTGTAACTCTCTTTTGGAAGACCAACAGCAAAATCCATGGAAATGTTAGTCCAAATAGTGATTGACATTGGAAATGGTTGCAACGCCTCAAGAGTCTTTACCGTCTCACTCTTGTTCCTTTAGAAAGTGTCACATTTTGTTACAAAAGTAAGTATATCCTTTTTCATGCCTTCCCAAATGATAGAATGCCTAGCACGTGCATATGTTTTCTAAAAATCCAAAGTGACCTTTATATCGTAGTGTATCTTGATGCTAAGTGTTGTTGATGTATTTGTAACTTCGGAAGATATTCTGATGTATATTATCATTGTATGTTGTTGTACCCCCATTGGAATGTGTGTTACCCCTTTATAGGATGTATAAATTATGTCTAGACCTTGAGGTACAACCTCCGTTGTAAGTCAGGGCAATAGTCCCCAGTGTAACATCATGTAATATGTAATTGTGGTCTCTTTAGGAGAAGTGGGCCCCATGTGAGATGACATGTAGGCTCGAGTCTTATATCTGGTCAGTGACTTGAAAGGGTATAAATATGGAGGCACTCTCCCTCATTTATACACACCTTACACACTCTCTAAGGCACATGAGAGAGAGAGTCAGTCAGAGGAGGAGAGAAAGATAGTTGTTGAGCATTTCTTATTAATGCTTTTGATCATCTTACTATTATGCAGAAGTTTGTGAGGTTTTCTCCTTTATGGTTTCCCTGATGAAAATATCCGTGTCTTGTGTATCTTTTATATCTTATGCATTTTGTTCTACTTGTCATTCTTTCAGATAAAGATCCTAAATAATCTAATCATATCTCAAGAAAATATAACATGGTATCAGAGCCTCTCTGAAAGAAGGCACTGTGCAACTGCAGGAACTAAAGCTTCCTAGTTGAAGGTGTTCTCTCCACAGATTATCAAGCAAGGAGGGATAGGATAACTCACCTCACTAAGGAACATCTATTGGTGGTAGCAGTTTTTGAATTAGAGAAGTTTCACTGTGCATTCGAAACACAACTACAATGGAAGCTAATGGAAATTAGGGTTTCATGCCTAAAAACCCTAGAAGACTGAATTTAGTAATCCTATAACTTTCGCTATAACACGATATTGGAGAAGTATTAGAAGCCAAAATTTTTACAGGCCGAAGAAAAATTTGTTCTGTACACTGTGTAAATGTTTCAGCCTCATATTCTCTATACTTCAAGAGATATGGTTCCTCCAAATCAGGGTTCCAACCTCCTCCCGAATACAGTCGTAAACAAGTGAGCTAGGGATATTTGCTATATCTCGGGATAGAAAGGTCCAAACTAAATTCTGTAAGATGTTCCAGGTATGGAAGAGACTTTAGTTTTTTTGGTACACTTTTAATACCTAGAATGTGAAACAGTGACACGTGGAATTCAGTACAAGTTTGCTATGCACAACAATTCATAAAAAAGTCACCTTGGGAAATTCGACATAAGTCCCACTTGGAGAATCCACTTCTGCTCTAACCCATGGGGTTGGAAAGAGGACATATCCAGATATATCAGTGAGAAGTTTTAGAATGTAAGGAGTCGAACCTTCAGAGATACAACATAATCAATATCAGTCATTTCTCCAGAAGAAATTGGAAAACTAGGGCTTCCTATTCCGGGAGCTTCCCTCCACTGTTTTCAGAAAAGGAGTACATTAGACAACTCATCTTGAAGAGGATCATATTTATATCCAATCAAAAGTTTGAAATTCCAAGTTTTGAAAATTAGGGTTTCTCTGACAAACCCTAGATCAGCTAGCTTCATAACCAGCTAGGACACCTCAAATCCATAAGCTCTAAATTTTTTCTATTTACATATGAGGTTCTCATTTCAAAATGACTAATCACACCTATCTTGATGACAATCTTGGTGAAGATGACAACTTCCGAGTATGGAAGTATAGGACCTCCGTGATCCTTGAATAAATTGACTTGGATCAGTATTTCAGTAAGGAAGTTCTAAGAGCCAGAGGGAGATGAGGCTAAGGCTAGAGCCAACAGAATCATTGTAGATTATATTAAAGATCATATCATCCCTCATGTGTCATCCTTGAAGACACCAAAAGGAAGTGTTCGATGCTATGACGAAGCAATTAAAGAAGAACAAGAGATTGTTATAACCACCTTGAATGGCCTCCCATGATCATGGGATTCATTCATTCGAGGAATGTGTGCCAGAAGGAAGTGATTACCTTCAACAGACTCTGGAAAGATTACACACAAGAAGAATATTGACTCATAATAAGAGAAGAGAAGATGGGAGCAACTGAAGATCAAGCTCTCACGATTCAAAGAAGATCCCTCAAGCGATGAGGAATATGAAGGACTCAATTCTTGAAGAACCTCTTATCCATCTTAGCATTTGGATAATAAATGATGCTGTTATGAATGAAGAAGATGATGAAGCTGAAGGAGTCTACCCATGAAACAAATAAAGATAAGTATTCAACTGTCATTTCATGATATTGTTTGGTTATGCATTTGTTTATATTCAGTTGATGTTTGAGTATTTTGCATTTATACTACTGAATTGCACATAATGGGTAAGAAGTCAATGATGGTGTACAACATTCCATTACTACTTATCTAGATTGAAACCTCTTTGTTGGCATATTAGGAGTAGTACACACTCTTAATAACATTGGGGTAGAATGCATCTAGAAGTTACTGTATGTGGACATGATATTGATAAATGTTGTAGCATTGGCTAAAATAGTCGCATGGCTATGTGACATATATTTGTCACTATTAATATGTTTTGGAAATTATGATATGTTTCTAATCATGCAATTGAACTTGACTTGTAGATCATTCCAAAGAACAAGTAACGACAATTCAAAAGAGGAACCTAAAGATTCCCGGGTCAAAGACACCATGGCGAAAGAAAGAGCTTCAGAAGAATATAAATAGAATGGGAGATCCATGTTGAGAGATGAAGACCACATTGGGAATGAGAAATAATCCAAGATGAAGAATAGTATGACGAGACTTCCAAAGAAAGCAAGAGGGCTTAGACACACTCTAGTTATGTGACACTGTTGAGTGACATCATTGATGCAGATCCTTCCAGCTATGAAGAAGTATCCAAGAAGAAAGGGAAGGAGACTATGATCAAAGAGTATTAGTTCAAGAAGAATGATGTCTAGGATGTGGTGCCGAGACCTGAAGGGAAGTTTGTAGTGTCTTCCATATGGATCTACAAGATCCAGCATGCAGTAGATGGCAGCATCGTGGGATACAAGGCAAGATTCATAGCACAAGGCTTCTCATAGAAAGAAGCCACATACTATGAAGAGACATTTGCACCAGTGACGAGTCAAGTATACGTAGAGCAGCCACTAGGAGTTGAAACACATGACAGGAAGAATCATGTGTGCAAATTAAATAAGGCCTTGTACAAGCTTAGAAGCAACCCATGGGATAGAACATACAGTTACTTAAGGAGCTTGAAGATCACCTAGAGTGATGAATATCTTAACCTTTGCTACAAGATTGAAGATGAAAGCTTATAGAGGATAACAAGCCTATCCAGTGACCCTAGATGGATACATAGAATATTAGTAGTAGAGGAAGCTACTTGTAACTCCATTATAGAATGTTTCAATACATAGAGTACGAAAGGCAGAGGGAGAATGATGCTCTGCTTCAGAGGGAGTGATTGCAGAAGATCCTCAGGTTCGACATGGTATGGAAGGATGGACAACTTACTGATGGCTCTAGGATTTACTAAGAGTAAAGCGGATTCCAACCTTTACTTCAAGGTTGAAGGTAGAAGACCAGTGATGCTCTTGTTATATGTCGATGACTTGGTCCTGACAGGAAAAGAGGAACTCTTTAAAGATGCAAGAAGGAGACTTGCTGTAGAGTTCAATATGAGAGACCTAGGGATAATGCAATACTTCTTAGGAATGGAGTTGTGGAAGAACGTGAATGATATTTTTCCTTGGTCAAGGAAAGTATGCAGTGGATATTATGAAGAAATTCAGAATACTGGACCGCAAGGCGATAACCACACCTATGGCATCAAACTTGAAACTTTTGTGTGATGCTTCATTAGAGACGGTTGATGCCACGATGTATCATCAGATGATTTGTTCATTGATGTGCCTGGTGATTACGAGACCGGACATAGGCTTTGCTGTGAACAAATTAAGCCAGTTCCTAACGGATCCGAGACATGCTCACCTAGTTGCAAAGCATGCAGTGAGGTACCTGAAGGGTACAATTGAGTATGGGCTCAAGTATGATACAAATCATAAGACTAACCTGCATGGTCATGATGATTCAGATTGGTAGCGCCACTGAGAAGAAGAACACCTTGGTTTGCTTCTTCAGTTTGAGATCTAGTATGGGCTACTGGTTTGGTAGGATGCAGTGCTGCATGGCGTTGAGTACAGTTGAGGAAAAATATGTTGCCACTTGCTTGTCTATTTGCAAGGTAGTATGTTTCTTTTGAAAGATACTATTTTATTTGATTGATCTGACTTGCATTTTTGTATGATGCAGAGAGGAGCAGTGAAGCTCCAGTATGTGATCCAGATTGAGATCTCTCAAAAGAGGGAGTGATGAGTTCTAGCATAGCCAATGAGATAGGTAGTCTGAGCATATAATCCTGGTGAAGCTCATAGGTTGCTCAGACATAATCATTCCTGTAGTTTGTCCTCGGATGTAATCAGTCCTTGAAAAGCTCGCAGGTTATCCCTGGATGTAATTAGTCCTGATGTGATTCTATGCTAGAAATGGCCACAATGAAGTTTGAATACTTCAAAGAGAATCTTGGTGTACTTTAGATCGAGGTTCCTTCCAAAGGAAAGCGATGAGTCTGGAAGACGCAGATACACATGAGCCTTTCCAACATGGTGGTAGGCTGGGCCTCCCATGGTCGTTGATGTAAGTGCTAAGCCTTTCTGACATGGTGGTAGGCTGGGCCTCCCATGGTCATTGATATAAGTGCCGAGATCCTTTCTGACATGGTGGTAGGATGGGACTCCCATGGTCGTTGATGTAAGTGTTGAGCCTTTTCGACATGGTGGCAGGTTGGGCCTCCCATGGCCGTTGATGTAAGTGTTGAGAGCCTTTCCAACATGGTGGCAGGCTGGGCCTCCCATGGTCGTTGATGTAAGTGCTGAGACCCTTTCTGGCATGGTGGTAGGCTAGGCCTCCCATGGTCGTTGATGTAAGTACTGAGACCCTTTCCGACATGGTGGTAGGCTATGCCTCCCATGGTTGTTGATGTAAGTGCTGTGCTACGCTCTGTGTGACAATGAGATGATCTGAAGATGATGAGGTTGAGGGTACACAGGTGTTGCAAGGCATGTAATCAGTCTTGGGATGCTCCTTCAGGTTTTTCAGTGGCATATAATCAGTCCTGGGAGATCCTGAGGGTTTTGCAAGAGGCATATAATAAGTCCTGAGATATACCTACTTGATGGCTTGCTCGCAGAGATAATGAAGATCTGGTAGAGGGCTAGGCCTACATCCAGCATGAAAAAGGGTTGTGTCAAAATCCCAAAATTTCCAAAAATTTTAAAATTTTGAAAATACAGATAATATTCAATAATGCAGTCAGCTAATTGTTTAATTAGTTATATGTTAATGATTTCATAATATGAATTATCTACTTGATTATGTTTATCTTATAGAATAATTCTTTTTCAGTTTAATGACTTATTTTTCTTTGCGACCACAAGGTGGAATTGTCTTGGTATTCTGGGGCTTACTTAGCTTTTGAGCTAACGCAGAAAGTTTACCAGCTCTTATAGATTTACAGGTAAGAAAGATCCGGTGCTGCTTGTCAATAATCATAAAGCATACAGATATGCAAAAATAATAGCTCAGTAAAAGAATATAAATGCTGTTCAATTTCAAATGCTTTTATGAGGTAAAACCATTAGATCGTTATTCTTTTTAAAGACACCATAGAAAAGAGATTTTTGTCCTAACAGTATTGGTGATAGTTGCTTTCTCTCTCTAGTTGTAATTTATAGTTTCTATTGCGAACTAACCTCTTCGATGTTTATCAATGTTTACCAAAGTCGTCGTGTGTAAACGCCTTAAATTTATCCTTATATGTAGGTTAAAGATGGCGGGGTTTTATGTTAAGGATCTATCTTAAATTGTAAACATAAACCATTTCCATCATGATAAATTTTGGTTACTCCTTATGATATGAAAGTAATGTGCAATAGTTAATGAGTTTTTGTAGTATTATTCCATCTTCCAAAGCTTTGAAGTTTTAAAGGAATTATATCCTCATTATATACTGCTATCAATTAGACTAAGTTAGTGTTGATGAACTAAGTTCTTCTACACATAACTTACTTGGAAGATATTGTCCAGTTATTATTTTTAATTCATTAAAAGTTGCATGTAGACAAGCCTGATAAATACTATAAGGCTTAACCTTTTCATTTGCAAACTTAGTAGTTTATAAATAAATACTCAAATGTATAACTAGAATAAATCTAGCAAGAAGGGTATCTTACCATAAATTAATTTTATGAATTTATTTTGTAAAATATTAAATGGCATAACCTTTGATAGAGTTATAGTTGTTTAATTGAATGAATACCATGTTTGCATAAATGATGGGTTGTAGTATTGACCACACCTTTGATAAGTTTATGGCCTAACTTATATATTAATGTTTCTTTTGTTTACAATATAGTGTGCATGCTTGGTTGACTTCGGGAGTATCGAACCTTGTAGAACCTTCACACCACCGTATGATTGGAATGAAAAAATCATTTTGTTGATGATACGCCGGAACTATTGAGATTACCCACTGCATGCAAATAATTTTGATTGAGTACGTGGACTCATCATAGCCAAGCATTGTGAAGTAAAAAGGAACTCACGAACCCTAAACTTGTTATTCCCTCCATTTTTTTCGGCCTCCGGCCGCTCTGCTACTGTGTTTTTGACCGCACTGTCGCTCTGCAACTCGTTGCTGATAGTTTCCCAGCTTGCTTCTGCACCTCTGAGCTTGCCCTGAATGCTCGATAGAGAAGAGCTGTAAAAAAATTGTTTGCTGCTTGGGCTGGGTTGGTTGTTTTCCTCCGAGGTTTCACCTTCATGGCTAGCTCATTTCAGTAATCACCAGACTGTAAAAGTTTCACTCATATGTGGCCCAATAGTGAGAGTCGTGGTTTCGCATCTCGAGAGTTGTTGGGTCATAGGGTTTCGCAGTATAGTGGACTTTTAGTTGGGAATAGTTACGGCCCAAGCGTTTATACTTGCTTGGCTTGTCGCTCCATCTCTTGGCCGTCGCTGGTCATTGCTGCATTGGTAACCTCCCTTTTTCCTGTGGCAGATGAAGGATTTGTTCCTCCTTGCATTGGTAGCTGCACTACTGTTTGTGGGTGGTCACGTTTCAATGAAGTTTTAGGTAAGCATTATTATTGGTACATTAGTTTCTTTACATCTCTGTTTACATATAAGTGCAAATCTTAACGATAATGTGTTTGTTGTTACACAGGTGACGGCCTGTCCTTCTGCGTGGTTGGTGCAAGGATGGGACAACCGCTTGCTCACGGGTAAGCCTTGGATATCCCATGGCAGTTTTTCCTTGTTCAGTTCCTTATGGGACATTTGATGGTTGGTCACCGTGGCCTGAAAAACCCTTGTGGTTTTGGTTTACCTGGGTTAACTTGGTTCGTAGCTTCTGTTAATGATAAACCCTTGCTTTATGCGGGGCTTCCGGCTTAGGCTGTGACCTATAAATTTTGAATTTGCTTCTAGTTTTTGTGTATAAAATGTATAAATGAGGGAAGGCTGGTGAAGCCATACTTAGTTAACTCTTAGAAGTTGAGAGGCATTTAGAAAGGAGCCTAAACTCTTTTGTTTGATACCTCTGTTGTAAATTTTGATACAATAGGGTTTTACCCTAACTTGGTGATGTGAAGATGTATTTACTGTTTTTTTTAATTATCTTTTATTTACAATATAATACTGTAATTTATTTTTTTATTACTTATATTGTGTAATGGGTTATTAAGCTCAGTGAATCGAGCAGGTATAAGTACTGTGAATTTATTTTCTTGTAAGTTAATACATTTGAATTTACCCTGTAAATTATTTTAATGTTACCCGTTTAGGATAACTGTATATTGTTTTTATATTATCTTACCTTATTTCTCTCTGTTCTAATAAGGTTGTAAATATTATTTTATATTGGTTAACTTTCAGAAAGAAAACAAGTAATTTAATGTTTTTGAGTTGTACTTATGTAACTGTATAGTTACATCTTTAAGTACAAAGTTCATGTTACTTGATACTTATTATAATGTTATAAGAATTGTTATTTTACTTACAAGTAAATATTGCTCTTATAATTATATATATTATCTTTATACTTAGTCTATTTATGATGTATATAGATGGGAAAATATTTTATTGTTATATTCTTATGTTTATGATGTATATAGATGGGAAAATATTTTATTGTTATATTCTTATGCTCTCTATACTAAATAATTTATAAAGAAGTTCCTTCTGTATTCTATGTTACCCTATTTATATTATAACATTAGTATTTATAAAATAAGAGAAATAACAAATTAACTATGTTCTTTCCTCTAAAATATATTGTAGTGTTGTTTAAATTCTATAAAAGACAGGTTAGTAGCTGTAGAACTTGTTTAAGTTCAGCTAGATAAAATGAATGAATTATTTACATTACCAGCCATAAATAAAATCTTAAACCAACTAGTTTTATCTTTAGAATTAAATCAATGGTTTTTCTATCCTTACTCACAGTTTGGTTGCTAAAATTACAGTAGTTATTTATTTTACAATAGGAAAAGAAAAGAACTGTAGAGCTGAAATGCATTTTTATTTAACCTAGTACTACATTTTTTAACTACTGTATTATTTTCCTTTTGTTTCAAAATAGATATAAGATTACGAAAGTGAATGCTGTATAGAGAACTATTTCATCTACCAAAACATACTACTGTTAATATAATGATATAGCTTCCTTTCCTTTTCTAATAATCTGACATTCACAGTCTAGGTCTAACACTACTCTATGTACAGAATAATATTTCTTCTGATAACAAATAAAAGAAAACATTCTAGTAATCAAGCTAACATCTTATTTTATATTTACATCATACTTTCTTCATTTAAATACACCACCTGTGCTAGAGTACGATCTGGATTACTCTAGATGGGGAAAAACACAGGTAGGATTTATTTTTCATCAAGAATAATTTCATTACTAAACAAGTTAAGATATTCTATCCTCTAAGTTTACATCATAACCTGACAATGCATCATTCACTCACACACAGATATTAACACATAAATTAGTAGATAGTAGAACTTGTTCTTAAAACTGGTCGACAACAGCAATGGGAGGCTGTTCCTCCCTACCAACTCCTGGAGAGCACTCAAACAACGACTCCTCAGGACCCCCGAGCCTGCTCTGGTCTCCCTGGCTGGAACTAGGTGAAGCAAATAACCAAGTAATAGTCCTGAGACTCAATACCAATCCTGAATTCGTCAGTCAAATCTCTCAGCTAAGAAACTGTATCAGATCAAGTTCCTGTAATTTATCCTTCAAAACACCTTCCTTACAGTTTCCCTTTTTCCCAATGAATTCCTTGAAGTGCATTCCCCCTGAATGATTCTTCTCCTGGAAAATATATGAGCAGCCTCAGCTCTCTACATTGGGCATTTTTATAAGATTGCCTAAGTCTTTTTGGGTTAGTTGTCATTAATTGATCCACCTGCTTTGATCCCACTTTCTTGGGGGATCATGACCCCAAATGTAGGGAAGTTGCCACCTGCAACATAGGAAGTGTTTGAGGATGCTTCCACTTGTCCTTTTGCTCTCCACCTAGTTCCTTCCACCAGTTTGACCAGTAACACTCTTATTAACAGCTCTCCTAAGCTGTTGTCTCCACTTTTTATTTATTAAAAATAAAGTATTCAGAATTACATTCCACATCTTTTGACTCTGTTGAGTCATCAGTTTCAACTTAGCATTAAATTTAACATAATGTATTAGAGATCAATTTAAAACAAATAACATTATTTTACAAAATTGGGGCATGTGACAGGTTGGCACTGTAGAAACTTTTGATGACAGATAGTTTGGGATGATGATCAAATTATAAGAAGATGATGTCAACAACTATGATGAAGACTCTATGACTCCATGATAATGACGATGCAATGAAGACTAGACCAAATGTGTTGATGATTGTGTGGAGAGAAAATACCTTCCTAGTTAAGAGGGAGTGTTGATGTATTTGTAACTTCAGAAGATATTCTGATGTATATTATCATTGTATGTTGTTGTACCCCCATTGGGGATGTGTGTTAACCCTTTACGGGATGTCTAAAATGTGTCTAGACCTTGAGGTACAACCTCTGTTGTAATTCAGGGCAATAGTCCCTAGTGTAACATCATGTAATATGTAATTGTGGTCTCTCTAGGAGAAGTGGGTCCCATGTGAGATGACATGTAGGCTTGAGTCTTATATTTGGTCGGTGACTTGAAAGGGTATAAATAGGGAGGCGCTCTCCCTCATTTATACACACCTTACACACTCTCTAAGGCACATGAGAGAGAGAGGCAGTCAGAGGAGAGAAAGATAGTCGCAGAACATTTCTTATTACTGCTTTTGATCGTCATACCATTCTGAAGAAGTTTGCAGGGTTTTCTCCTTTATGGTTTCCCCGATGAAAATATTTGTGTCTTGTGTATCTTTTATATCTTATGCATTTTGTTGTATTTGTTATTCTTTCAGATACAGATCCTAAATAATCTAATCAGATCTTAAGAAAATATAACAAGTGTAATTGTAATGTACTTGACCCCAAACACATCATTAGGGTCCGAATACTTTCGAGAATTCTAACAAGTAGGACTAATTATAGGTTAATCACAACGAAATATTTTTCCTCTAAGGTTTAGGCTAATATGTCAATAAGCCAAACTAATTACAACAATCAACCCCCTATAAGGAAGACAACCCTTCCAATGCAATATTTCCCCATTCTACATGCACTGCAATGTAATGACACATGAATATATTTAGACTAGAATCTCTTTACATGTTTTACTAAATTCCATCACACCTATGGGATTCTTCCCGTAGACATTTAACCAACTATAAAAACATATTTACATACATTCATAAAGATTCCACTTACGATAGTATACAAATCAACATTCCAATGAGGTAGAATTGCAACACATAAATATACCAAATTTATAATACTAAATATCAGTCATCAGATCTCAATAAGATATGACTCAGAAAAACCATATACGACCATATGGTTTGTATAAATATCAGATCCTCTAATGATCATAAATACATAAGCAATCTAGCTTCTAGTACTATAAGTAAATCACATTCATTACAGTTCATCATAGTATATTTATAACGGTATTGTAAATACGAATTTACCACTTCAATAACCACCATTAATCCCATGGAATATCTAATCCAAAAAAACCATACAAGACCATATGGACTGTCCAAAAATGAAGTCCCAACATCTACCATAAATCATACATTCTAGTCGCTCTAACAGTTACATTAACATATGGACATACCTATTCCTTGAGTTGCTAATTTAACAACATCAAAATTATCCATTAAACATGAACATATAAATCATTATGCAACATAATGTAACCAAGATATATCAGCCTCCATGGTCACGTTTGTATCAATAACATAGTAAATAATAGATCAAGAATACTTATATTTTATATATGGTGTAACTAGCATCAACATGTAAACGTTCCTCCCAACCTTAGACACTATCAAGTTAATACTACTTGAGTAGGTAACCCCTGAGATGATGTCATGGATCCACATGCTAAGGAAATGTCTCTTTCCAATTCGATCTCTATGGATAATACTCAATATCCACACATTAAGGAAATCTCTCGTTCCAATTTGTTATAGCTGATTTTATCACACCTGGTGAATCACACTTGTATGGCCTTCCCCTGTCCCTCTGCAGAATCTTTGGACCCCATGGACCTTTTTTATACCTTTGATGTTTCCAAGATATTCCCCAAAAACATGCTTAAATTGCTATACGCAACTTTTAAACCCTTTCTCACGTATACACGCGGGTTTGACCCCTAAAACCGCGTAGATCGGGATGTGTGCAAAAGGCCAAATTCTTTTGGAGTTTTCCTTGATGTGGATCCGACTCACTTGTCTCTTGGCCTTCCATATGCCTTGATATCGCTCATATTCGACCCTTCATTGCCCCATTGAAGAGCTATATAAGGAACCCTTTGGATACATTGAAGCATATATGAGAATTGAGAGCAAAGAAACTATAGTCCATTGTTGCCGGAACTTATACTTGAGTCTACATCCCTTTGTCCCTTGGAGCACTTTTGTGTTCTTCCCAAGCTTGCCTTTTGCTTGTGAGATTTCTATCGAGAGATGGAGGATTGAAGTGGTGGAGGCCCAAGTGGGGGATTCGGTTTCTCTGATTCATAGACGTGCCGACAGAGGTTGTATTCATTGTAATCTCTGATTTTATATTAATAGAAATATCTTTTCCTATCCAATAATGTATGTTTGAATGAATATTTTATCCATGGATGATTTCAAATGCTTATAGGTTATTGATTATATATGATAGAGTAGATCTAACACCAATATATATAGCATGCTTGTCTTGTTTATTGATTGTTGAGGGAGTAATTTATCAATTCAAGATAGAGCTGGAAAGCTCAACGGGGATCTACATCAACCGTCTGGAATAAGGTACGAATCGAGATCCTTTAGTGTTAGATATTTGATTTCTCTTGCATATTGGAAAGGATTGATTTCTGGAGTCAAGTTGTCTGTTGTGGTACCCCAAGCCATAGGAATTTCTCTCCATAACACAATTCGGTCTATATGGATAATACTCATGCCCATAATCTGAGAGTCATAACTAGGATTTCCCCCACAGGATTCTGCCCCTCTCCACCTACTTGCTTCTCCACCCCATTAATAGGTGAAATGGTAATCCCTTCACCTTCTAGGTCCCTCAGGACATCATAATTCACCATTAGGATTTATGTGCAGGTCTAGGACAGAGACAAGCAATGGGCACCGTGTAACTATACGGCACCTGATATTAGCTAAAATATTAGTTTGAGAAACCATAACTTAATCCCTCACCACCTACTCACACCTCCACCCCACTACTAGGTGCAATGGTAATCCCTTCACCTCCTAGGTTCCTAAAGACATCACCATTCACCATTAGGATTTATGTGCAGGATCGGGATAGAGACAAGTGGTGGAAATAAAGGAACTATAACAGATTTGATCAAGCTTACTCAAAACACGCCCAATATCCTTGTGCTCCAAGCAGACAATTCACACACATAGTAGAGCATACATGGGCTCCCAATATCACAAGCTTACCTAGATCTCATCAATCATGGCATGAAAAACTCGACTTCCCTCCATGAATGAAGGAATGAATGACATAAATAGAAGCAATTTGAATCCCTCTCCTCAGATATTCCAATTGAAAGGAGAGTAATTTCTCTAATGTATCCCTAAAATCTCCTCATGAGAACTCCATTCACCTGCAAGATAAATTGGTATAGTTCCTTGCATAATACCATACCAATTACTCCTTCGGTATTTGAATTCTAGTCAGAGAAACCCTATGCTCTCACCAACAAACTCAACAATGCTAGAATGAATGACCTCTAGAGAAATTCAAATCCATTTAGAACAATTTGAATTGCCTCTAAGAGATTGACAACGTACCATTGAGAAGTGACTCCAAATCACCGAGGGCTTCTCTATCCCATTGATTGACCTATTCTTGTTCTCAATAGAGCAAATCGAATCAACTTAGAATGAATCAAATCCACTGGAAAAGCACTCCCATTCACTGCATAACTCAAATTTCATCAATATAGACTCCAAACTACCATAACTGACTTTAAATCACCCATAAATTACACCCCATGCATGCAAACAACTCGAATTCCACCTAATGACTCGAATTACCATAAAAACTGATCCATTCAAGATAATTTGATGATTGACCCAAAAATACTCAAATTAACTAGTGATGACTCAACTCCATCTATTTAACTGAAGGAAAATGACTTTTAAACCACAGTTACACTAATTAACTGAAGACAACTCAAAATAACCAAACCAACTATAATTGATTGTCATTTAATCTAGTTCACTGGAGTTACCAAGGTGCATGGGTGCATAGTTGCATGAAAAACATCAATTAGGTGTAATAGGACCTCCATATTCCAATAAAATTAGGATTAGGAAATACATAGTACTGTTAGGAAGACCATCAACTCCTAGTTCCCCCACCCCCCTCGCATGTGGAATCCAAGACCCCCCAACCATGTTTGTTGTCCATGTTGAACTATTATTTAATTATAGGTAAATAATAATAATAATGTCCATATTCCAAGCACCTAATTCCACAAAATAATCAAATAACAAGATTACATATGTTTAGGGCTTATCACTGAGGAATTACATCCTACCCCCCTTAAAATATTGCATCGTCCTCAATGCATAATTACTCATACATTCCTTTACAAAAGGATAACAAACATTCCCATACATTTCTAAAAAAGACAACATATTTCTAACTCTCACAGACATGCCCATACATGCCTTTACAAAAGGATAACAAACATGCTCATACATGTCTAAAAAAGATAACATCTTTCTAACTCTCACAGACATGCCCATACATGCCTTAGAAAGATAAAATCTTTCAAACTCTCACATTCATGCCCATACATGCCTAAAAAATATAACATCTTTCTAACCACAATAATTCTCACTACCACCTACTTACCCGTTCATCTCCACTGCCTATGGAATGTGACTCCTATCATCATCCCATTTTCTGGATTCATGTGCGAGAACCGAGACTAGTAGAGTGGACTTAATTAAGCAAGGGTCAATATTCAATCCCAATCATGGGGTATTCAAACCTCATTGCAAGGCCTTCAAACCTCATTACGAGGCCTTGAATCTTCAACAAAGATACATCTACCTGAAAATCATATTTCAACCACTCAAATGATTAACATCAGGTACAAAAATATATGATACACGATATAAAGATATTTTCGGCAAGGGTACTTTCTTCATATTCCAACAAACACATGGTTAGAAACACACACACACACACACACACACACACACTATTCAATAAGATAAACACAATTCATATTCAATAAATAAATTCCAATTAATTGCATGAAATACTCCCAAGGTACATGCAATAAATTCCATGAAATCACAACATGAAATAAATTCCTTAATCCATTTCACTCAACTTCACCTATGGTACATGAAGTACATCAAATGTACCTGAAATCAAACACTTCGAATGCATCTATGCTAACCAAATTCTAATAAATTCAAATTGAAATTCAATCATGCATTATGTTATCAGGAATATTTCACCTTCTGCGGACAGAAGATGTTCCTCTAGTCTGAATGGTTTAGATCCAGAACAAATGAGTTGCAACTAGGTCAGAAGACTTCCCCTAGAAGATATGGATTCCTACAATAAGATCTCTAATGGAAGACCTGCAAAAACACATCAAACACATGACAACATCAAAGATACCCGAAAACTATCCATAGATCCATATCAGTGACTAAGGAATCTGATAATACACATGTGAGATTATAACACAACAGATATATGGGAAAGAAATCGACTTTTCATTAATATATGAATGAAAGAGATTACAACCATTTTTCCTTGGTGTCAATGCACTCTTTCACAAGACTAACATCTCATCCCTAATAGCTCCAACTTGCTCCTCTATGCTCTCTAATGGATTAGGACAGGATGTTGATTCAACAACATAACTTTACTCTTTTCTTCTCCCCTCAACCATGGAGTATGAGCCTAGTTTTATAGGGCTCAAAGGGATAGGAATGGTTGAGAAATAGGTGGGTGAGGTGGCCATGGGATTCCAAAAGCATGGATCTCGAGCTTAACTAAACCAGGTGAGTAGGGATAAGGCTAGCCACGAAGCTTTTGTTCTAGAATCTTCGTGAAACCTTCTCTTTTTTCAGTTTTTACCAAGGGCACCACTTATACTCCCTTATGATAGAGCACTGCAAGGTGAGAACTGCACCAAAAACAAAGGTCAAAGGCGGTGGCACCGCCTGTCTTCCAAATGACTCAAGCGGTGCTATATAAGGTACTGCTTATTAGCTTAAGCGTAAGAGCGGTACTAGAGTTTTATATGTAGAATCAACATCTAGAGCACTGTTTTCAATTCAATATTTGGGATTGAGGGAAAATAGAGGTTTTAGAGATCTTATCACATGCTGGTGACAGGATTTAGGTATAACAGAATGCCCCCCAAAGCATGAGGCTAGAGGGATACGATAGGTGAGATCTTTGATAGAAAGTTATCACTTCGAGGTAAGAGCCAGCTTGATCGGAGAGTATCATCGAGTATGCATCTGCAATACATCAATACTTTGAATCATGAGTAAATGTAACCTCATCATGGTTCCAGACCAATACAAGGCAGATCCATGAGAGGAATAAACAAACATGGCTACTAGAATACAACGTAGATCCATGTGATAGAGGACTCAAACTTGGACATAGCTACTAGATATACAATGCAAATCTATGTCATACAGACGCAAATTTGAGCATAGCCATGACCATACAAATGTGGATCCATGCTGGTACTTCATACAATATACTCCATCACAACCTGGGGAGAAAGCTATGAGTGCTTCAACAAATACCCAGGGTCTTCGTCTCGTCTTCCACAAAGTATGATTCTATCCATGTGATTACAATGTTTTGAAGTCGAACATGGTAGAAACCTCTTGATTTCCGGCCAATGATGTGAACCATTAACAAGTGCGAGGGAGATAACCATTGATGTCAATAATTCCCAAGGTATCCTAGTACAATCTACTGAGTGTGAATAGATGTTTTGATGTCGAACACCCAGTGGAATATTTCGATCAAAGGTCAATGAAGTGAACCTATGTCGAGAGAAAGAGAATCTGTCATTAAGGCATACAAATCTCAAGGTACTAAACTTGTTTCTAAGACTATTTCTAGGATGATGAGCCGGTGTCGACAGGAATAGTCCCATCGAAGGAGGGCCATGATGAATCCCACATCGACGACATGAAACTCAGAACAAAGTTATGGAATGTTGTAGATAATGTAACCATAGGATTGACTCAAAGTATTGACACAAAGGCTATTTTAACTATAGGGGTAAACTTATTTCTTCCTTTGAACATTGGGTGGCATGACAAAAGACTTGGTAGCATGACTAGACCAGACGAACACACAATACAACAGTGGACAATGCATTATTTTGAAAGACTCAAAGGAGTGATATGACTCATGAAAGTGGATCAACTTGTAAGTCAGCTGAATACCCAATTGACTGAATGATATGCAGACAAGTGCCATGTTCAAAGGCGACAAACAACTGCCATTTGATTTGCAAAATTATTCCCTTCCCTTAATTCCCCCATCATGATTGATGAGTGCCTCTTTTTGTTTTTACGAGTCCAAAGAGGGTAACAAACACTCGTTTTAGCTTATCCGAAGACAAGTTCGTTCTCATATATTTCATGAACCTTAGAAAGGAGGGGTTCGTTCCCAAAAAAGGGTCTCTCAGTGTTTAGTTTAACGAGTCCAATGAAAGCAAACTCGGTATCGTTCATGTTTAGAGAGTCTGAACAAAGAAAAAAGAAAACTCCAAAGGGTCCCTTTTTCGTATGATTTAGTCTCCAGGGCCCAAAAAAGTGTAAAATAATACCAAAGAGAACTCTTCCAGTCATGATTTCCTGGAGCGTTCCTTTTTCGTAAATAGTCCATCCAAATCGAAAAAGAGATAACCTACTGTCAGAGAGATGAATCTTCAAATACTTTTACGAGTATGAAGAAGACAAGTACTCGACAATCTTTTTATATTTAGGGAGTCCAAAAAGAGCTTAAAGGAGACTCGATTAGGTTTCTTTTTCACGACGGGGAGTTTTTACGAGCCTAAAAAGAATCAAAAAAAGACTCGGAACTTTGATACTGAGTTCTAAGAGCGTGACCAAAGTGTCGAAATAAATGCTCGGGCACTTTTTCCTTTTTATGGAAGTACGAAAAAGTAAAAAACAAACTTCCCATATACTTCACTATTTCCGTTTTTACTCCTGTAAGAATAAAAAACGATCATTAATCTCCCAAAAAAATGACTTTAGTGAACTATATAAATAGGTGTTTATGTAATAATGATTTTTGAAATATGACATAACACAAAAAACCCTAAAAATACAAATAAAAGTCATTTGAATGGTAAAGATCAAATCATTTTACTAAGTTACCACTTTGTGAGAGTATTTTAGAGAAAATTGAGCCAGATCTTCAGTCAGTGATTCTGGAAGATTCCACCGTCCGATTTGAGTGCCGTCAAAGCTAGGTAAATGTCTGAACCCTAACCTTTCCTTTCAATGCATTCCTTTTTGATTTTATGGAGTTTTTGGGTAGTTTTAGGCAAGCCCTAAAACAAAAATATGGGCACCGCTCCTACCCCTTATGGGACAGGCAGTGCTCGATAAGAACCGCGCATGTTATGATGCACTCAGGCGGTGACACCACTCTATGCAAACGGAGCTCAGGTGGTGCCGATCGTGAGTGTGGAAACTTGAATGGGAAAGCAAAACTATGAGTTTTTAAATGTTTTTGGTGATTGATTATGCTTCTAATTGGCTCATTGATTGTTTTTGGCAGGTTCTAACCGATTAAAAATGGTCATATGGAAGGAACAAGAACACGATGATGACAACGCATTCACTGAGAGAAATGTGGTGTGCATAGCCGCATTGAGGGACTGTGGTCTCCTAATATTATTTCGCACTCCTTACATGGTGTCCCATTAGTGGTTGTTGGAGTATATCGTTCATATGTGGAACCCGGAGCAGTAATATTTTGAGGTGGGAGCCCATGTGCTGACTATCGAGGTAGAGGAAATCTACTTTTTGAGAGGATTATCCAGATGAGGTGCTCCTATTTCATTGGCTAGTTCTCATGGAGGGGACGTGACTACCCATTAGTTAATCAACCGCTACTACATACTTGGTACTAGAATGTTTGGGAAGAAAATCCCAATTAAGGCAATGGTGGACGATCCTCTTCGTACAATTATTTCACTATGCAGAGGCTGGATGGGAGCCAAGGACCTCATCAGGATTCTAGAGCACACATGCTATATGCTATAGAGGCCATGGAACCTACTATATTTAACTGGGCAGAAGCATTACTTTCGGTCTTCAAGGACCAGCTAACCAAGTATCGACAAGGAGAGCTGAAACAGTTCGGCTATGGATCCATCTTAGCCTGTTTCTTCTTTTAGCGGGTACCTCACCTGAGGCCCCAAGTGGTATTTACTGAGATGAGGGTGAGAGACCCTCGTATGCTGAGGTGGGTCAGGATCATGTCCCGCACAGGAGCAGGCAAGGGAAAAGTGAAGTTTGGGGCTCCATTTTTTCGCTGGATGAATGACCAAATCCTCATGATTGAGGATTATGCGTATGCGGGTACTGACTTCAGGGGTGAACCTGATCTACCACTTCCACCTGGTGCGTAGTGGGGAGACATTGGTAAGAAAAAAAACCCTAAAATGGTAATTTGTGTTTTTGTATTTTTTATGTGTAGTAACAAGACCTAAATATCTTCATGCATATGTTGGAGTAGCACGACCTGGGGGATATTCCACACTGGAAAGGCGAGCGGAAGCTCGGTTTGTTCAACGGGGTGACGACCTAATGGGACAGTTAGAGGAAAACCTGGAGAGGTTGACTCTAGATACACCTGATGCATTGATTGACGACCTCTCCATGAAGTAGTACGGGCTGTCATATGCTACCATGAGCATCACTAGATAGTTTTACATGATGTATTACTGAAAGATGATAGAGCTTTAGGATTTTGTATGATTTTGTACTGCATAAAAGCCAGAGTGCTTTAGATGAGGTCTCGTGACCTATTTTTGTAAAAACACTTTATATATATATATATATATATATATATATACATACTTTTTTTTTCCGCTGTTTATATGTTCCAAATGGAAAATGTATTTACATGGATTTAATGTGTCTTCTACTGTTTATTTACAATATGATGAACCATGTTTGATTTTCAAGTTATGTATGAGCAATATACCGGTATAGGATATAGTTTGCTAACGAATCAACGAGTGCATTATTTTCCCTAGGGATATGCCTATAAGTAATTACTTCAAATGACATTTCCAACAAACATACCCTCTAGAAGAGACAGAGAAGCACCGGGTTCCTGATGGTATAGCCATGGTTCAAATGAAAAACCACCAATTGCGAGTCCATGACAACTACCAAGTCACGAATGTCCCGAGATGCAACCTCAGTCAGTAGACCTATGACTACCTGATACTCGACGATATTGTTGGTAGATGGACCAATACAAATCGCTCCTGAACTGACCAAATCATGAGTTGGTGAATATATAACTCAAGTAGCTGAGGCAAGGTTCAAGATATGGCGGCAAGCACCATCAACAAAGACGTAAAAATCCATCTTATCTGCATAACCAAAACTTGGTATAAACAATGTGGACACTAAACTCAAAGCCATATTGAAAATACTAAAACACACACTTAAAAGTCAAAATGTACATATATACAAGGTACCATACATGAATGATATAGGCATAGTACGTCTTTAGGTACAACCCATTGTGAGGTTTCCCAAAGGGGATTCCATCATAGTCCATGAGCTCATAAGCCCCTTTCTCTAAAACTTTGGAAACGATAAAGGGACCATACCACCTTGATTCAAACTTCCCTTTCCCTATCTTTTCATGTCTCTGATCGTAGGTCAGAACTAGGCCACCTTCATTAAAAATACGAGGTTGGATAGAATTGTCATACTGCGCCTTGACGCTTTTCTTGTGTGCCTCATTGGCTAAGGAAACATCTCGTCTAGTTTTGTCAAGATTGTTCAGGTATAGGAATCTTTCTTCCGCGATAGAAGTGTCTGGGAGAAGTTCAATGGCAAGTTTCAAAGATGGAATCTGACACTGAATAGGAAAGACAAATTCTAGTTTGTAAACTAACTGAAAGGGTGTAAAACCAGTATCTATTTTTACTGAAGTCCTATAAGCCCAAAGAACAGAGAAGAGGATGTGGTTCCAGTTAGATTTGTGATCTCCAACCATCCGTCGCAATATGGTTTTTAAAACTTTATTAATGGCCTCAACTTGACCATTAGCTTGCGGATAATAGGGTGTTGAGTTTTCATGACAAAAACCTAGCTTAGCACTCAGTTCTTCCATCATCTGATTCCAAAAATGTGATCTGTGATTAGTAACTATAGACTGTGGGACTCTGAATCTTTCTATCACGTGATTGAATAGAAAGAGGGCGATAGTCTTACCATCCTCTGAATATGTAGGATAGCCTCATCCCATTTTTTAAAATAATCAACGACTACAATGATGTAACCATGCCCGTCGGCTGAGGTAGGATTACAATGCATAAAATCGATCCCCCATTTGGCGAAAGGGCCAATGGCAATGATGGGGTGTAACGAAGCAGGGTGGGTGTGCTTTTTTGGATAGAAATGTTGGTAGGGTGGGAATTTCTTAACAACCTCATGACAATATTTAAAGATTGAAGGCTAGAAATAGCTAGCGCAAAGGATTTTCTGGGCTGTAGCCATCCCAGAGAGATGACCTCTGCATGCTCCAGAGTGGCAGTCATTCAGAACTTGTTCAGCCTCTTCATGAGTAAGGCATTGTCAGATAACGGAATCGATACCACGCCTATACAAAGTATCATTCAGGATAAGGGATTATTTTGCGTGGTGAAAGATACGATGACGATCGTCATGGGATAGAGTGGGATGAAATATTTGTGTCTAGAGATAAATGATTAAATCTCTATACCACAGATCAATAGTGCTTATTAGGAACATAAATTCATCCGGGAATGAATCTCTGGGCTCAGAATCCATCGAAGCACAGGGAATATCACACATTAGCTCAGCAAAAACCAAGGATTTCTTTGACGTGGCCTTGGAAAACTCAAGGTAAAATTCTTGTAGGATGACTATCCATCAGGAATATTTCCCCCCTAGCACCTGACGAGTCAGGATGTAATACATAGGGTTCTGATATTCCAATACGCTAGTAGTGCGAAGCAAGATGTAGTGTTGAAATGTTTGTACAACAATGACTATGGCCAATGCTAACTTCTCCACACATGAGTATCGAGTTTTAGAATCTATGAGATTCTTACTGGCATAATAGATCACGTGCTCCTAACCGTCAGGATTTTCCTGCACCAAAACCATTCCGACGGTAGTAGTGGAGGCTGCAATGTATAAGAGAAAATCATTTGAATAATTTGGGGGATGTATCACGGGTGAATGGGTCAGAGTGTGCTTAAGATTATCAAAGGCACATTGGTCTTGGTCATCCCAAAAGAACAGAGTGTCCTTCTTGAGGAGACGCATATAGTCGTATGTTTTCTCTGCAAAATTGTGAACGAAACAACAGAGAAAGTTTGCCTTCCCCTGCAAAATTTGGATTTAAACAAGATTGGTTGGGGCTGGTAGGGCTAAAATAGCTGCAATTTTCAATGGATTTATCCGGATGCCATCCTTAGAAACCATGAAACCTAGGAGATGTCCATTCTCAACGCAAAAAGCACATTTATGCGGATTGAGCCATATATTATAATGACGACATCTCATAAAAATATCCCTAAGATGACCAGGGTGGTCCTCCTGTCACTGTGAATGAGTTGGGAGGTCATCAAGGTATGGTTCCACAATATGCTTGACATTGTGAAACACATAGGACATAGCATGCTGAAATGTAGCTCCAACGTTCTTCAGGCCAAACGGTAACTTCCTATATGCAAAAGTTCCCCATGGGAAAATAAATGCCATTTTGTGCTGATTGGCGGGTAATATTTCGATCTGACTATAGCCAGAGAATCCATCCATGAATGCGAAGATTACACTTCCAGCATAGTTGTCGATAATTTGGTCGATATGTGGAGTTGGAAAGTTGTCTTTGGGACAAGCTTTGTTCAAATATTTGAAATTGATGCAGACTCTAATAATGCCTTGTTTTTTTTTGACTGGGACAACGTTAGATACCCATTCCATCAGGGGCATAGGATAAATAAACCCTTCTTTCATAAGTTTTTCTATTTTGGCTTTGATAGCTGTAGCCTTCCGTGGATGGAATTTCCTTAGTTTTTTCCTGACAGGTTTGGATGTGGGATAGGTTTTGATTTCATGGACCACCATAGATGGGTCTATCCCTGGCATTTCTTCATAGGACCAGGAAAAAATATATCAAAATTCCTTGAAAAGTGCTCTGTATGCTTCAAATTCTTCTGCTGAGCAATTCTTCCTAACATGAACATGCTCAAGAGTGCCAGGATTGACTGATATGTCAATTGGATCTGTCTTAGTAATGTTGCATAGATTTCCTTCAGATTTAGTGTTCTACAACAATACATGAGTTTGAGGAGTATGGACAATATCAGTAGTAAAGAGAGATGCAAAATCATGGTCTGTCGAACTGGTGTTGGGGAGGAACGAGGAACTGTGATGGTAATCCTCCCATACGGATTCATTCGTACTCATGACCTCCATGATGGAATCGTCAGAAGGAAAATTTTGGGAGAGATAATTCAGAGTAGGAAGAGAGGGTTCTAACCAGTAGGGCAGGTGGTAGGGATCCGAAGCCACCATATGAAGATCATCAGCGTGGTCATCGAAAAGGGATTAGACAACGTTGTACATTGCTTCGTGTGGACTCAATGAGGTTGAATCAACAAATTTTTTTCCTTTGGGATCATAACCAAATGAAGAAATCATATTAACTTTCGCTATTTCTGTGCTAGGAGAAGCTGACGGGAACACCCTCATAAGGGAAGAATCCTTTAGCATGCCTATCCTAATTGACTGGTAAGGAGGAGGGGACTGACCTAACATAGGGATTTTATTCGCCATAGGGGTAGTAACATCTAGTGTACATAAATCAAGCTGATCAATTGTTACGATCTTCCCTAGATGTGGAAATTGGAGGGTTAGAAATACCGTCGAAGTGACAAAAGTCATGGCATAAAACCAATTTATTCCTAGAAGGATATTGTAGTCTAACGGGGCATCCACCACTTCCACTTGAACGGAAATAGTTTTTCCCCTAAGCTCGACTGAAAGTGCTGGTATGAGACCATGGGGCTGGAAAACTCGTCTATCAAAGGCTTTTAGGGTCGTCGGTGATTTCGTAAGCTCGAGACAGCTAAGGGATTTCCAACAAGACAAGGACAAAACTGAAGTTGAAGCTCCTTCATCTAGGACGGTTCGAAAGACCTTTTTCCCAACTACTTTATTCATGATTTGAAAAGCGAGTTGGTGAGGCAACCTAGAATTATAGTTCTCGACGTTGAAATGAATCAAATTAGTATTGTCCGGGTCTAACCCGGCTAACAGGTTTTTGCATTGTGTAGGACAACTTTGGAGTACTTCTAAGGTAGAAATTGCACATGGTTCCCAAGCGAGACCTTCAACAACGTTACAAAACTGTGCAGCTTGAGCATTAGGGTTGAAAACAGACTTTCTAAGAGTACTCTTGGGTGGATGAAAAAACATGTCGAGATTAGGTTTTTTGATAGTTAGGGGACCACTAGACGAGGACATGGGAAAACTAGTAGGGGGAGACTCTATCCGAAGAAGAATTATCTTCTTTTTTATATGTAGGTTTGTCATAATTCTGAATTCGAGTTTGTAAATTAACAATTTCCTAGGACATCATGTGAATTTCCTTTGAAGAACTAGAATTTCCCTGATTAGACATGTGGTCTATCATTTGTTGCTGAGAAGGGAAAGGATCAGTGAGAACTGCTGGCATAGGGTTAGTTTTCAAAAATTTATTGATTTCTTCACGACGGGGACACTCCTTCATGAAGTGATCCCCTCTACACAACATACATGGATATTTTTCTTTTCTCTTTCCTTTATCATTTTCTTTGGTTGTAGGTTTCGGGTTCTCTTGTAGGTTTCCACGTTTTTTGTTTTTTCCTTTACCTTTATTTTTATTATTACCGAGTGGTTGCGTACTTTGAATATCATTCACCTCGACGGAAAAATTGGGAGTTGAAGGAGTAGTAGCAGAAGCATTGGGTTGCTTGGTAGGTTTCACTGCTGACGAGGGTTGGATTGAACCAACAATCCAATCAACCGGAGTTTTTGCTGGTGGCTTAGCAGGATCAGTGCTAGGGAGAGGAGCTTGAGGGATCAATTCATGCAATGTTCCAGACTGGGAATACACCAAATCTAGGTACTGAGCGTGATTAATAGCTTGCTGTTCAGTGACAACACTTCCCATAGCCACATCTTGGGAAATAGGTGGCAACAAAGACTTCGTAAAACAATCAGCTAATAGTTGGTCTAGGATAGGAGCTTTAATGATCCTTCTTCGCCTTCTCCAATCATGGATGTGATCTGATATGTGTGTGGAGGTGTTTTGACATAGAGAGGTTAAAAGTTTTGTACCCGTTTCATAACGAATGGGTAGCTGAAAGTGTGTGAGGAAGACGATTGCCAATGCACTAAAATACACAAACGAATGTCGTGGAAGTTCAATATACCACTTCACGGCCGTACCAGTCAAAGTGCATTGGAAGAGTCTCAATCGAATAGAATCACCCATTAAGGAGTTCAACGAACACCATAGATGCAAAGTCATAACGTGATTTTTGGGATCATCTCCTTGCTTACCATCGAATTTTGGGATTTTCGATGGCAACTTTACTGGAATTGCAAGCCATGAAAGATTGTGTTGGATGGGGTCATTAATCAACTTGGACAAATTGGGTAAGTCTAAAGTTGCTAGGAAAGGTAACTAAAGATGGGGTTCCACATACTGGTAATATTGATAAGGCATGTAACCACCAGTAGGGCCATAGGTTGACTGATATATAGGTTATTGAAATGTCTGATGAGATGATGTACTTCCCGAAGATTGACCTCTAGGGTTAGGGCCTCTAGAGCCATTAGGACCATTAGGTCCATTAGGAACATTAGGATGAAGTCCTCCAGGACCTCCGAGACCACCAGGACCACTAGGAGGAGGGCCACCAAAACCCCTAGGACCACCAGGAGGAGGGCCTCCAAAACCGCTAGGACCACTAGGACCAATAGGAGGGGGGTCACCAAAACCCCCAGGACCACCAGCACCACTAGGAGGAGTGCCTCGAGAACCTCCAGGACCACTAGGAGGAGGACCGCTGGGGCCCCCAGGACCTCAGGGAGGAGAACCGCCATAAGGTGGCCCTCCGACACCACCCGCAGTATGAATAGGGATTCCTCCCATCGTCGCCATATAATACTAGTTGGGTTTCCCCCATGGTGTTAAAGTATTCCCAGGGTATGGAACTCCAGCATAAGACATTGCTATAGGGTTGCGTTGATAATTCATATTTCCTACATGCATTTTATTTACTGGATAACCATAACCCCATGAGGGTTGATGAACTGCAGGTTGTGCCACTGATGGATGACCTGAACTTGAAGGGGAGTTTACCACATTTGTGTTGGTGGGAGGGACATATACTGTGGATTTTCCTACAACAAAGGTTTTACTATCATTCGTAATAGTTGCATTAGTGGGTAACGTAGGTAACGCCGGGGGTTTCCCCCTGGTGTTAGAAGGTACAGAGACTATTGGAACTGAAGGTTGCCCCCCAACCATAGAAAGTATGGGATGACTAGAGACAGACCTAGAACTAAATGTTGCAGGGGCATGTTATATTTTTAACATTAAGCTAGCATTAATTTAGGATCTTTAACTAAGAGAATAACAAGCACAACAATCAAACACAAGAGACAATGAACACAGTGTTTTTCCTCGGGGAAACCATAAATGGAGGAAACTTTGCAACTTCCTCAGAGATAGAATCAACGCCAAAAGTGAAACCCAAAACAGTAAGATGATATCCCGACAGTAGTAACCTTCTTTCTTCCTAGCCCAAGTGTCTTCTTCTTCCTCATCTATGTGCTACAACTAAGTGTGAGTGAGTGTGTGATAAATAGAGAGGATAGGTCTCTATTTATACTAATTCCCGACTTGACTAAACCCTACTAGGGTGAACTTCACTAGGTGAGTCTAAAAACCCTAGTGCCCCGAAACTGCGGGGACTTTAACCCTTGAACAATAGGAGGGTTACCCACATTGACTTGACATGACTTGTTTACATTATATAAACTCCTGATCAGAACATTGGGGAATGACGTGACTCAATTACATTACAGACACATCTTGGAATAAACATTGGGGTACAATACATAAGAAATACAAGTGGATACATTCTGAAGTTACAATTACATCAATACTCCCTCTTAACTAGGAAGGTATTCTCTTGACACAAATTATCAGCACAAGTCTTCTTCTCTGTATCATTTCGATCATCCTCGAGTCCTTGTCATCTTCACCTTCAATTCATCTCCATATTCAAGTCATCTTCATCTTCAAGTCATCTTTAACTGGATCTGGATCATCATCACTGGATCTGGATCATCCCTCGATCTGGATCATCACTATAGCATCATCACTAGATCTGGATCATCCCTCGATCTAGATCATCATTGCTGGATCATCACAGGTGCTATCTCATGATTCTTCTCGTCACATGAAGTTCTATAGAGCCAACCCTTTTTCATGCTGTTTGTAGTCCTAGCCTCCATGTAGGTCTTCTTACAACACTTATATATGACCCTAACTCAGAATGGCCCACCCATCACTTATATTTTATCATGTAGGAACCAATCCTATAATCATATCAGAAAGGCACGCCCAACACTCACATCTGACCATGTGGGAACACATCCCACAACCCTGTCAGAAAGGCCCAGCACTCACATCCGACAACCAATGTCGGAAAGGCTCATCACTTACACTCGGCCATGCGAGGAACCAATCCTCCATGCCGAAATTCTCTGCACTTATATCTAACAACCAATGTCAGAAAGGATCAACACTTATATTCGACCATGCAAGGAACCAATCCTTCATGTCGAAAGGGCTCTGCACTTACATTTGACGACCAATGTCAGAAGGGCTCTACACTCACATCTAATCATGTAGGAACCAATCCTATAGTCACATCAATATCGCCCTCAGTCCCAGACTGAGCTTTCCTGGTAACTGGCCAGGTGCCTCCATTCCAAGAATGGCATTTAGCGCTTATATTTGATCATGTAGGAACCAATGCTACAGTCACATTAGAATGGCTCAGCACTCACATATAACATGGAAGGAATCAATCCTATCACCATGACAGAATGGCTCAGCCCTTACATCTGACCATGGAAGGAATCGATCCTCTCACCATGTCAGAATGGCTCTAGGTCTCATCATTTCCCCTTGGAGGGAAACTCGATCTAGAGAACACCAAGCTTCTCCCTGAAGTATTGAAACTTTACCCTAGCCAATGGCTTTGTCAACACATCATCTATCTGTTCATCCGTCACAACATACTGGAGCTTCACTGTGCCCCTCTGCACCATATCCCTGATATAGTGATACTTGATCTCGATATGCTTCGACTTGTCATGGAACATCGGGTTCTCCAACAACTTCACGCAACTTTGTTTGTCACAATGTATACAAGTAGCATCCATCTGGAGATCAAATAGAGTCAGACAGTAGCTTCCTTATCCATACTACCTCACAACTAGCTGAACAAGCTATGGCATACTTTGCTTCAGCTGTACTCAGTGCCACACAGGATTGCTTCCTGCTAAACCAAGAGATCACACCTGATCCCATACTGAAGCAACACCCTGAAGTGCTATTCTTATCGATGGAACTGCCTGCCCAATATGAATCAACATAACCCTCTAGGTTAATCTTCTTATTCGCCTCATACTTGAGCCCATAATCAATTGTACCCCTCAGGTACCTCAGAATATGCTTTGTAGCAATCAAGTGAACATGTCTCGGATTTGTCAAGAACAGGCTCAAGGTGTGTAGAAATTCAGGCCTGCAGTAGATTAATTTCACCCACAACAATTAACAATTGATCATGCAAAATTATCAACAATGGAGACTGAATATGGAGCTGTAACACAAAATTATATTAACTGAGTGTACAATAGCCAACCCTGTAATAACATAGGCTGCTGAATATATATAATACATGAGCAAATCGAATGCATAAGGAAGCATCCAAATATAGCATAAAGCAGGCTTACCCAAAATAGGCAAATCCCCCATAGGTGTAAAAAGCTGATCCCAAATCTATCAAGGACCCCATGAATTAGAAAGGGCGCATGGGTAAGCTAAAGAGTGGTCAAATGGCAGCTCATACATGCTTTTACATGGAGGAAAGAGTGGAGGAGGAAGAGGCAACAAAGCTGATTCACCTCACCTAGTCTTGCTTTCCTATGTGCCTTAAAACACTAAAAAAGCAGGCAATAAAGCAGAAAAAGTAGAAGGGTGCCTAGGAGGCCAGGAATAAAGCAGATTTGATTCCCAAGGCTTTCCCAAGCACTCCATGAGTCAATAATGGCAAGTTTGACCTCTATGGATAGGCAATTATCAACTTGCACATGGTGGGACTCATGGACTAGGCAAATAAGACAAAATAAATGAAATAATTTCTAAGTGGGTAAATACTATGGGTTGATTATTCTAACAAGGTGTTCATAGCAAAGCAAATGTCTGGTCTCATGTTCGTCAGGTACATCAAGGACCTGATCATCTGACAATACATCGTAGCATCAACTGCTTCTAATGAAGCATCACTCAATGACTTCAGGTTCGATGCCATAGGTGTGGTCATGGCCTTGCATTCCATAATCCTGAACCTCTTCGGGATCTCTCCTGCATACTTCCCTTGTCCGAGGGAGATTCCATCCGCATTCTACCACACCTCCATGCTTAGAAAATAGTGCATCATACCCAAGTCCTTCATTTCGAACTCAGTAGCAAGCTTTCTCTTCGTATCGGTAATCAACCCATCCATACCTATTACAAATAGATCATCTACATACAATAGGAGCATTACGGGGTTGCCATATTCAACCTTGTAGTAAAGGTTGGAATCTGCTTTACTTTTGGTAAATCCCAAACTGGATAGAAAGCTGTCAATTCTGCCGTACCATGTCCTGGGTGCCTGTTTCAAACCGTACAGGGATTTCTTCAATCTACATACATGAGACTCCCTGTCATGTGTCTCAAAACCGAGTGGCTGCTTGACATACACTTCCTCTTCCACTACACCATTCAAGAAAGCAGTCTTGACATACATTTTGTGTATCTTCCATTTCATCACTGCAGCCATAGCAAATACTGATATGATGGAAGTGTATCTGACTACAGGTACAAAGGTTTCTTCATAATCTATTCCTTCTTTTTGTGAGAAACCACAAGCCACGAATCTTGCTTTATATTTCTCTATGCTACCATCTACAACATTCTTGATCTTGTAGATCCATTTAGTAGTTACAACCAACTTCCCTTCTGGTCTTGGGACAACATCCCAAACATCATTCTTCATGATCGATTGATACTCTTTGATCATAGCATCCTCCATTCTTTCTATTCTACTGCTTCTTCATAATTGGAAGGTTCTTTATTGATAAATTCACATAGTAAAGCTACATATCCGGAGCAGGATCTGGTTCTTTTTCTTTCTCTGTGATTCTCTTCTGGAGCCCCATATCTTTCTGCACCTTGGATAGCTTCTCGTACCCAAGTAGCTTCCCTCTTGTGAGGATTCTTCTCTTGAGGTGGATCTACAGGTTCTTGAGGTTCTTCAAATTCCTGATATTCTTCTTGAGTTTCTTCGTTCATGGTTGTAACATGAATTCTTGATGCTTCTGCTTCTTTAGGTTCTTCAGTAGGTCTCTTTCTGGATTTGTTGTAAGCTGAGTCTTCATCAAATGTCACATACCTGCTAATGCCAATCTTCTTGAATCCTGGGAAACATATTCTGTAAGCCTTCAAGCTTTCAGAGTATCCCACAAATATACCCTTCTTTCCTGAAGAATCTAATTTTGTTCTCTTCTCTTTTGGAATGTGTATATACACTGGACAGCTGAATATTCTGAAATGGATGACTTTTGGTTTCTTGCTGGAAAAGACTTCTTCAAGTGTCTTGTTCTTGAGTACTCTGTGTGGAGTACGGTTCTATACATACAGCACTGTTTTGGTAGCTTCTGCCCATAGATGCATGGGAAGATCTTGATCATGAAGCATTGCTCTTACAGCTTCCATGATAGTTCTATTCTTCCTTTCTACAACCCCATTCTATTGTGGATTATATGGAGTGGATAGCTCCCTCTTAATCCCTGATTCTTTGCATAAGTCTTTGAATTCATTTGATGTGAATTCTCCACCATTATCTGATTGAAAGGTCTTGATATTCTTCTCTGTGTGGTTCTCGATCAAGGCTTTGAATTCCTTGAACTTGATGAAAACTTCATCTTTGTTCTTCATGAAGTAAATCCATGTCTTTCTAGAAAAGTCATCAATGAAAGAAACATAGTATACATACCTGCTTAGTGAACCTGATGACATTGGTCCGCATACATCGGAGTGGATGATTTGCAAGATTCCTTTTGCTTTGCTCTCGCTACTTGGAAATGTCTTCTTTGTATTCTTTCCTTTCACACATCCTTTGCACACCCCTTCATGTTTTGCTTGAATTTCTGGAAGACCTTCAACAACTTTGCTTGCAAGTGGTAGTGCTCTGTAATGCACATGTGCAAGCCTTCTATGCCAAAGCTCAGTTGGTTCTACTGAGACATGAACCAAAGCTTGTTTTAGTTGGCCCTTCAATTTGTATAGTCCTCCTTCTTGTTCCCCAATCACTACTGCATCATCGAAAGACTTTTCCTTTGGCCACATGAGGACTTGGCCATTTGCAAATGCAACCCTCATTCCTTTTGCATATAATGTAGATATGGAGAGGAGGTTCTTATTTAGTCCAGGTACAAACAATACATCTTTCATCTTGATATATTTTCCAGAGTCTATCTTGTATGAGGATTCACCGCTACCTTTTATTGGATATTGGTAGTCATCTCCGAGTTTCACCTTGTGAGGTGATTCATGTTCAAATAATTTCACAAATGATTCCTTGAATCCTGTCATATGTTTGGAGGCACCGCTGCCATGTGTGATAGTTCTCGTGAGAGCTACTTTTGTTTCTAGAAAAATCTCTAGCAAAGTGTCCTCTTTCATCACATGTATAGGAAATGAACTTAGACTTATCTCTAGGCTTTCTAAAGTTATTCCTTTGATGAGAGTATTTACTTCTGTGGTGGCCAGATCTGGTTTTCTTGGATTGTACTGTGAGAGCTTGATCTTCACTTCCCATCTTCTCTTCTCGAGTTGCTATCCGAGCTTCTTCTTGAGAGCGTTCTTCCCATAGTCTGCTGAACTTGACTTACTTATTTTTGGCATAGATCCCTTGAATGAAAGAGTCCCATGTTCTAGGTAGACCATTCAAGGTGGTCATTACAATATCTGCATTCTCCACTTCTTCATCTATTTCTTTTAGTTGTTCTTTGATCTGGGAGACCCTTGTAAAGTATGACTGGATGGTCTCTGCATTTTGGATCTTTACATTCTTCAACTATTTCCTCAAGATCATCTTCTAGTTTATGTTCTTTCCTTCAAACAATTTGGTTAGGGCATCAAACATAGCTTTAGGTGTATTTAGGGAGGACACCTATGGTGGGAGGTGATCCTTGATTGAATCAGCAATAATCCTCTTAGCCATAACCAAATTATTCTTGTGTAAGGACTTAGCCTCATCTCCCTCAGGAACTAGAATCTCCTCATTGATGTAGGAGTCCAACTCATTTTCTTCTAGGACCAGGGAGATCCTATACTTCCAGGATCGGAAGTTATCAGCTCCCTCAATCTTTTCATCAAGCTTGGTATGATGAGACATCTTAACTGAGAACCTCAAATGGAAATAAAAAATATTTAGATCTTACCAGGTCAAGATGTCGGATCTGGATTTGGAGCTGAATTTCTGCAGTGCTGGTTCAGGAGCAGATTAGGGTTTTGATTTTTTGGAGTTCTGTCCAACCAAATGATTTAATATTGATATCTAAACTTGAATTTTGGGGAGGAGATCAATCCAGGATTGGGCTCATTGAAGAATTCCACTTCTGTGGAAAGCCCTAATTTTCGGCAGCAGTGTAGGGTCCAAAACTGAAAAACCTCAGAATTGGATTCTGCTTTGACAGAAAGATGCGCCCTAGGGAGGAGAGTTAATCCAACCTTGTTTTGCTGAAAATATGTGGATAGAGATCCAAAAAATAGGAATCCCTAGTTCCTACAGCTGCACATTGTCTTCTTCTTAGGTTAGCTTTGATACCATGTTAGATTTTTAACGTTAAGCTAGCATTATATTAGGATCTTTAATTGAGAGAATAACAAGCACAACAATCAAACACAAGAGACAATCAACACAATGTTTTTCCTTGGGGAAACCATAAATGGAGAAAACCCCGTAACTTCCTTAGAGACAGAATCAACACCAAATAGAAAATTCCAAAACAATAAAATGATATCCCTACAGCAATAACCTCTTTCTTCTTAGCCCCAATGTCTTCTTCTTCCTCAGCTATGTGCTACAACTGAGTGTGAGTGAGTGTGTAATAAATAGAGAGGCTAGCTCTTTATTTATACTAATTCCTGACTTGACAAAACCCTACTAGGGCCGACTTCACTAGGTGAGTCTAACAACCCTAGTGCCCCGAAACTGCGAGGACTTTAACCATTGACCAATAGGAGGGTTTCCCACAATGACTTGACATGACTTGCTTACATTATAGAACTTCCCGATCGAAACATCAGGGCATCAAATGACTCAATTACATTACGGACACATCCCAGAATAAACATCGGGGTACAAGACATAAGATATATAAGTGAATACATTCTGAAGTTACAAATACATCAACACAAGTGGATTAATTAGTGTGACCAACCTTATCTCCGATTACTTTAAAGTTAGCATACGTTCCAAGGCCTTGTATCTCGACAGGAACCTTAGTCAGTTGACCAACAGATAGGACTTTTTATTGATTTGCTAATCGGAGCTAGATAAGAGACCATGCAAGTCGCAGTTTCCCCATGCTCTCCCATGTTTGTCTTGTCAAAATGTTGACGTTAGAGACCAAGTATTGAATAATATAGTCCATATCATAGTCTCCTATCTGAGTAGTCATTTGTAACTCATGACCAATCTTTAATCTTTTTCCCACATGGTTAACCCTTCTGTCTGGTTGCACCTCTTCTTGACATTCTTCTATTAGAGTTATCAATTCTGATACAAATATTTATCTTGTATTAATGATAAGAAACTTTTAAAAAATTCTTTAAGCTTACTAACCTTTCTCATCAGTTTCTTTCGGAGCAACTGGTCAAATATTTCAGGAATCTGCATTATTGGTCTTCCAGGAGTGTAGTAGCAGAATTCGATGCTTGATTCTTGTTGACAAATTATGGTTGTATGACCAAGAATACTTCCTTTTATTTTTGGATGTTGAATGGCACTTTATTTTGTGCTGCTGGTCACACCTATGGTTGTTCATGCTGTGCTTGTTGGTATGCTCTAGTCACAACACCTCCTCTTGTTACGACAACTATATGTGGTTCCCTCATCTCAGGAAATATATTCTGAATATTCTAATAGGGGTTAAGGTTGGGATTTTACAAAGAGTTTGGATTTCCCACATTTATAGCTTGCCACTTCTCAATCATCTACGTACATTGCTCGCTGGTATGATAAAAATATTTGTAGTATGAACATGTCTTCATAGGACTCGCAAAATCCTTGGAAAAATGTCATGGTTGTCCATAATTATAACATATAATTTGGCCTCTTCCACAAACAAATCTTCCTCCTTATCCACGACCTCCAAAATTTACACCACCCTGGGTTGAGGGTATTTTTTCCGCGGGTACTAATTATGTGGATACTGGGGATGAGGATACTGAGCTTGTGGGTATTGAACCTTTGGATATTGAGCCTGTTCCCACTCATATTGCATCTTCTCTTCATTATTCGTTAAAAAGGTATCCACTATTTTCTCTTGCAACATCTGGTATGCTATACAGTCCTTGACATCATGGCCTATTTATTTGCAAAATTTACAATATATAATAGTCGATGCACTTACAATATTCTGTAAGTACAAACACTCTTCTAAACAATGGCATGCAATCTTGAATATTCTACACCAAGGCATCCCTTGTGTATTTATAGGGTTTCGAGCCCTTGATGCGACATAGTTCATAAAAAATGAGAAATTATATTTATGGTGTCCCTCTATTGTACATCTAGTACACCACAATTATTCTTGGATCTCTTTCCAAGAACTCAAGCAGGGGAACCAAAAGATGAAGAAAACGCAACCAGTTCACCTCATGACAGTAATGAAGAATCAAGTGAAACACTGATGGATTCATATTTGGGGGAAAAGAAAGAAGATGCCGAAGAGAGAAAAAAGAGTCGCAAAAAGAAAAAGGATTTCAAAGGTCCCCTCAATGGACTTACGGATGACAACTATAATTTATTAGCCGAAAGAATGGTAGAGGCTACCGATGAAACACTTTAGAGGATTTATATTCGACACACAACCTTGATTGGGTGCGTTACCGACTTACTTCAGACTCTCTGTGCTATGGTAAAGGAAGTAAGGGTAGCAGTCAGTTAAGGCCCATTGTAGTTGTAGTCACAAGAAGTATATCCAACTCGACAACATTGTAAGGTTCAAGTGTTGCCTAAAGCACTTGAATTGGACACACCAAAATATAATAGCATAATTCAAGAAATTAGCTATGTCGGTGTAGATCTCTTTGTGTTTCCCATGTTTTTAATACATAACATACAACCATAGTCGATGAGATTAAGGAAATGGAACATATGGTGTATGAACAATTGAAGCAATTGAATACCATCGTATCTTCCCTCCAGACTCAGTTGGAGGAAAGAGAGTAGCAGACACAAATGTGGTAGTAGGATAGGAAGAGAATTGTGCAAGTTGTTGTTTTCCTGCCATGGAATTCCATAGGTTGGATTTACACCCGACATGCTCCCTGAGGTTGAGGTAATTTGGTTGTGGGAAGTGGCTACCGAATTCCACCAAAGAATTAAAACTGGAGGCTAATATTCTTCTTAGTACACCCCCTGAAGTACTAGAAGAGCAATGGAAGGTAGTTGATAAAGATGTGCAACAAATTGACGAGGCTAAGGAATTTTGTGATAAGGCATATGCACAAGTTTTCCATGCCTAGGAATCCTTGATGGATGATGTTGAGTTGTAGGAAATGTCTAGGTACACAGGGTACTCCCAAAATACCAAACACCTAGAGAAACCACTTCACACAAAAAGATCATAGATCAATACATCGATGTTTGTCACGTGGTTAAAACCCTCGAGAGGGAAACAGTTCATGGCCCCATCCAAATAGCTACTTGGAGCAATTTATTATGTAAAAGAAATAAAGTTACGTGATCTTCTCATAATCGATCAACTAGACAAGGACCCTCCATGCTCTTTAAATAGAGATCATGGACCAATCGGGTGTTAAGCCATAGATCAATGGTAGGTATGATCTAAGAGAAGTTGAATCGTCGTATCACTTTATGTCTAGAGCATATCATGACCATCGGATTAGAATATTTACAAATGCATACTAATGCATACTAAAGAAACACACTTTACCTAATAGATATATTACACAAGTTGATCTTAACTAACTCCTAAGTGTCTAAATATCCTAACATCTCCCCTTAAGAACAACTTGGGATAGGATTGAAGGATTTACAAACGTGACACTATTAGGAGAAGGAAGGAGGCATTAGATCCTATCCCCCCTTAAGAACACATTCATGAACTCCTAACATAGATCGAAGTTTAGAAAACTTCGCTTCTGTAAGAGACTTGGTGAAGATATCTGCAACTTGATCATCTGCAGGGAAATATAGAATTTCAAGAACACGATCATGAACACGATTTCTGATGAAGTGCATGTGTAGCTCAATGTGTTTTCTACGTTGATGTAGAACTGGATCTTTGGCAAGCTTGATGGCACTTTGATTGTCAGACCAAAGTGGAGTAGGCTGCTACTGCTTGAATCCAAACTCTGAAAGGATCTGTCGAAGTCATAAAGCTTCTTGACTGGAATTAACTGCGGCTCGATATTATGCTTCTACTGAAGAAAGAGCAAGAGCTTGTTGTTTCTTACAAGCCCAAGTGATAGGTCCAGATCCCAGACTGAAAACATAACCTGCAGTAGACTTTCGATCATTAGGATTGCCGACCCAGTCTGAATTAGTGAAACCAACCAACAAAGGTTCCCCCTCTGTACTATAATGAATGCCAAACTAAATTGTACCTTGAATATATCGAAGTATTCTTTTTGCTTCTTTCTAGTGACTTTCATGAGGAGTTTGCATATAACGAGCAACATGACCAACGAAAAAGAAAAGGTCAGGACGAGAATGAGTCAAGTATAGAATACTACCAACAAGTTGATGATAGAAGGTGGAATATACTTCAAGGGAAGTACAAGTGGCAGAAAGTTTGACTCCATATTGGAAGGGAGAAGGGGATGGTTTACAATCTTCCATGTGGAAGTGATGAAGAAGGTCACAAGCATACTTAGACTAGGAAATAAAGATTCCTTCTTTGGTTTGCAAGACTTAGAGACCAAGAAAATAATGCAAATGTCCTAAGTCTGACATTTCAAAATTTTGCTTAAGACATGATTTCACATGGGTTATAAGTTTAGGGTCACTACCAGTAAGGATAATATCATCAACATAAAGAAAAAGTATGATGAGATGGTTTTGTCCTTTCTTGGTATAGACATTGGGGTTAGAATGGCATCTAGAAAGACCAGTGTCAAGGAGAAATCTATCCATTTTGGCATACCAAGCTCTAGGAGCTTGCTTAAGGCCATATAAGGATTTATCAAGGAGACAGACAAGGCTAGAGTTATCTTGAACATATCCAGGAGGTTGTTCCATGTAAATTTCCTCCTGTAAATCACCATGTAAAAAGGCAGACTTGACATCGATTTGATGGACTTCCCAGTTATGCAAGGCTACAAGGGAAAGAACAAGGTGGATGGAATACATTTTTGCGACAGGAGTAAAGGTTTCATTGTAGTCAATCCCTTCAACTTGGGAAAAACCTTTGGAATCTAACCTTTCCTTAAGTATTTCAACACTTCCATTTGATGCATACTTAGTTCTGTAGACCCATTTACATTTGACAAGTTTTCTTTCTTTTGGAAGAGGAACAAGATCCCAAGTATCGTTCACCATTAAGGAACGATATTCTTCATCCATAGCTACATCCCATTTTGGATTTCCCAAAGCTTCTGCAAAAGTTTCTGGATCATGATTCTTGAAAACTTGAGCCAAAAGAGAAGAGGCTCATTGAAACTGAAATGTGTTCAACGTTGATCTCTAGGATCACCAGCAAGATCTCCAACTCCTTCACATGTTGAACGGACCCATCGAGGAAGCATTGGTGTTGGTACAATTGGAGGAACATGAGTAGGAAGAGGTGTATTTTCATCCTCACTGTCATCATTAGAAATTGGAGTTGGAAATGTGTCAAGGAAGTTGGAAGAAGAAGAAGAATAAGAAGGCACAATCGCCAAATCAGGCTCGTAGACCAAAGATGGCACACTCGCCAAGTTAGGCTCATAGGCCAAGAGATTTTCTTCAAATTTAACATCTATTGTAATGATTATATCATGTGAATGGGGATGAAGAAGTATATAACCTTTTACATCCTCAAAATATCCAACAAATATGCACTTTTCACTTTTAGGCTGCAATGCTTTCCGTTTTTCATCTGGAATGTGAGCCCATGTTTCGCAACCAAATGTTGATGTATTTGTAACTTCGGAATGTATTCATCTATGTATCTTATGTATTGTAACCCGATGTTTATTCCAGGATGTATCTATAATGTAATTGAGTCATGTTGTCATGCCCCGATGTTCCGATCGGGAGGATCAATAATGTAAACAAGTCATGTCAAGTCATTGTGGGTAACCCTCCAATTGTCTAAGGGTTAAAGTCCCTCCAGTTCCAGGGCACTAGGGTTATTAGACTCTCCAAGTAGAGGTCGAACCTGGTAGGGTTTTAGTCATGTGAGGATTAGTATAAATAGAGAGATGGAATCTCTATTTAACACACAACTCATACACACTCAAGTGTAGCACATAGTTGAGGAAGGAGAAGACACCGGGGCTAGACAGGAATAAGGTTACTACTGTCGAGAGATCACTTACTGTTTTGGTGCTGATTCTATCTCTAAGGAAGTTACGGGGTTTTCTCCATTTATGGTTTCCCCGAGGAAAAACACTGTGTTCATTGTCTCTTGTGTTTGATTGCTGTATTTGTTATTCTCTCAGTTAAACATCTTAATAATGATACCTTAATGTTGAAAAACTAACATGGAATCAGAGCTAGCCTGAGAAGAAGACATTGTGCAGCTACGGGAACTAGGGCTTCCTAGTTTGTCAATATTCCTCCATAGATTTTCAGCAAAAGTAAGGTGGAATAACTCTCCTCCTTAGGGCACATCTTTCTGTCGAAGCAGAATCCAATTCTGAGGTTTTTCAGTTTTGGACCCGACACTACTGCCGGAAATTAGGGCTTTTCACAAAATAGGAATTTTTCATTGAGCCCAGGCCTGGATTGATCCCCTCCCCAAAATCGAATTTAGGGATAAATTTCAAGGAATTTGGGTGGACAGATCTCCGAAAAATCAAAACCTTAATTTGCTCCTGATCCAGTATTGCGGGATTTCAGCTTCAAATCCAAATCTAACATCTTGACCTGGTAAGATCTAAATCTCTTGTATTTCCATTTGAGGTTCTCAGTTTAATATGTCTCATCATACCAAGCTTGATGAAAATCTTGAGGGAGCTGATAACTTTCGAGCTTGGAAGTATAGAATCTCCCTGGTCCTGGAAGAAAATGAGTTAGACTCCTACATCGATGAGGAGGTTCCAGTTCCAGAGGGAGATGAGGAAAAGGTCTTACACAAGAATAATATGGTTATGGAAAAGAGGATCATTGCTGATTCTCTGAAGGATCACCTTATCCCACATGTGTCCTCTCTCAAGACACCTAAAGCTATGTTTGATGCCCTAACCAAATTGTTTGAAGGGAAGAACATAAACTGGAAGATGACTTTGAGGAATGAACTAAAGAATGTGAAGATTTAGAATGCAGAGACCATCCAGTCTTACTTCACAAGGGTTTCTCAGATCAAGGAACAATTAGAAGTTGTAGATGAAGAAGTGGAGAATGTAGAGATTGTGATGACAACTCTGAATGGCCTTCCTAGGCCATGTGATTCATTCATCTAAGGAATCTGTTCCAAAAAGAATTTAGTCAAATTCAGCAGACTATGGGAAGAATGTTCTCAAGAAGAAGCATGTATAGAAGCTTGAGAAGAGAAGATGGGAAGTGAAGATCAAGCTCTCACAGTTCACTCCAAGAAAGGCAGAAGAAGAGCTCATCACCCCAAAGGTAAGAATCCTCATCATAGAGACAACAATAGAAATGACCTATCTAGATTAAGGTGTTATACATGTGATGAAATAGGACACTTTGCAAAAGACTGTCCTAAGAACAAGGTCCACTCTCATAAGAAGAAGGGGAACAAAAGAAGACATCATGCTCATGCTGCAGAGGATGACGGACCATCCAAGAAAAGAACCAGATATGAAAGTGAAGATTCTTCAAGTGAGGATGAATATGTTTTGATCTCTGCTCTCATAGGTAACATTACTCATGGAAGTGATGATTGGCTTATAGACAGTGGGGCTTCCAAACATATGACTAGATTCAAGGAATCCTTTGTGAGACTATCAGAACATGAATCACCTCACAAGGTGAAGCTAGGAGATGACTACCAATATCCAATAAAAGGTAGTGGGGAATCTTCCTATAAACTAGACTTTGGAAAGTCTCTAACAATGAAGGAAGTATTGTTTGTGCCAGGACTCAAGAAGAACCTCCTCTCCATATCTACACTAGATGCAAAAGGAATGAGGGTTGCATTCATAGATGGTCAAGTCATCATGTGGCCAAGAGGAAAGACTATCGATGATGTGGTGGTGATTGGAGAACAAGAAGGAGGATTATACAAATTAAAGGGCCATACAAAACAAGCATTGGTCCATGACACAGTAGAGCCAAGTGAACTTTGGCATAGAAGTCTTGCACATGTGCATTACAGAGCACTTCCAATTGCAGGAAAAGCTGTTGAAGGTCTTCCAAAATTCCAAGCAAAACATGATGGGGTTTGCAAAGGATGTGTGAAAGGAAAGAATACAAAGAAGACATTTCCTAGCAGTGAAAGCAAAGCCAAAGGAATCCTATAAATCATCCACTCCGATGTATGCGGTCCTATGTCATCAAACTCACTAAGTGGGTATGCATATTATGTTTCTTTTATTGATGATTTTTCTAGGAAGACATGGGTTTACTTCATGAAGAACAAAGACAAAGTATTCAAAAAATTCAAGGAATTCAAAGCCTTGATTGAGAACCACATTGAAAAGAAGAACAAGACTTTTTGATCAGACAATGGCAGAGAATTCACTTCGAATGAATTCAAAGAGCTATGCAAAGAATCAGGGATTAAGAGGGAGTTGTCCACTCCTTATAATCCACAACAAAATGGGATTGCGGAACGAAAGAAAAGAACTACCATGGAAGTAGCAAGAGCTATTCTTCATGATCAAGATCTTCCTATGCATCTTTGGGCTGAAGCTGCCAGAACAACAGTGTATGTACAGAACCGTACTCCACATAGAGTACTAAAAAACAAGACTCCAGAAAAAGTCTTCTCCGGTAAGAAACCAGAAGTCAGCCATCTCAGAATATTCGACTGTCCTGTGTACATACACATTCCAAAAGAGAAGAGAACAAAATTAGATCCTTCAGGAAAGAAGGGTATATTTGTGGAATAATCTGAAAGCTCAAAGGCTTATAGAATATATTTCCTAGGATACAAGAAGATTGACATCAGCAGGGATGTGACATTTGATGAAGACACAACTTACAACAAATCCAGAAAGAGACCTGCTGAAGAACCTGAAGAAGCAGAAGCACCCAGAATTCATGATACAACCATGAATGAAGAAACTCAAGAAGAAGATTGAGATTTTGAAGAACCACAAAGACTTGTAGATCCACCTCTGGAGAATAATCCTCATAAGAGGAAACCTACTTGGGTACAAGAACTTATCCAAGGTGCAGAGAAATATGGGGCTCCAGAAGAGAATCACAGAGAAAGAAAGAGGACCAGATCCTGCTTCGGGTATGTAGCTTTACTACATGATTTCATTGATAAAGAACCTTCCAATTATGAAGAAGCGACAGAACAGAAAGAATGGAAGGATTCTATGATCAAAGAATATCAATCGATCATTAATAATGATGTTTGGGATGTTGTTCCAAGACCAGAAGGGAAGTCAGTTGTAACTTACAAATGGATCTACAAGATCAAACATGCTACAGACGGTAGCATCGAAAAATATAAGGCAAGATCTGTGGCTTGAGGTTTCTCTCAGAAGGAAGGAATAGATTATGAAGAAACTTTTGCTCCTGTAGCCAGATACACTTCGATCAGATCGGTGCTTGATCTGGCTGCAGTGATGAAATGGAAAATACACCAGATGGATGTCAAGACTACTTTCTTGAATGGTGTAGTGGAAGAGGAAGTTCATGTAGAGCAGCGACTTGGTTTTGAGACTCATGACAGGGAGTCTCATGTGTGCAAATTGAAGAAAGCCCTGTACGGTTTGAAACAGGAACCCAGGACCTGGTATGATAGAATAGATAGCTTTCTATCCAGTTTGGGCTTTACCAAGAGTAAAGAAGATTCCAACCTTTACTACAAGGTTGAAGATGGCAACCCAGTGATGCTTCTACTATATGTAGATGATCTATTGGTGACAGGTACGGATGGGTTGATTGCTGATACTAAGAGAAAGCTTGCTGTTGAGTTCAAAATAAAGGAATTGGGGATGATGCATTACTTTCTAGGTATGGAGGTGTGGCAGAGTATAGATGGAATCTTCCTTGGACAAGGGAAGTATGTAGTAGAGATCCTGAAGAGGTTTGGGATGATGGACTGCAAGGCTATGGCCACACCTATAGCATCGAACTTGAAGCTCTTGAGCGATGCTTCATCAGAGTCAATTGATGCTATGATGTATCGTCAGATGATTGGGTCCTTGATGTACCTGATGAACACGAGACCAGACATTTTCTTTCCTATGAAAACCTTGAGCCAGTTCCTGATAGATCCGAGACATGTTCACTTGATTGCTGCAAAGCATATTCTGAGGTACCTAAAGTGTACAGTTGATTATGGTCTCAAGTACGATGTGAATTAGAAGATTAACTTGGAGGGTTATGTTGATTCAGATTGGGCAGGCAGTACCATCGATAGGAAGAGCACTTTAGGGTGTTGCTTCAGTATGGGACCAGGTGTGATCTCTTGGTTTAGCAGGAAGCAATCATGTGTGGCACTGAGTACAGCTGAAGCAGAGTAAGTCTCAGCTTGTTTGGCTAGTTGTGACGTAGTATGGCTGAGGAAGCTACTGTCTGATTTATTTGATCTCCAGTTGGATGCTACTTGTATACATTGTGACAACTAGAGCTGCGTGAAGTTGTAAGAGAATCCAGTGTTCCATGACAAGTCGAAGCATATCGAGATCAAGTACCACTATATCAGGGATATGGTGCAGAGGGGAGTAGTGAAGCTCCAGTATGTTGCGACGGAGGAACATATAGCTAATGTATTGATGAAGCCATTGTATAGGTTGAAGTTCGAGTACTTCAGGGAGAAGCTTGGTGTTCTCCAGATCGAGGTTTCCTCTAAGAGAAAGTGATGAGACACATAGCCATTCTAACATGGTGAGAGGATTGGTTTCTTCCATGGTTATATGTAAGGGTTGAGCCATTCTGTCATGGTGAGAGGATTGGTTCCTTCCATGTTAGATATGAGTGTTGGCCATTCTGTCGAGCAGGACAAATGTAAGGGCAATTGCCATTTTGGGAATGGAGGTACCTGGTTAGTTACCCGAAAAACTCAGTCTAGGACTGAGAAGACATTCTGATGTGATAGAGGAATGTGTTCCCATTTGATCATATGTAATTTTTGAACCATTCTGTCATGGCTAAAGGATTAGGTTCCTTCCATGTCAGATGTGAGTGTCAGCCATTTCGATGAGCAGGTCGGATGTAAGGACAACTGCCATTCTCTAGGAGAATGGAGGCACCTGGTCAGTTACCAGGTAGCTTAGTTGAGGACTGGGGGCCATTCTGATGTGACTGTAGGATTGGTTCCTACAAGATCAGATATGAGTGCAGAGCCTTTCCATCATTGTGTGCAGGATGTGTTCTAGCCTGGCTGGATGTAAGTGTAGAGCCCTTCCATCATTTTGTGTAGGATGTGTTCCAGCCTGAATGGATGTAAGTGCACAGCCCTTCCATCATCATGTGTAGGATGTGTTCCAGCCTGGATAGATGTAAGTGCAGATCCCTTTCATCATTGTGGTAGAATATGGTTCTAGCCTAGATGGAAGTACGAAAATAGTCCATCATTGTGGTAGGATGTGGTTCCAACCTGGATGAATGTAAGTGCAGAGCTCTTCCATCATTGTGTGCAGGATGTGTTCCAGCCTGGATGGAAGTGTGGAAATCTTCCATCATTGTGTGTAGGATGTGTTCCATCCTGGATGGAAGGACGGAACTCTTCCATCATTGTGTGCAGGATATGTTCCCGCCTTGATGGATGTGAGTGTTGTGCCTTTCTGATGAGTAGGTAAGATATAAGTGCTGAAGAAGACCTACATGGAGGCTAGGCCTAGAACCAACATGAAAAAGGGCTGGCTCTATATAAATTCATGTGACGAGACGAATCATGAGAGAGTACCTGTGATGATCCAGATCGAGTGATGATCCAGATCCAGTGATGATGATCTAGATCGAGTGATGATCCGGATCCAGTCACACGATGTCCCATGATGATCCAGATCGAGTGAGGATCCATATCTAAAGATAAAGATGACTTAAAGATGAAGATGACTTGAATACTTAGAAGACTTGAAGATGCAGATGACGAGATGATCCAGTTGATACAGAGAAGAAGACCAGTGCTGAAAATTGTGTCGAAAGAATACCTTCGTAGTTAAGAGGGAGTGTTGATGTATTTGTAACTTCGGAATGTATTCATCTATGTATCTTATATATTTTAACCTGATGTTTATTCGAGGATGTATCTATAATGTAATTGAGTCATGTTGTCATGCCCCGATGTTCCGATTGGGAGGATCAATAATGTAAAAAAGTCATGTCAAGTCATTGTGGGTAACCCTTTGATTGTCTAAGGGTTAAAGTCCCTACAGTTCCAGGGCACTAGGGTTATTAGACTCTCCAAGTGAGGTTGGCCTTGGTAGGGTTTTAGTCATGTTAGGATTAGTATAAATAGAGAGTTGGACTCTCTATTTAACACACAACTCATACACACTCAAGTGTAGCGCATAGTTGAGGAAGGAGAAGACACTAGGGCTAGACAAGAAGAAGGTTACTGCTATCGGGATATCACTTACTGTTTTGGGCTTTTAATATTTTGGTGCTGATTCTATCTCTGAGGAAGTTGCGGGGTTTTCTCCATTTATGGTTTCCCCGAGGAAAAACACTGTGTTCATTGTCTCTTGTGTTTGATTGCTGTACTTGTTATTCTCTTAGTTAAAGATCCTAATAATGCTAGCTTAATGTTGAAAAACTAACACCAAACACATGAAAGTGACTTACATCTGGTTTAATTTTACTCCATGCTTCTTTCGGTGTTATACATTGTAAAAATTTATTGGGTGTGCGATTAACTATGTAATTTGCATAATTTATGGCCTCAGCCCAATATTAAAGACCTAGTCCCTTAGACTGGATCATACAATTAGCCATTTCTTTTAAAGTGCGGTTCTTCCGTTCAGCTACACCATTTTGTTGTGGTCTATATGGAACAATGTGTTGTTGTTGGATTCCTTGTTCAGTGCAGAAAGTAGTGAACTTGTTAACATATTCTCTTCCATTGTCAGATCCTAACTTAATAATTTGATGACCAGATTATTTTTCAACAAGGGACTTGTAGGCCAAGAACATGTTAAATACTTTGCTCTTAAGTTTTAGGAAGTAAACCTAAGTGCGTCTGGAGTAGTCATCAATGAAAGTTAAGAAATATTTGAAACCAGAAAAGGATGCAGATGGAAGAGGGCTACACAAGTCACTATGCACAAGCTCCAAGGGAATTGAGGCGTGCAAAGAGGCATGTTTGTCAAAACTGTCCTGATGATGTTTTTTGAGTACACAACTAGAACAAACACCATCCTTGCAAGATACCATTGAAATACTAGTCACCATATTGTATTTACATAGTTGTTGCAATGAGCGATAATTTAAGTGACCAAATCGCTCATGCCAAAGTTTGCTCAAGTTATCACTATGAGCAACAAAAACTGAAGGAAAAGGTGATGACCCAAAGTTGTTAACTTTTTACAACCTGGTAATATCATCAACAGTTCCAGTAGCAAGGACATTTTCAGAATTTTTAAAATCCTTGATTACAACTTGGTGAGGTGTAAACGTCACAGTTTTAGCTTCACTTGAATGAGTAATTTGATAGACTAGTAACAAATTGCAGGAAATTTTTGGAACACATAGTACATCAATGAAATGACCATTTTCTACTGGAACTATTCCAGATCCTACAACACTTAGAGATCTATCATCACCAACAAATATTTGTTTGGTGTTACATTCATGCATAGTAGAAAAGATGGCTTGATCCTTAGCCATATGATAAGATGCTCCAGAATCAATGAGCCATTCAATTGAAGTAGAAGAAGAAGATGCAGTATAAGAGTAACCAGAAGCACAAAGTGCATGCCTATGAGAGGTAGATTCTGAAGATGAATCTAGGCTGACGTGGTGCCTCTTCATTGCTGCTTCCAAGGCTACCATCTTCTTGAAACACTTAGATTTATCATGATTATCTTTCCCACAAAAATTGCAATGACGCTTAGTCTTATTTCCTTTTGGCTTGGATCCTTTGTAATTTTTTAAAGAAGGAGCTGACTGAGAGGGTTGGGACCCTTGTTGTTTGGCTTATTATTGCAAAAATTCTGTTTCTTGGGAGGCTTGGACTTTTCTTTCTGTTGGGACAATAAGGCTTTCCTAGATGTATCTGCATTGTTAATTATTCCAAGATGAATGAAATTATCTTGCTCTCTAATTAAGGAATCACAAAAGGATTCAAGACTAGGCTCTTGATAGCTAGCTGCAGTCAAGGATTCTTTCATGGAGTAGAATGTAGATACAAAAATAGAATATGCAGGTCCAAGTTTGGAACGAATATGATAAATACATTGTTTGCCTTCTTTCTTAATCTTGCATTCTGCACATAAGAGTCTAAGAGTTTTATACTTAGATAAATAGTCTTGAATGCATGAAAATCATTTGGATTCAAGGAAATCAACTCATTCTCAATTTGATGACCCTGAATTTCATTGTGTTTACCAAACACAGATTCCAACTTTTCCCAAGCTTTATTAGGTTCAACAATTCCAGATACGTGGAATCGTAAATCAGTAGAGATTGACATCCCAATCAATCCACGAGTTTCATCACATCTAATTTTCCATTTAATTTTCTTATCATCATCAGTGGGTTCTGTTTCTTTCCTTGAGGTTATCCTCAAAATTCCCCTACTTCGCAGAACATTCTCCATACAAGATTTCCATGAGAAATAGTTAGAACTTGTTAGTATCATATCATAAGGGGCGGCCATACTGTAAAATAATGACTGAAAGAACATAAACTAACTGTCTGGATGCAAAGAGCTCAAAAAAATATGTGGTTTAAAAAAAACAATACTAAAAATTGATTCTGGATGATGAAGTTATGCTTGATCAAAGAAAATGTTGAAGATGTCCCCAATAGTGACATGGAAGATATTAAATTGACTAACTAAAAAGAAAGAACCCCCCTCTTTCCAAGATCAACCTTTGACAATCACTTTACAATAAAGTTGCTTTTAAGTGAATCACTTTTGTAGAATAAGTGATTTTTCACTTTTACAATAATGTTACTTTAAATAGTGCGACAATAAATTAAAAGACTTAAGTGACTCACTTTTTATTTTATTTTATTTAAGTGAGATGCAATTTTACAATAAAGTAGGTTGAAAATAGAAATTGCATGCACTAAAAAGTAGCTTAATAAGACTTGAACTCTAGACCTATTAAGGAATAAAGCAACTTTGGACCAAGTGAGCTAAGTTTAAAAGGTACGTAAAATAATGGAAAGAGGAAGGGTTTTTGTTTTGTTTTGTTTTGTTTTTTTTTTTTTTTTTAACTCTTCTCTCTCATTCTCCATGCTTGCTTTTTTTTTCTTCCGCAAATCACAAAAAAACCAAAAAACAAAAACAATTTTTTTTTCTTCCACACAATGGGGTTAGATCTTGGTTAACTTACCTGAAAAGTCTATGTTTTCAAGTTTTCTTGCTGTTTTTGATTTGCCGTGATCACACAAGGTGCATAACAAAGAGCATACGTACCCGAGAAGACAAGAAAAAAACTTTCCCTTTCTATTTCTGATTCGCCACGATCGCACAAGGTGCGCGGAAAAGAGCATACGCAGCCAAGGAAGGAAACAATCTGATACTAAAACAATAAATATCTAATAATAAAACTTAAGAAATATGAGAGATTTAAAAAAAAATTAAACAAATCCTTCACTATAACATTATACCTTCAGATTTGCCGAAATGGGTGTTTCTGGATCAAACGGAAACGGTTTTCGGTGAAACGAAATCTATTTCCCAATGTAAAAGATGCTTCGAATGGAATGGAACAAATCTCACAGGGAACAAATGCATAGAAACTCTATAACCAAAAACCATTTCAAAGTTTCGGCAACACCGATTCCAGATCTTGATCAAAACCGAAAGTGGCTCTGCATAAACGCTCTGATACCATGTTCGGGTACACAGGGTACTCCCAAAACATCAAACACCTAGATCTACCACTTCACACAAAAAGATCACGAATAAATACACCGATGTTTGTCACGTGGTTAAAACCCTTGAGAGGGAAATAGTCCACGGCCCCAGCCAAATAACTACTTGGAGAAATTTATTATGCAAAAGAAAGAAAGTTACATGAGCTTCTCATAATCAATCAATTAGCCAAGGACCCTCCATGCTCTTTAAAAAGAGATCATGGAACAATCGGTTGTTAAGCCACATATCAATGGTAGGTATGATCTAAGAGAAGTTGAACCGTCGGATCACTTTATGTCTAGAGCATATCATGACCGTCATATTAGATTATTTACAAATGCATACTAATGCATACTAAAGAAACATACTTTACTTAACGAATATATTACACAAGTTGATCTTAACTAACTCCTAAGTGTATAAATATCCTAACAGGAAATAATAGAGCAACTTCATGCAACGCATTCCAATTTGGCCGGTTTAAGGAACTCATTCACTAGTAAAGATTTTTCCCACGAAAAATTGTTGCTATAGCAACACATTTCCATCGCTATAGTGACGATTAGAAGCCCAAATTTTCATTGCAAAATTATCGTCGCATTAGCCACATTTCGAATATTCTGTCTGTATAGTGACATAACATCGATGACACATGGTGATTGTGGAATTTGCTTCAAAATGAAATAGGCGTAGATATAGTGACGTTTATGTGTCACTATAGCAACAACTGGGCATCGCTATAGCGATCAGTTTATTGTGGAAATAATAAGAGACTAAGTCAAATTGTGTCATTTGAGTGATGCTTGGGCGTCTCTATAGCGATAGAATATTATTGCAAAATCAAGGGACTATTTCATATTGTGTCATGGGAGCGACGGAATATTGTCACAAAATCAAGCAACTATTTCGTATGGCATCAATATAGTGACGCAAATTAGTCACAATAGCGACGATAATGCGTCTCTATAGGCATGAAAGTATGTTGAAACCAAGAAATTCCCAAGTCATTGTCTGTTGCTATAACAATGATCTATCGTCGTTATAAAGACGACAACCTGTCTCTATAGCAACTAACGTTTGTTGCAACTTAGAAGTGACTAAGCATTGATTCGTCGCTATAGTAATGTTTCTATGTCGCTATAGCACCAAAAGTACAATGCTATTATGACATTTACTATGTATTTAAAAAATATATAAAATTCGCAACAAAGATTTTATTTCAAATCTAGGCATACCTGCATTCTGAAAATGACTTACAATTGTGATGATGGACTTACCTAGAAATTCTACTTCTTCAACTGATGATGGAAGTTGTTTAAATAGGTCTTCCAGAAGCTAGCCATAAGCCCCTACCTGGGAGCCTTGACCTTTTTTATAAATACCTGAAGAGTAGAGGAAAGCAACTTAGTTGGATCCTTTTCAAAATAGCCCGAAGAGAAAACTTGTTGGCTTGTAATTCCTTCCTTTTGAAATTGATTATGTTTTAAACTTTACCTTTTCCATAGCCTCCTTATATTTTATTCCTAAAGGAGTCTTGGCAAACACTACTTCTCTTCGCATATCTCTTAGCATATCTCTTGTGGCCAAGTGGCATAAGCAGTATTCCTCCTTAATTAATGGATATTGTGTACCCTTCTTTGATCCAGGGGGACCTGCAAGCCACCATAACTAAATTATTGACTCCAGAAAAAAAAGAATATGAATAATCCGCATGCAATAACAGAGAATATACTGTGGGAACTGTTGGAAAAAAATGATTAAGAACATTGCCTTAAATATCAACTTAGGTGACTAACAGTAACAAAAAAAGGTTTCTAGTATGTCTATAGTTGACTATTCACAGGAACCATGAATAGAAGAGTGATTATAAGATCAAAACCAATTGTGTAAGATACTCCAGATCATATATCCCAAAAATATTCACTTTTAATACACAAGTTATATATAGTCCATAATATAGTCAAATTCTGCATATACAAGCTAATGGAAGGCTTCTTTAGATGAGGAAAATGTAAAGTGGTCAACCTATATGCAGTTTTTTTTATATCAGTCACGTTTGCATGGGCCTTTTACATGTAAAAAACCATTATTAAACCCACCTTCCAAGCTAGCAGAATGAGTTCCAGGATGAATAGGCCCTGCAATGTCATATCAGAAAAGCACCTAATTAAAATTGAATTTTAGACTATCGTGACAACTCTTATTCAAGTTGTTGTCATCACCTTGCTTTTGAGAATATTTGTTTTGATGCTTTAAAAATATTACATTTTCCTCTCTAAATTTGATCCTAAATTTTAAACCCATAAATATTCTATTCATCTACATTTCCCCTTTCTCTGCCAATACAATGATCAACTTTGTTACCACACAGGTTTCTGTAGTATGCATAGATTTCATTTTTAATTATTTAAGTTTAAAAAAAAATAGTATAAAGGACATATCCTATAAAGAACATATGAGATATGAGTGTTGCATGAGTATGGAATATGTGTTAAATATTCCACAAGCAAAACATAGTAACTGTAGGTACGTTCAACCAAAACTAGATCACAAGACTTGCTTTTGACTGACTGAAAACATACCTAAACTTTCTAATTGACAACATTATTATTTTTTCTTTTTAATTACGACATTTAGATACCTTCTAAGGAGGAAATTTTGGTATGTTCCCTTTCCATCTACAACAAATAAATGTGTTTTTGCAATACTCAACCATCTAAAAGCACAACTTGACCATCAAAAAATTATAAAAATATGGAAATTGGTTCAACTTAAGGGTAGAGATTATGGCCATTATTTTAAATCCAATCATGATTCCCAAACATACTTAAAGGAAATACAATCCTCAAATGTTGTAATCATAATTAAGTCGTGCCTCTATCCCTAAATCTATTGGAAGACAAAGTTCCACCAGAGTACGGAGTTAAGGGAAGAACTGTTAATTATGGATCAAATAACTGAATCCATTTGCCTTACTAAAATCAACACATTATTAAGATACAATAGTGATTAACCATATTTTATCACAACCTAACACTAAAATAACAATGCATATATAATAGGGGTGCACATTATGGATAGGGGATAATGTTAACGCTTACAGTTCAACAACCTAAACACTAATTCGCTTGAAATCATTTTATATTGAGAATTAAAATAAGATGCAACGATATATCTAGTGGGCTTGTGATTTAGTGGTGGGATGGGTTCTCAAGATTCCCACGATAGATCCAATCTTCCTAGCAGCATGTGCTTTATGTCACCCCCTATGGCTAATTTTCTTACACATGCAATTTGCATCATGGTTTGCCACTCCTGGGTTGTTTTTCCCCATGCAAGTAGGGCCACGAAAAATCTTCCATAATATAGCTAGTTGAAGCATCACTCTTGAGTTAAAAAAATGCAGTTATATTACTCACCTTGAAAATTCATCATAATGGAAGAAATATATGGAAAACCCTCATTCGTTATAGATAAAATGGTGCAACCATTTCCATTTACTCTGAACTACAAATAAAGCAATCTTATATTGTTGTACTTACATGCCAATTTGTCTCTTGGTTGCATTGGTTTCTTTTGTACACTTGGGGATATTATTAAAGTTTTGATTTCAATCAAAGGATTATAGAAGTCCTTGCACAATAAAGCTTACAAAATTTTCCTAATAATTGTTAAAAAAAGGTTCCTCAAGGGGATGAATTGAACTCCAAATGCAAGGGAAAGGTAAGTAAACCATCAATGTGATTCTAAACACAGTGATTTAAATTTGAAGACAAAAAAAATTAGCAAATATTCTAACAATACAGAAAAGAAATGCACCTTGATATCAGGTATTGGTCATGTAGTAAAGCTAGAAGTATGAGGAATACATGCCCTTAATGGGATTTCAAAATGTTCAACTGCACACTGCAAGAGGACATGACCATGGAGATGAGCTTGACAAATGGAAAAATAAGTGTGTTGTGAGAAGAGGCATTGGTATAAGGACCCTTCATACAAATATAGCAACTACATACTCATTAAGATATAACAAAATAGTAAGACATAAGTCCCATCTTTCTAAATCATCGAAAGGATCTAAATGTGGCAAGTTAAGCATTGAAAGCAAGCCTAAAATGCATTATACTTGTGTGGGATATCAGGAGAAATATTATAAGAATATAACATGTAAAAGAGCACCTCTCAGATATTCAGATAAGGACATTCATGTACATATAAACCAAGAAGATAAACCAACAGTTTTATGCATTGAATTAGAGAAGACAAAACATTTAAAATTCTTTGTGTCTCACACAGTCAAAAGGCCTATTGAAAATAAGAAGAAAATTTTCGTAGGTTATGATTTACAAAAACTACTGAAGAGTTCAAGAAGGAGATTGACAATGGGACTTCTCTTGTTGAATCCAAACTCATAGCAACAATATAAAGGATGAAATGAAAAATTTATGAATTAGCTGCTGATACTCACCATATACTTGATATTCGAGAAGTTGAGTAATCATTCGTGACCAATGAGATTTTGAAGCAATCAAAGGAAGTAATCATAGACTTAATACTTTGACCCTTTTTATAAATACTCGAAGAGTAGAGGAAGTCAACTTAGTGAAAAATAATGAAAAATAAATTTCACATTCCATATTTGAAAATTCACCAAAAGTTCAGGCTCAAAGGTATTCAATAGGAGAAAATTTAAAATTACTTACCTCAGTAGCACCCCATCCTAGTCCTATACTGTCTTTCAATTCACTGGACTACACAAGGCGCCACTCTAAAGACACAAGATCCATAAAAATGTCTAATGCACATTTCAGCTCATTTGGAGAAAAGCTGCAAACTCTCAGGCAGATTCAACTCATTTGTATTTTATAATTATTTTTCTCAAATATTCAAACTCAAAGCTAAAACAATGAGACAATCATGTCCAACATAGAAAAACGATACCTCAATATCCTTCATGTCCATCATGTCCAAGAAACAACGAGTTACAATAACCATTAAAGTACTTAAAACAATAACAATAATAATAGTAGCGATCTATATCAAATCTAAGTTTTTAATGAAATACAACAATACATAACAATAGAATGATATATTAGATATGAACCAATTATAAAATCAACATAAGATGTTAGGGAAGAGATCCCTTATCCTCATAAAAATTGATTCTAAACAGTTTTCAACTTCTTAGCACCAGGTTACTTGCATGAGACTCAACTATACAAACATACTTGTCAAAGGAGAGAACCCAGAACTAGAAAAGAATGTAAAATAGATCATCCAACCCTCACAAATAAAAAACAGTAGCATCACAACAGTATGACCAACTCGCAATAAAAAAAGACAACAAAGTTCTCCAAAAAATGTCATATAAGGTAGCGATATGGTGGATGGCACCTAACGAGGGCTCTTAAGGTGAACGCAAGGGTACAAGAATGAAGAAATCAACTAATGTGGATAGGTCTTCCAAAGTACATAACACGTATTCAAAACATTTTTTGGCTCATCCTCTGAACTGATGTAAATAATTCCCACATAAATGCACAAAAGGTTCAAAATTGCGATGTGGGCATGTTTAACTAGTTGCAGGCATTTTATCTTAGTCTTGCATGCATGATGCAATACTTACGGGAAAGATTCAGAGAAATGCACACAGGCAGAAGAAAAATGCCTACATGAGTGAAGGAGATGTCATTAAAATGCACACAGGGTCCCCAATATGCCCGCAAGTGGAGTCAAAAAATGCCAACTAGGCCTCAATAATACCCTCAAGCCTAAAATATGCCCGCACTTGAGAGTAAAAATGTCCCTATCTAGTTAAAAATTCCCATAGGGAAATAGAGTAAAAATTTCGACAACTTGTAAAAATTATTGAAGCTAGTTAAATATGCCCACATTTAAGTTTTAGAATACACTTACATCAATTCTCCAATTTGGATAAGCAGTTGATTTGGGAAAATGTCTGCAACCCGTTGACAAATGCCTTGTGACTAGTTTGTGAATTCCCATTGGACTGATAAAACACCCATGCTACCTTATAAAATTCCCATAGGCATCAAACATATGCACGCATGTCCAGACAAATGCCCACAATAATGCACAAAAGGTTTAAAAATTCCCGCAGGAAGCCATAACAATAGATGAAGTAAAATGCAGGAATAAATTAGGTACAATATGTTTGTAGAAATATACATTCATGAGATATTACTTTTCATCTATTCTGAATATATATGTGAGACAAATTAAATATCTTGAGATGAATAGACTAGCAAGGTTTTAGGGGGAGTAGTATGGTTAGATAAAGAAAATCAAATAAAGTGAAGCAGCATTGTGATGTTGTCATTGATGCATGCTTACCTTTTATGAATTTACTAGATGACTGTTGATACATTCATTATGCAGGCATGTACTGACATGTCATGGGTATTTCAATGATAAAGTTAAACACTTGACATGTACAACTAAAGTAAAGCTGTTATGGGAAGCCTGAGCTTATAAATATATTCTCCAACTATATTGTATGACCACTTGGATGGATGATTCCCATGACAAGTACAACCGTAAAGGAAAAAGGATGTTTATGGCAAAGGATGATGACATTGAAAAAAGGAATATAAAGGTTGATGACAAAGGATGATGACATGGAAAAAAGGACAAGACAATTTGGACATCAATTCAATGTGAGGGTAGGTTACCTGACCTTCTCAATTATATGTGGTCATACGTCTCACGTGTCTCATGCAAATACTAGAAGCTCATAATCATCATCACTGGATAAGGAATATCATGTGGTCATCTCATCTTTCTTAGGTTAACTCAGAAAGGGGTGGCCAGCCCCTTGAGGATAACCATAGTCCTCGGAAGATGTCACACATATTAAAAAATAAGATATGCAACAAAACTGAACAAACATTTCACATATAAATTGTAAAAAACTCAAATATAGGTATATTAATTGTTTTAATCAGCACAATACTATAATATAGAGAGCTGCATAAATAATCATTAAAGTAATGAAAACAAAAACATTAATAACCATAATCATATAAATGCTACAATATTGGACAATACTGAAAGGGGGGTGGGTGAATCAGTATTGTTACCTTTTTTCACATTTTTATCCACTTTTAAAATAATAAATAACAAACATAATCAACAAGATATAAATACCAAAAATTTATCGTGGAAGCCCAACTGGTAAAAACAATGAACACTTTCTACAACTTCAAAATTACATTTTCAATTGGTTTTAATTATTTCAAAAATACCTTATGTATTATAATTTAATCAATACAAAGTACCTAGTCTATGTCAAAAGTGTATCCTACAACCCATCATCAAAGGGTGTACAAAATCAAGCATTAATCCAACACCAAAAAGACATTCCACGCAGTCAAAAGAAGCACATAATGAGCCCTGATCCAAGGAAGCACCTAGGGGGTAAAGTGAGAACCCTCATATGCGAGGAAAACAACTCATCCAAAGGAGCAGTCAGTAGAGCAGAGTCAAAGGCTAAAAAAAACTTGAATCTTTTGTAAGAAATATGAGTAATCCACAACAATTATGTTTAATAACATAACTTAGAAGAATATTATGGTATCGCTCCCAATAGACTCTCCATCCAACATCTCAATATAGGAGAGTTTTCCCATCTCAAGAGAAAGTGCTTCCTTGGATAAAACATCAACACTCATATTGTGCTCCCTTTAAATGTGCTGAAAGTATTCTTGATAGTGGATGTATCCCAAGGCACAGAAAATAAATCCAGGGCCATACTCATAGCTCCAAAAAACAAAAATAAAACACCCTAGTTCACAATACCTTCATACCATCACCCACTATTTTGTTTTTTCATGTTGTAGTATGACCTTTGACAATGGAATAGGAAATAAGAACCACGAGATGGTATTTATTAAGCATCCTCTATGTTTCAAACTTCAAAATGGTCACCATATTACACTCATATGCCAAATTGTTTTCAAGAAAGGGTCTATTGACGATGATGTTCTCTATGATGACGATGATGGCCATAAAGACAATGATCATGATAATATTGCTGACTACGGCGACAACGATAATTAATAAACATTAACAAAAAAACAAACAATTAAAACTATCCATATTACCTTCTCCCTGTCGCGACAAAAGAATTTTACATCTTTTACTTACCTCACCCATGAATTAGGCCCGAGGTCGCAGAGGAGTTTCCAAGGTTGCAGAGGAGGTTTGTCAGTTACCTCACCCATGAAATAGGACTGAGGTCATAGAGGAGGTTCCAAGGTTGCATAGGAGGAAACTCTTGTTCGTTCAACGAACCCCTTCCTTGACACAACCAGAAAGCTAGCTTGTGAGCGTGGCGAAACCCTTAAGTTGCACCAAACACAGATCAATTTCTTGTTTGAATCAATTTTTATAGTATGAGTTCTTCCTACAGGATGCTTTTTATTGGTTGGGCGTTGGGACTCAACTCAATTTTAATGGTATCCTAGCTTTGGGGGTTTTCTATCCTAGAGGCTGTCCAGCCCCTTCATCTCCAAAAGATACGTAGAGGGACATTGGAAGATTGAGATCGAGACCCATAAGCAAATGTGAAGGTCACTAAGGCATCAGGAAAAGCATAGGATAAGGCAGCTTTAGGACCAGGTGGTTAAAAACTAGTAGTAGATCCAGTATAAGTATATTTGTTTCCCGCATAGATGTCTTCGGTAAGTCAACTACTTTCATTTAATCCATTCACTCGTTTTCTAACAGAAGATATAATGCTTTGCCTGTATGGGAGTTTCTCCTATCTTCCCTCCATAAATTGCAGTCAGGGTTTTATTGATAGATATAGTTAGGGTTCGCTCCTATATTTCCTCCGTAGATTGATTAGGATGGATTGTTTTATACAAAAAATACTTCACCTACTTCTGATCAATCCTACTTCTAGGTACAACTCTGAGTTAGTGAAATCTTTTGAAGAAATTTAAAACCCACACTTAATGGACATAATGCTCGCAAGTATTGCATTATGCATGCAAGACTAAGATAAAATTCCCGCAGCTAGTTAAACATGCCCATAGGGTAATAGATAAATGTCCGTTGAACCCAAAAATGCATGAAATAGAGGTGGAAATATGCTTGCAGGAGGTGTTGAAATTCCAGTATATCATTGAAATTCCCGTGACATGTAAGGACATGGACACATAAGTATGCAAGCACCCACACATTAAGACTATATTCCTGTGACATGTAAGGACATTCCCACATAATGAATGTATCAACAGTCATCTAGCAAATTCATAAAAAGGTAAGCATGCATCAATGACAACATCACAATGCTGCTTCACTTTATTTCCTTTTCTTTATCTAACCATATTGCTACCCTATCAAACCTGCTTCCAGGTATAACTCTGAGTTAGTGAAAGATTTTGAAGACATTTAAATCTCACACTTAATGTACATAATGCCCGCAAGTATTGCATTATGAATGCAAGACTAAGATAAAATGCCAGAATCTAGTTAAACATGCACATAGGGTAATAGATAAATGGTTGTTGAACCCCAAAATGCATGAAATAGAGGTGGAAAGATATCCGCAGGAAAATCGTTGAAATGCCAAGAGATCATTGAAATGTCCATGACATGTAAGGACATGCCCACATAAGTATGAAAGCACCCACACATGAAGGATATATGCTTGTGACATGTAAGGACATGCCCACATAATGAATGTATCAACAACCATCTAGTAAATTCATAAAAGGTAAGCATGCATCAATGAAAACATCACAATGTTGCTTCACTTTACTTCCTTTTCTTTATCTAACCATATTCAACTTTTTGTGCATTTTTGTGGGCATTTTTCTGGACCTGTGTGCATCTGTTTGAGGCCTGCGGGCATTTTATATGGTAGTGCAGGCATTTTATTAGTCCAATGGGATTTTTCAATGTAACATCCCCATACCCCATAATGTAGATTATTCAAAATTTTTGCTTAAAGAACCTCTTTTTTCTTCTGATAAGCACTGGGTATGGGTGTTAACCTATTCTCCAACCTTCCTCTTAGTGTATAACTACTATACCATTCATTCCATCCTTCAATTATCCATTCTGCGCCCAGAATGGCCATTTCTGAACTAACCTTGCCCTTTCTACACCTCCGCTTCCGCACTCAGAAGTTAGAAATCAGAAACATAGATGGGAGAAGGAAATCTCAACGACATTTCCACCTTCTACCTTTTGCACTCAGAAATTGAATATCAGAGACATAGATGGGTGAAGGAACTCTCCATGGATTTTTCACCTTTCGCCTTCTGCCTTGTGCACTCGGAAATAAAAAATCAGAAACATAGACAGGTGAAGGAAATCTTGACGGACTTTCCGTCTTCCGTCTTCTGCATTCCGCCTTCCGCACTTCAAAAATAAAAAATCAGAAACTTAACCTTTCCTTAGCACTTTCCTGCGCTTTTTCGCTTTCCTCCTTCTGCAGGCAGATCCCGGAAATCAGAAAATCAATATTTCTTCCATAGAGCCCTTTTATGCTTCCGAATTCTAACTTCCACAGGCAGATTTCGAAAGTCAAAAACCCCTCAATATGCTCCAAGGGAACTTCTTTCTTTTCCCCGCTGTAGTCCTCCCTTCACTGTGGATCCCTGGGTGCGGAACCACTTGGATCAGCTGCAAATTGACTTTCTACCTAGGTTTTTCTAGCCTCCAAGGACTTAATCAAAATGCATAAAACATATAAGGCATAAACAAACAAATACAGGGACATTCACACACAAGTAACCTCTACTTGATCATCAACAAGCATTCAACATGAACATAGAAATTCATAGAAAAATACATTGCATAACTAAGAAGGACAAAGAATACTTATCTTGATGATTAAGTTATCTCACAACTAGCTATGTCGCTGCAACGTTCCACCCAACTATAGGTCAGTGTGTTCATTAATCTCTCAACACAGTGCAACCCCTGAGCTGGGAATGATTTCCACCAGAAATTAGGGAACAACAGAATTGCACACATCCAGACCAAAGAACTCACAAATTCAAGCCAACCTTCAGTTGGTTTTATCAAACTGTCCAGCCAATCCACAAATGGGTTTATCAGGAATTCAACTAAGCCATCATTCATAGTGGGTTTATCAGGTTGCATGATTACAAGACAACCATTGCTGGGTTTATCAGTCTGTCCACAGTCAAGCCAACAACCAGTTTAAGGACCATCCAAGACAACAGATGGGTTTATCAGGCTACCAATCAAGCCATCATTCAATTTGGGTTTATCAGGATGTCTAGCCAAGGATTTCTCACAAGGCCAAACACAACAAGACACAACCAAGCCAACATATGGGTTTATCAGGCATTCGGCCAAGCCATCCTTTAAGTTGGGTTTATCAGGTTGCTAAGGCAGTGGACATGAAGAATTGCTAAGCTAGTGAGCTCATCCACAGAGCTAAGGACACCCTCATAAGATCTATCTAGCCTAGAATCCATGTTGCCTACACACCCAAGACAAGGAAATGTCCCCTTCTCTACTTCACATTCCCTCAAGCTACCCCTTCCCTTCCAGTTCTCTTCAGGATGTGTAGAGCAGATTCACCAGTCAATTTTATCTTATTATGGGTTTCCACACTAGGTTTATCAAGCACATTCTACGTCTTTTTCCACTCCCAAGTTTTGCATACCGTTCAGACCCAAACCAGGGTGCACAACACAACAAACCACAGGGAAACATAGACACACAGGATTCACTATCGAACATAGAGCTAACAGGGTTTACTTATATCCAAAATGTCATTTAAACAAGCACCACATAACCACATATGACCACACTTGCTCATAAAATTGAGCGATCTCCACTGCTCATTTACTCAGAAAAATCAAGGAGACCACTGGACCTCTACACAGTTGAGGAGGGTAAACTATAGGCGAAAAAATCAGAACAAAATGAGGTTCTACAAACCGGAAGACCGCACAACGTGCATGAACAAAAACGAATCTTCTTACCCCCCCATCGGCTTCCCCAACAATGAATGAATGAATGAGCCCCCCCATGCTCAGTGTGACTCAAGGATGAGAGGATGGGAACACGTTCCCATGTGGGTTTACTTGCTGCAAAAAAAAGAACACGCTGCCCAATACTGTAGGCTGCAGGCTTTGCTCAGTCAAGCAATCTAACTACCATACCATGCTCTGCCCAAGGCATTAACTGCCTCAACCAACTTCTAGAAGAAATTGATGAATGAGGACAAAGGACAAAAGGGTAGCTAGGGGTACATGGGTTCCCCCATTTCCATCTGGTCACATCCTATTAGCTCAGGGGGTTTGACCAACTCCCATCCATATCCATTATGGAATCATTCCCCCATCTCTTTAACATTTGCAGTCCCATAGCTAGCTGTTTTTTTATATTAATTTGTACATTTACATGATATATCAAAATATATCTACTATGCTTGACTTAGCACACAAAAAACATAGGTGTCAACCTTGATCACCTATCCACAAGACATTAGTCACTAGAAGGGCCTTGGCCTTGAGCTCCTTGCCATGATTTGCATGCAATAATTACATCATGTACAATTAAATACCAAGGGGTTAAAACTGGGGTATTACAATCCCCCCCCTTACAACAACACTGTCCTCAGTGCTTTACAATTTGGACAAAAATGCTACACTGACACCACCCTCAGTGCTCCGCAAGATTGAACAAAAATATATGTGCCAAATACATGGCATCATCCAGCTCCCAAGTAGCCTCATCGAGACTATAGTTCTCCCATTGCACCTTTACTTGTCCAATGGATCGATTCCGAAGCATAGTGACCTTCCTGTTGAGGATGCACAATGGCTTGGTTTGGAACTCTCCCTCAGGGTCCACCTGAATCACATCCCAATCAATTACATGGTTAGGATCATGTACATATTTCTCAAGAAAAGAAACCTGAAAAACATTATGAGCTTGTTGTAGATACAACAGATCCCATGTTTTATCCAAAACATGGGAGCCCCAATTTTATATGCAAAGGTAATGTTTAAATTCCTCAGTCATTTTGGGGTTCCCATGCTGTTTATCATGGTTTCTATGTCTTTGTCATGATTTGATTTAGTTAACATCTTGAAAATTTATGCATTTTTGTGAGTTGCGGAAAGAACTAATTTTTCCCAAAAGTGTGTCTTTCCCGCAAACTGCAACCTGTAATTGTGGATTGGGGATTGCAGGGAGTAGTTTGAATTATGATTTGTGTTGTTTGTTTCCATAACTGACAACCCGCAATTGCAGGATGCAAATTGCGGAAAACGTTAGTTAATTTTTTAAAGGTTTTTTTTCACCCTCACGTCCTGCACCCCGCAATTGCGGATTATGGATTGCGGGAACTTTCATGCCCATTAGTTTGTTAAAGTTTTGAACCTGCATCCCACAACCCGCAATTTGCAGATTGCGGGGAAAATTAATAAAATTGAAATCTCACGACCTTACTCCGCATCTCGCAAGACTTGATCCCGACCGTCTATTTCTTTTAATCCTACGACCTGAATTCAACTCGTTCAAAATCTATAAATATATGGGTTCTTTGTATTGTCTTTATCATTTTCATTTTTGAAAATTACCTTGCTGCGTGGGTTTTTACTGCAAATATTACCAGGGATGATTTTCACAGTTCCGGTCAATTCAGGTTGGCTTTTCTGTCTTTTCCACTTTTTATTGTGTATTGTTGCTATGTTTCTCAATTTGTCTTGATTTCGTGTTTATGCATTTAACAGAGCTATTCAACCTTCCAAAAATGGCACGAATTACCCGCTGCAAGAACACTCACAAAGATATGCTGACTAAAGACCCAATCTTCGGCATCTTCTCAAACACTAGTGGTAGAATTACCGAAACCTACCAAATTGACTAGCCCAGGGTCTACTCGATTTTTTATAATGATGACCTTTCAGATATTCAAAATGACCAATTGGCATATCAGAAAATTAGGGATTCCGGGCTACATGCCATTACTTCTAGGACCGCTATCCTTCCCTATACTGGCACAGTTAAATGGATTGTAGACCATGCAAACCCTAAGGACCGATCCTTTAATGATAGCGCAGGGTCACAGTTAGCTACTTTCTGTCCTGAAGTTTTTACCAAAGCCTATGCTCTTAAACCGGTTATGCAAACCCTTAACATTAAGTTCGTCCAATATTCTAAGAATAGGTATAACTTTAATGAAACGTTGAAGTCCTGGATGAATCAACCAAGCAGTTTCTCGCAGAGGGCTGACAACCTATACTAGGTTGCCTGGTTTAGAGAGCCTTATTCCTTATTGGCAGCCATGCTTTATAGGCTTTATGGTCTTCCAAACTATTCTGTGTTTAAAGTTGAGTGGGCTCCGATAGCCCACCATTTCCTAACAACTGGTGAGTCTTTCCCTTGGGAGTCTATCTTGTCGTTGGAACTCAAGACAACCATTCAAGATTATCAGAAAGCTACTGTTGGGTAAAATATGCACTATCTAATTCAACAATTAATTGTCAACCCCGGGGGGAGCTTGTGAGATGCAAACACTATATGTGCAGGATTCAAGGCTTGAACTAACCTAAGCAAACTAAATATGCAAATGTGCTAACATGCAACTATATGATTTTAATCTACAGGCATGACTATCATGAGTTAAATGCAGGAATTTAATCTATCTATGAAAGTAGGGAATTAACTAAGGACTTGAAAAGTAACTATAAATTCAAATCTAATCTAATGTTATATTAATCTATTCTATAAAGGCAAGAAACTGATTAATAACTGAGAACACTAGTCTAATGCTATGCTAATCTATTCTATGAAATGAAATTGCAACAACTAATCTAGGAAAGCAACCACTTGGTTCGAAAGAAATCTAATGTAATGAAAGTAAATTTAACTATTCAGAACAAGCAATAAATCAACTAAACTATTTCATGAATGCATAAACTATATGATTATGCAAGTATGAGAATCTACTTAACCATGCGATCAACTACAAAAGCAAATACTGAAATTAATTACGAAAGCAAATATTGAAATTAATTACGAAAGCAAATATGAAATTAATTACTATAAAACAAGAAATTATGCTACAAGTGAAAAGAGCAATTAATCTATCTATTCTATGAGAGAAACTACTAACCAACTATCCTACTCCTATCGAACTTATGCAATCGTATAAAGCAAATTGAAACACTAATCTAAGGATCAAGTGTAAACAAATACTTTGCGAAGAATCATAAACTAATGTAAGCAAACTAATTTAACAAATCTAATCAGCGAATAACCCATGGATTTAAAAAGTAAACTTATATTAAACTAAGCTATGAGAACTTTTAAAATACTGAAAACTAATGCATCTAATATGAAAGGAGAAATCAAAACAATCTAAACCAATCCCTCTTTCTAATGCTCAGAATCCATCCCATGAAATTTATTAAATTCATACAAGCCATGCAATATTCATAACTTACAAAATACACTTACAAATGATCTGATACACAAATTTTATTAAACAAATTATAAAATATTAAATATACATAATATCCATTTATTAAATATTTGAAAATTATTAAATATACAAAATAACCATTTATTAAATATTTGCAAATTAAATTATATAATGCTCAAAATTTAATACACAAATTACAAAAAGTTATTATATATTTACAAGTTATAATATTATTTACAAAAAATAAAATATATTAAATCATATTACCACTCTTATACGTTAAATGTATTGAATAAATCACTTTTATCATATGTTAAATATGTACAAACAAATATGAATAAAACCATGAGGAAGTTTATGAATATGGGAAGGTATATGAAAAAGAATTTAAGACTATTTGGAAACCATATTTGTTAATTGGAACCAAAAGAAATAAATAAGGAATTAAATTACAACTTAAACTAAAGATTAAGAATGAAAATGAAAGCTATAGAAAATGTTAAAGTACTGAAAAATCAGCATAGAACCTAATTAACTCTCCATGTATGAAACAATTATGGAAATGACTACAAATTCTGGAAAATTATATCTAAATTCGAATGAAAGGCTGAAAGACAGACTAGAAAGCAATATGGACGAATAGTGCGAATGGAAGGCTGAGAGATGAACTAAACATAAATGCAAATGGCCGGCCGTATCAATTCTGAATGCATAAATCACATGAAAACACAGGAAAATTACAGTTTTATCAACAACAGAACGTCATCTACAGGAAACAAACTATTTACCTACAAAAATGAAATGACTTATCTGTACAAAAGAAGCAAAAATGTATTGTATGAACAAGGAATTCCGTTGTTGGTGAGGGGCCCTTCTAAAAAACAGAGGATATCCTGCGCTAAAGTGGAAATAGAATGAACGATTCAGCAGAGCTTTTACATTAATATCAGAAACAAAATTTACAAAAGTTTTTCCTGTGTATCTCCGTATATAGTTTCTTATAATGAGAGATCAGGTCGACCCTTTCAGTGGTCGACCATTCTAATAATAACCAGTCTTAATTGCTAAAAAAAATGGCTCAGCCAACACACAGGCCGTTTCCCACAATCCGTGAGTTGGTTCTCTTTGACGTGGGAAGCTGATGCGTTGTTAGGATGGGCGAATAGGAGCATGGATCTTCCAGAATGACGGATCATGAACCCTAAAGGCCACGTTTCGATCAGAACCATGAATCTGTTCTGTGCTTTTAATGCTCCAGAATATTCGAACCAGCAAAACCGCGGGTAGGACGGAGGGCTGCATAACGAGCTGGATGCTAAGCTTAATTCATGGCTGAATCCTATTGGTTGGGTGCCAGGTTTGATTATAACTGGGTTTTATTTGCTAGAAGCTAGGTTCCATCTTTTTTCTGGTGCGCTCCTCTTCTTCACGGCATGCGAGCTCATCCTTTATGCCCTGCATATATTATTTACGGCCTGCATAAAACATACGGTCCGTTAATTATCAAAACATGAAATGGTAATATATATGAAACATGAAGTTTTAAGAAAATTGATTAAGCATTCAGTATATATATATATATATATATATATATATATATATAANTTCATGGTATATGAACTCACTTTCATATATAAATAAGCATTCATGGTAAAAAGAATGGTATATGAACTCACTTTCATATATAAATAAGCATTCAAATAAGCATTCAGAAACATGGTAATATTTATATCATATAAATAAGTGATATACATGAACTCACTTTAAAATGGATTAAGCATGTGACATATGGTTCTAAATAATTAATAAGTTTATTACTATCCACTTTATGGGTTGGTTAATATGAGTGGTTTTAATATTTAATTCCTATTTTGTATTTTCTTTATTAATTCCTATCTTTTTTATATTTTTATTATCTTTATTTAATTTCTATTTTTTTAAATATTTTATTATTATCTTTATTTAATTTCCATTTTTTAATATTTTTTTTCTTTTCTTTTTTATATAATTTTAAATCAATGCTCAAAGTTCATTATCACTCATGGTTTTTGCATGTGCAGATATATATGGGACCGGCGGGAAATAGAAGGCGAGGATAAAACAAACCAAGAACCTAATAAGAAACATGCCATTAAACCTAGTGTAGAACTTAGGACCGAAAGAAGGGGCTGAACGGAGTGCCAAAATGCACACTAAGTGCAATAACACATCAAAAATGATGAATTAAGTTTCTTTTACATTTATAAGTTATTATTGATGAAAATATAGTAAAATATAGACAAATTGAAGATAGATGTATTAGATTTCGGTAAATAGGTCGAGAAATTAATGTAAATAACATCATTATAAAAGACAATTTCGGAGCCCAAAAACTACCGATCGGAAGAAGCCGAATTTCTTCTTTTCATCTTTTATCATTGATGTTTTCTGCATTGAATTCCAATATCCCAATTTGGTATGGAACTGGACTTTACCGGCCCCTCCTATACCCCTCCTATACCTATTTATTATTCAACACTGTGGGATACCAATTATCCAACTATGTTGTATGATATTTGTGAACACTTTCTGGGTAGTATTTATTTTACAATATTCAAAGAGGAAGCTCCTGCTTTTTCAGATGAAGCCATAAAATTCATTGCCACAAACCTACTTACTACTTATCTAGATTGAAACCTATTTATTGGCATATTAGGAATAGTACACACTCTTAATAATATTAGGGTAGAATGCATATAGAATTTATTGTATGTATACATGATATGTATGAATGTAGTAGCATTGGATAAAATAGTCGGATGGCTATGTGACATATATTTGTCACTATTAATATGTTTTGGAAATTATGATATGTTTCTAATCGTGCAAATGAACTTGACTTGTAGATCATTCCAAAGAAAAAGTAACAACAGTTCAAAAGAGGAACCCGAAGCTTCCTAGGTAAAAAACACCATAGCGAAAGAAAGAGCTTCATAAGAATATAAAGAGAACGGTAGATCCACCTCGAGAGATGAAGACCACCTTGGGCATGAGAAATAATACAAGATGAATAATAGTATGATGATACTTCCATAGAAAGAAAGAGGCCTAAGACACACTCTAGTTATGTGAGACTATTGAGCGACATCATTGATGTAGAGCCTTCCAGCTATGAAGAAGTACACAAGAATAAAGGGAAGGAGACTATGATCAAAGAGTACCAGTTCAAGAAGAAGGATGTCTAGGATGCGGTGTTGAGACCTGAAGGGAAGTCCGTAGTGTCTTCCATATGGATCTACAAGATCCAGCATGCAGTAGATGGCAACATCGTGGGATACAAGGAAAGATTCGCAGCACAAGGCTTCTCATAGAAAGAAGGCACATAGTACGAAGAGACATTTGCACCAGTGGCATGGTACAATTCCATTATATCCATACGTACAGGTATGAGATGGGAGATACATCAGCTGACATCAAGATAACATTCCTGAATGATGTAGTCAAGGAGGAAGTATATGTATAAGAGAAGCCACTGGGAGTTGAGACACATGACAGGAAGACTCATGTGTGCAAATTAAATAAGGCATTGTACAATCTCACAGATGGGTTTGAGAAGAAATTTTCAACAAAGTTCAAGATAGAGGATCTTGGTATCCAGTGAACCTAGATGGATACATAGAATATTAGTAGCATAGGAAGCTACTTGTCACTCCATTACATAATGTTTCAATACATGGAGTATGCAATGCAGAGGGAGAATGATGCTCTGCTTCATAGGGAGTGACTGCAGAAGATCCCGAGGTTCGACATGGTACGACATGATGGAAAACTTACTAAGGGCTCTAGGATTTACTGAGAGTAAAGTAGATTCCAACCTTTACTTCAAGGTTGAAGGCAGAATAGCAGTGATGCTCCTATTATATGTCGATGACCTGTTCTTGACAAGAAAAGAGGAACTCATTAAAGATGCAAGAAGGAGACTTACTGTCGAGTTTGAGATGAAGGACTTGGGTATGATGCACTACTTTCTAGGCATGGAGGTGTGGCAGAGTGTGGATGGAATTTCCCTTGGACAAGGCAAGTATGCAATGTAGATCCTGAAGAGGTTTGGGATGATGGTCTGCAAGGCCATGGCCACACCTATGGAATCAAACCTAAAGCTATTGAGTGATGATTCATCAGATACGGTTGATTCCATGATGTATCGTCAGATAAATTTTTCATTGATGAGCCTGATGAATACAAGACTAGACACATTCTTTTCTATAAAATACTTAATCCATTTTCTGATGGATCCGAGACGTGCTCACATGGTTGCAAAGCATGCAGTGAGGTACCCGAAGGGTACACTTGAGTATGGGCTTGAGTATGATACGAATCAAAAGACTAACCTGCATGGTTATGTTGATTCGGATTAGTAGTGCCACTGAGAAGAAGAGCACCTTGGGTTGCTTCTTCAATTTGAGATCTAGTATGGGCTACTAGTTTGGCAGGATGCAGTCCTACATGGCACTGAGTATAGTCGAGGAAAAATATGTTTCCGCTTTCTTGGCTATTTGTGTGGTAGTATGTTTGTTTTGAAAGATAGTATTTGATTTGATTGATCTGACTTTCATTTTTTGTATGATGCAGAGAGGAGAAATGAAGCTCCAGTATGTGATCCAGATTGAGATCTCTCGAAAGAGGGAGTGATGAGTTCTAGCATGGTCGATGAGACAAGTTTTCTGAGCATAAAATCATGGCGAAGCTCATAGGTTGCTCAGATGTAATCAGTCCTATAGGTTGTCCTCGGTTGTAATCAGTCCTGGAAAAGCTCACAGGTTATCCTTGGATGTAATCAACCCTAATGTGATCCTATGCTAGAAATGGCCAAAGTGAAGTTCGAGTACTTAATAGAGAATCTCGGTGTTCTTCATATCGAGGTTCCCTCCAAAGGGAAGTGATGAGTCTAGAAGACACAGATATACATGAGCCTTTCCAACATGGTGGCAGGTTGGGCCTCCCATGGTCGAAAGTAAGTGCAGAGCCTTTCCTTGAATGGTAGTAGGTGTGTCCTACCATTCCGGTAGATGTAAGTGCAGATCCTTTCCCCAAATGGTAGTAGGTGTGTCCTACCATGCCGGTGGATGTAAGTGTAGAGCCTTTACCCACATGGTAGTAGGTGTGTCCTACCATGCCGGTGGATGTAAGTGTAGAGACTTTTCCTAAATGGTAGTAGGTGTTTCCTACCATGCCAGTGGATGTAAGTGCAGAGCCTTTCCCCGGATGGTAGTAGGTGCGTCCTACCATGCAAGTGGATGTAAGTGCAAAGCATTTCCCTGGATGGTATTAGGTGTGCCCTACCATGTCAATGAATGTAAGTGCAGAGCCTTTCCCCGGATGGTAGTAGGTGTGTCCTACCATGCCGATGGATGTAAGTGCAGAGCCTTTCCTTGGATGGTAGTAGGTGTTTCCTACCACGCCAATGGATTTAAGTGTAGATCCTTTCCTCGGATGGTAGTAGGTGTGTCCTACCATGTCGGTGGATGTAAGTGCTGGAGCCTTTCCCAGATGGTAGTAGGTGTATCCTACCATACCAGTGGATGTAAGTGCTAGCATTAGAGGAAATTTCAACTCAAAATGGGCCTCCTAGAAAAATTAATACAATAATAGTTAAAATAATAAAATAATATTTATTAAGTTTGGAGGAAGAAAAGAAAAAAAACTACTTTTTTGTTTGTATTTTCGACATATCTCCCCGTGTTTTTACTAAAATTTCAATTGGGAGAGCTCGTTGGATGAGGAATTAAATTCTGCATCCAACGAGTACACACTCGACATAGTTTTGACGGACCCCGCTACCCCAAAAACAAGAAATACCTGAAAAAATGTGATGATGAAATTTTTTCAGGTATTTCTTGTTTTTGGGGTAGCGGGGTCCATCAAAAGTATGCTGAGTGGGTACTCATTGGATTTGGAATTTAATTTCGCATCCAACGAGCTCTCCCAATCGAAATTTGAGTAAAAACAAAAGGATATATGTCGAAAATAGAAACAAAAAGTAGTTTTTTTATGATACCTATCCCCAAATTTATATTAAAAAAGTGTTTAAGACCTATATGGTATTTCAAATTTAAAGCAATTTCATTGGCTAACAGATGATGACATGGAATTTGAATTAGAGTTAAAAGGTCCATTTTGAGTTGAAATTTCCACTAATGAAGCCTTTTCTCGGATGGTAGTAGGTTTGTCCTACCATGCCGGCTAATGTGAGTTCTGAGTTATGTGTATCTGGCTTGTGATCCATGTGATGATGAGATGATATGAAGATTATGAGGTAAAAATAGGGTACACAGGTACTTCAAGGCACGTAATCAGTCCTGGGATGCTCCTTCAGGTTTTTCAGTGGCATATAATCAGTCCTGGGAAATCTTGCAGGTTTTGCAAGAGGCATATAATAAGTTCTAGGATGTACCTACTTGATGGATTTCTCATAGAGATGATGTAGATGAAGACCTGGAAGAGGAATAGGCCTACATCCAACATGAAAAAGAGTTGGCACTATAGATGAATACCTAGAAGAGGACTAGGCCTACATTCAGCATGAAAAAGGGTTGTCATTGTAGAAACTTCTGATGACAGATAGTATGGGACAATGATCAAATTATAAGAAGATGATGGAAGAAGCTATGATGAAGAATCAATGAATCCATGACGATGATGATGCATTGAATACCTGACCAAATGTGTTGATGATCATGTGTTATAGAAGATTTTACCACACTAGGTGAATCACACTTGTATGGCCTTCCCCTGTCCCTCTGTAGACTCTTTTGGACCCCATGGACCCTTTTTATACCTTTGATGTTTCCTTGATCATCCCTAAAAACATGCTTAAATTGCTATACATGACTTTTAAACCCTTTCTCGTGCATATATGTGGGTTTGACCCCTAAAACCGCGTACATGGGGATGTGTGCAAAAGGCCAAATTATTTTGGAGTTTTCCTTGACATGGATCCGACTCACTTGTCTCCTGGCCTTCCATATGCCTTGAGATCGCTCAGATTTGACCCTTCATTGCCCCATTGAAGAGCTATATAAGGAACCCTTTGGATACATTGAAGAATATGTGAGAAAGGAGAGCAAAGAAACTATAGTCCATTGTTGCCAGAACTTGTGCTTGAGTTTGCATCCCTTTGTCCCTTGGAGCACTTTGGTGTTCTTCCCAAGCTTTCCTTTTGCTTGTGAGCTTGCTATTGAGAGATGGAGGATTGAGGTGGTGGAGGCCCAAGTGGGGGATTCAGTTTCTCTGATTCACAGACGTGCCGACAGAGGTTTTATTCATTGTAATCTCTGATTTTATATTAATAGAAATATCTTTTCCTGTCCAATAATGTATGTTTGAATGAATATTTTATCCATGGATGATTTCAAATGCTTATACATTGTTGATTATATATGCTAGAGTAGATATAACACCAATATATATAGCATGCTTATCTTGTTTACTGATTGTTGAGGAAGTAATCTATCAATTCAAGCTGGAGTTGGAAAGCTCAATGGGGATCTACTTCAACCGTCTAGAATAAGGTATGAGTTTTTATCTTTTAGTGTTAGATATTTGATTTCTCTTGCATATTGGAAAGGATTGATTTCTGGAGTCAAGTTGTCTGTTGTGGTACCCCAAGCCATAGGAATTTCTCTCCGTAACAGAATTGGCGAATCCATTGGGGAGTTCCTAGTAGTTGTCCTTTGGGGGTTTTCTATCGGCATTCAATGAGTTTGAATTGCTCTTTTTTCTCTGTTTCTGTGTCGGGTCTGGGGGCATGTTTTCCTGGTAGTGTCTAATTGGTGTGAAGTTTGTCTCAGCTTGTCTGTTTGCCTTTATTTTTATGCACTTTTATTCCTATATGAGAGTTTTTAACTCACAGTCGCGTATATACGTGGTTTTCACTGCTATATCCACATACATACGCGGGTTTACTGCGAACAGTCGCATATTCCCTTAGTTTTTCCTTCTAGAGGAAGATTGATTGTTGCTGGGTGAATTTTGATGTTTGCTAAGTCTCCTTTGACACTGCTAGAGTTTGTATACACCTCTGTTTCTGACCAGAGATGTTTTTTAGGGTAAATTTCTTTTCTTTTAAGAATGTTCTTGTCATTGCATTTTTGATTTTATGTTTTGGGATTAGTGCATTAGATTTATTTTACCTTAGTACTTTGTGTGAGTGCTGTTTGATTGTGCTTGTCGAGTATGGGGGTACTAGAATCATTCTTTTGCTTTAGTATCTCATTTTTATTTCAAAAAATCCAAAAATATTTGCTTATTTGCATCATGATGCATTTCATTTTTGCATTTTTCATGGTACTTGCACTAGATTTGCTTTGAAGTATTAGTCAGGATTTCACATAGGAATGATTGCACTTATCATTTGAAGAAATTTTTTGCATTTCACGTAGTAGCATACCCCGTTTTCATTGGACACAATGCATTTGCATTGATTGTTAGGTGTGCATTTTGCTTCATGTTGTGTCATAACACCATTGGTTGCACGATCATCTACTTTTTTTGAGTAATAAAGACAAATAAAATCAATGCTTAATTAAAATGAATTACACTATTTTCTTTGATAGGGTACACCAACAAGATTAGGTTTTAGGATCTTGGAATAGTTCAATGTGGGTAAATTCTCCAAGACCACTAAACAACAACATGTATGTGTCTGTCCAGGTGAGAGTGTGAAATTCCTTGGTATAATTAGTGTTTCTTAGGATCCTCCTATCAAAAGGGAGTTAAGCACGAGGCAGTGTGAACGGTTATTGATTGGGATGACCCTTAGTCATAACTGAGTAGCACCGGAGATATTTCCAGGATTGTATTTGTATCTGGGGGCTCTTTCGAGAGTTTCGGGCTTTGCTACCCTGCCCATATGGTCAATCCCACCTGCGACTGTCCACATGAGCATTGATTATATTTATGTGACCTTATTTTCCTTACCTAGGATATCGAGGGGGTACTCTGCAGGTGTTATTCTGTGGGTGTCCCGGCCAAGTTGGGGTCGGACAGCACAGTCGCTTTACGCGTTGAAGTTGAGGGCCACAATAATTGGTTACGTACCTCCGCTTGTTGTGTATGGGAGTCTCAAGCATCTCCTAGGAAAGACATACCTGCTTCATTTAGGAGCTCATTTATCCTACCCTTGATTGCTTGTTTTTGGCTTTATATTTGATTGGTGTATGCTCTGTGCACGTTAGCTTGCCTAGGGTTTGCGTAACTAGAGAGTCTTTTACATTTTTTGAGTCATTGTGGATTCAGGTGTGGCTCCTTGCCGTTCTTGTCGTTTAGCAGGACTTTCGCCTTCTACATCTCCTCCTCCTTTGGGAGAGAGAAACAAATGATCTAGGTGGACTACTTTGCACATTGATTCACACACAATGGGATACCACGAAGAAGGTATTCCTGAACCACCCTCTCCAATTTGAGTGGATGACGGGGAGTTTACTCCTACCTATTATGATCCTTCACTTGATATGACTGAGTTAGGTCCTATAATTTTTGAGATAGGTACTTTCCATGATAGACCTACTTACTCTAGTGTTGATCCCCCATTGACCCATCGCTGGTATGGCATGCCAGAAGATGAGACTTATTATGAACCTGCAAGCACTAGTTATGGTAGTTATGGTATGTCTGGTATGCCCAAACATGATTTGGAATTTCATGTCAAGTCGGAGTTTGAGCCTAACACTACGCCTGGGGGCACTCCTATTCCTTACCATGCAGATAGGTTTGGGAGCACGAGTCACATTGCACCTTCCATACCGGCAGTGGAAGCTACATCACACATTCCTCCTAGACCTAGGGTTAGTGATCCTATTAGGATACCACATCCAAGATGAGTGACTATAGGGAACACCATGTACATAGTTTCACAGATCCCTTTGTCCTCAGTTCCTTGTTCTTTGAATGTTAACCCTCCACCTCATTCATGTGGTCCTTCGGGCTGGAATGTTGCTACGAGTCATGTCCGTACTGCTGCTACTCAACTAGTTGTGTCTCAGGTTCAAGTACCACCTGTTGTTTTGGGAGGTCGTGTTCATACTTCTAGAGGTTATGTTATTACTTCCAGAGCATATATTCCTACTTCTGGAGTGTATATTCCTACTTACGGAGTGTCTCATGGGACATCTTATGGGATGACTTACGGACCTTATTATGGGACGTAGTATGGATAGGGTTATTCAGCTTATGGGTACGGGTATCAACAACCCGTTTACTCTCCTAATTATGGATTTGTAGCCCCACATAGTCAAGGTACACCACATTATGGTGCTTCCATGCCACCCTACACGGGTCAAATGGGAGGAGGGCACTATGGTTAAGGCCATGGTGGTTACAGTAATCAGACCTATGTGAACCAAAACTATCAAGGAGTGGTGCATCGACCTGCTCATCCTAGGCTCGCTTTCCTCGCAACGCTAAATATTCCTGACTTGTCGAGATTGACGAACGATCCTGTATCTCATGACCCGGCTTGGCCGACTGTCCCTAATAAACTTCCCTTGGACATTCCCAAATTTGAGGGCAAACCGGGAGAATATCCGAGTGAATATGTTACAACATTTCACCTATGGTGCTCTTCAATTCCCTTAGACAAATATTTGATCCGTTTAAGGTCATTTCAATGCACCCTTATAGGTCCTGCTGTGAAATGGTATATAGAGTTACCTAGGGGGGCATTCGCTTTGTTCGATGACCTTGCGATGAATTTTCTCAACCACTTCCAGCTACCAATGTGTTATGACATTGGTATGGAACTCTTGTCAACATTTCGGCAGGATAAAGCCACACATATCTCGGACCATATCCAAGAGTGGCGTAGACGAAAGAGGTTGATTAAAGCCTTCATACTGTCGAAGTTTCTCCTCGAGTGGTTCCTTAAGTCGTCATTGCCTTATATAGTGAAGGATGTTTCTACATCTGGAGTTCAGAATGAGGAACAAGCCATTTTTAGGGTGCAGGAATTGGACTTGATTTATGCTTAGTCCGGTTTGTTGTATGAGATCATTCCCAACGCTCCGCGTTCTAGTTTCGACCCCAAACCTGGACCACATGCCGATGGAATTGTTGGTTGTGCAAGTGTTAAACCTGTAGATTCGGTTGTGCAACAGGTCAGTCAATTTTCAATCAACCAATCTACTTTGGGACAAGCCACGACTTCATCTCAACCCACCCAAACGACAAGTGTGCTTTCGGTGTAATCGTCGGACCAGAAGGGTAACCAACAACCCGGAAGGAATAGAAAGAAGGGTAAGAATAATCATAAGGGTGGGAATAGGAATGAAAATGGTAATACTAATGACAAGAATGCTCGAAATGCTTGGGGGGGACAAGAGATATAAACATAAGGTTAAGTTTCCTTGCAAGTTGTGTAAGGACGATCACCTCACTTACTTGTGCCCTCGTATTGATGAAGCCTCGAGATTCTTAGTGCAGGGCCCAGCTATGCTGACCAACCCTTTACCTCACAATCAAAACATGAACTCGAGGACCCATGATCAGTTTGGTGGTGATCAAGATCCACCGGAGGGTAGTGGTCAGGGTTGCATCAACATGGTGCGTGCTATGAAGGTTGTGACCCGTGCGAAGGACTATGGTTCATCACAGGCCAACCCAGGAAAGGAACCTGATCCACCAGGAACTCCTTTGCATATTGAAAAACCTGTGGATAAACCTGAAGTTGCACCTCACATTCCTAAGGGAGTCCTTAAGAGTTCAGGGCACAATCCTAATGCCTGAGCCACCCAAAACTATTCTGTTGTCGAGGATTTGGGCCACACTCCTTCTGTGATGTCTGCACTAGAAGTACTTCAGAGTTGTCCTTCGCAAAGGAAGGCTTTAATTTCTGCCCTTGGTGTGAATGATGATAATTCTTCCTCTGTGATTAAATTTGAAACCGCAGGACTTTAGCTTGGCTTGCCTTACTATGTGTCTCTTTTTATTCATGTAGAATGTCTTAACATGACCATCAAGCGCACTGTGATTGACGAAGGCACTGCTGCTTTTGTGATGTCTTTATCGTGTTGAAAGGGTTTAGGTTCCCCTGAGTTGTCTAAATCCAGTACTATGTTGACTGTGTTTGATGGGAGATAGTTTAGACTACACGGGATCCTTCCTTCCCTTAAGGTCTATTTGGGAGGGAAGACCATTGCGATAGAGGTCGAGGTGGTTGATGCGCCCCTTGGCTATAATCTCTTGCTGGGTAGGAATTGGATGTATAGTATGCAAGCCATAGCTTTTTCTCTATTTCATGTTGTATGCTTTCCATTTAATGGGAAGATAGTTACGATTGATCAAACGTCATTCAAGAATCCGTCAGTTACCGCATCTTCAGGAGCTTCAATCCCGATTGTAGAGCACTCTCAGCCAACAACTGGGAGTGTGGGTGTGGGCATGTATCCATCCCTTATGGGAAGCTTTATTTTTCCTGCACCTGTCCTTATGATAGGGTCTAGTTCCGGTGAGGCTTTGACGTCTATAAGATCGATGTATTTTCACACGAGTCATATGGAAGATCCTTGGATTCTTCCTACATCGAATACTTCAAGTGATCCCATCATGACGGACGTGCCGTTGCCTGCAACTATGGTAGCTTATCAAGCTAATCTTGGGTGTGTTGCAGAGCCTAGCCCTTCCTCTTCGCGGATGAAGGAGGAGGACCCATATGTGTTTCCTACTTGGAAATTTCAGTCTTCTCATGCACATGACTGCCTTGATAGTGTTTTTCCTTCAGAGGAAGCGATTATTGAGGCCATGTCAAGGGTTGAGCCACCTTGGGAAGAGTTGCATCATAGATCTTATTTTATTCCCGAGCTTGACCGCTTGGAGCGTGAGGACTTTAAGGAGGTTCTTAGTGAGAGAATTGGTAGTCCCATGGTTCCATTAAGCTCTCCTGGTCTGATGGCTGATGGGAACATGAAAAATATATCTCCTACCCTTCCTATCAATATCTCTCGCCATCCTGGCAAGATTGAGAATGTCTATATTGGGGCGGAATGTTCCCATGCTGAGATTCAGGAATACATCGAGATATTTAAATAATTTCATGATATCTTTGCTTGATCTTATGATGAAATGCCAGGTATCGACCCTCGCATTGTTGAACATGAGATTAAAACTTATCCCAATGCTAAGCCTGTTCGACAATGCTTGCGTGCAGTGAATCCTAGGAAAGCACCCATGATTAAGGCAGAGATAGAAAAACTGTTGAAAGCCGGTTTTATCTATCCCGTTCCCTTGACGGAGTGGGTTTCAAATCCCGTTCTGGTAGATAAGAAGTAGGGAGCGATCTGTATATGCACTGATTTCCATGACTTGAATCGTTCCTGTCCTAAAGACAATTTCCCCACACCATTTATAGATCAAATCTTGGATGAGTGTGCGGGTAGCGAGGTATTTTCTTTTATGGACAGCTTTTTTGGATACAATCAGATACAAATTAAACCTGAGGACCAACATAAGACTACATTTATTTGTCCTTGGGGAACCTTTGTATATCGGAAGATTCCTTTTGGCCTTAAGAACACCAGAGCCACTTTTCAGCGGGCTATGACCTTGATCTTCCATGATCTCAAATCAATTATCGAAGTATTTTTGGATGACCTTATTGCTCATTCTCATATGAGAATGCGTCATTCCTATCATTTGAGATTAGTATTTGAAAGGTGCCACCATTATTTGGTTAGGTTAAATCCTCACAAGTGCATCTTTTGCATGAATTCAGGTTGCTTATTAGGGTTCATTATTTCCAAGGAGGGTATAAGAGTCGACCCTTTGAAGGTTGAGGCAATAATTCAGTTGTCTCCCGTGAGAAACATTAGACATCTTCAATGTTTGCAAGGCATGGAAAATTTATTACGGAGATTCGTTGTCAACTTTGCCAATTTGACTAGAGGCTTTATGCATATTTTGAAGAAGGACACCACCTTTTGTTGGGATGAGAAAGCCCAGGAGTCCTTTGATGTGATTAAGTGAGATTTAGCATCGGCCCCGGTGATTAGTCCCCCAGACTATAGCCGTGACTTTCTACTTTATGTGGCCACGTCCACGGAGACGATTGGTATGGTTTTGGTTCGAGAGGATGAGGAGCTCCAAGAGCATGTCATATACTATCTGAGCTGGAATCTCATTGATGTGGAGATCCATTATTCCTATGTTGAGAAGCTTTCCTTAGCTACCGTACATGTGGTTCAATGGTTGAGACATTATATTCTCCTTGTCCAGACCTTGGTTGTAGCCCATGTCAATCCATTTCAATCCATCCTCACTCAAAGGATGATTGGGAGAAAGTATAATAAATGGATTGTCATCTTGCAAGAATTTGATCTCGAGTTTGTTTCGGCAAAATCGAAGAAATCGTTAATTTTTGCGGAGCTTATATCGGATTTCCCAAGCGAAGAGGAGGAGATGGTTTGTGAAGATACGTTTGTCGATGAACACATCTTCTTAATCTCAACTTTGGACCCATGGTATGGGGATATTATTATATATTTACAAACATTGAAGGTCCCTACTCACCTCTCACGGGATGAACGACGATGACTACGTCACGTATCCAAGAATTAACTCATAGTGGATAACACCTTATACCGCCGTGGGGTAGATTCCATTTTACGTCATTGTTTAACTCATGAGGAGGATGAGCTTGTGCTGAATGATTGCCACGGAGGGGCGTGTGGTGGTCATTTATTTAGGCTTTCTACAGCCCAAAAAATCTTGAGAGTGGGTTATTTCTGGTCATTTATCTTTAAAGATTATGTAGATGGGGTCAAGAAGTGCCACCCTTGCCAGGTGTTTGCATGGAATATGTGCTCATGACCTGCCCTGTTACATCCTATCATCACCGCCGGTCCCTTCACTAAGTGGCGGCTTGATTTTGTGGATTGCAACCCAGCTTCAGTTGGGGGGCATCATCATATTATAGTGGCTGTTGACTACTTCACAAAATGGGCTGAGGCTATGCCTACAGTTAAATTTGATGGTGAGATAGCCGCACACTTTGTATTCAACCAGATCATTACTCAGTTCAGTATTCCGAAGGATCTTGTCACTAACCATGGCTCACACTTTCAAAATCGTATGATGGAAGAGTTGGCATCGAAGTTAGGATATAAGCAGGAGCATTCCTCCTCTTATTACCCTCAAGAGAATGGACATGTAGAAGAAGTGAACAAATCACTCAAATTCATTCTCCAATCAACCATCGCACAAAGCAAGACTAATTGGCACATTATGTTATATCCTGCTTTGTGGGCTTATAGAACTGCTGTTAATATTGCCACGGGTTTTTCTCCATATCAGCTTGTACATGGAGTGGAGTTGGTATTGCCAATTGATTGCGAGATTCCATTTCTGAAGCTAGCCATAGAGCTCTTACCAGACATTTCCCCATTGGAGGAGCATTTGGTCCACCTAGAGCAACTTGATGAGCAGCGTTGAGATGCCTTGGTGGCTCTAGAAGTGAATAAGTGTCGCGTTAAGGTCTAGTACGATAAATCTGTCCATCTAAGGAGGTTTAGTGAGGGAGATATTGCTCCTTTTGTGGGATCAACTGAAGGAACCCTTGGGGGCAGGGAAGTTTAACCCCATGTGGTGTGGTCCTTACATCATTAAACGTGTGTTAGAGAAGGGCACTTATGAGTTAGTGTATTATGAGGGGATGGCCTTGGCGGAGCCTAGAAATGGGCTCTATCTTAAAAATTACTATGCACGATTTTCAGCCAAGGATGGCTATTGTATATTATTGTACAGTTTTGCATTGGTAGGTATTTTTCTTATGATGCTCGGGTTTTTGATTAGTTTTCATTTCTTTTGGCAGATGTCAATGGAATCTTCCACATTCGTGGGATTCGTGGATGGTGCGAGCTGTCACACTCAACATTCAGCCTCTGCTGCTTGGGTGATTTATACTCCTACGGGTCAGGTATTGTCTTCAGGAGGCGTATGTTTACGGCCTTCTTCGAACAATGTTGCTGAGTATAGTGCCATTATTGAGCTTCTATGAGATGCCATTTCACATGGTGTTCTCTCTCTTGAGGTACGTCTTGATTCGGAGTTAGTAGTGTCATAGCTTAATGGATTGTATCAGGTCAGGGATCCAACATTATTGAGAATATTCCTACGTGTGAGATTGTTAGAACGACAATTTGACAATATAACATACATACATGTTCCAATAATTAATAATCAAGTTGCTGACTCATATGCTAACTACATGTTAGATTGGCATTTGTTTCATGAACAATAAAGCTCATCACAAACATAAATTTTTACACATGTAAATAAATAAATCGATCATCATAAAAGTTTTTATAAACATCCAAAATGTGGTAATACATAGTGTCATAATACAAAAATGGGGCTCTCGAGCCACCAAAATATAAATACACGGTAGTACAAAATGTATCACTCCCAGGTATCTAAGCCTATGGAGGAGGAGGGGGGTTGTGATTTTGGAAAGTCACCATGGCTCTAGCTAGCCGTTGAAATAGCCGCACCCATGCTCATGGTACACACACCACTTGGAGCTGCATGGCCTCAGACAAGTCCTCGACTTGCGCCATGGGTACTCTGTGTGTCAGCCTCACAAAGTTGGTATGAATGCTTTGGAGTGTCCACTCCACATCCACACCCGTAATGTCATCTCCTCTTCCCCTCCATTTATGACGAGGGAATCCTTCAGGCCGCCATGGTCCCAAATCTGCATGCATATGGTAGATGCCACTATGTATTGTCACCCAAAAACATGTCTTTTGATTCCACATAATTAGAAAACACAAAAAATTAAATAACTAAAATTTTTAAAGAGGGTCGAGATTCATTACCAATGTCACCGTATGCCGATCTTGGTGGTAGCGGCATGTCGGGGTCTCCATGGAAATCTATCCCTGCATAGGGGTAATCATCGATGACAACTATATGTTGTCGCCACCATGGAAAGAAATCAGCTGGATAGGGGTTGGACACCCTACCTCCACCTAGTCTACGCATTGCATCTGCCCAATGCCGTTGGGCTGGATCTCGAACCCCGTGTAGAGGAACATCAACTCTAGGGCTCAATCCCAGAACATGCTCAAAGAAGAACGTGCTCAGTATGCTGCTGAAACCGAATTTTCACACCCTACCCATATTGTAGTCGCTGAGTTGTTGTTTCATGTTTCTCAACAATGTTGTACTCCAGTCATAAACTGTGGGCCTCATGCACTCCATGACATGGAACATTAATGGACGAGAGGCCTGGTGGAGTGAGGCTAGCTCCACTATCCTTCTTAGTGTCAGTAGAATGGCCTTTAGACCTAGCACATGTATGGAGTTAGTTGGGATCTGAATCCCCACCTTCTCCGTGTCCGGATAGCAGTACACCGTAATGTACTCATCTATAGTGAAGCCACCTTCGGGCCCGTGAGAGTGTAGGTTCACCACTTCCCCCCATCGGGAAAGTCCAGTAATAAAGTATATGTCCTCCACTTCTATGGTGAGGGACATCCCATCTATCTGGAACAACTTTGAGTCTGGATCCCAGTAGTCTACTAGCACTTGCAGCAGTCTTGGTTTGGCACTTAAGCCACCAAGACACCAAAACTTGTAGAGCCCACATGACCACAAATCTTGTTGAGCCATTAGGTCTGCCCTTACTACCTCTTCTACATCACCATGTTCACGTTCTCTCCATTCTAGGACCATCCTGCACATAAAATTTAAGTTTGATCCATTAGAATACTTGAAAAACATTTAACGCGGCCGCATATGCGAGTATTTGCTAAACAACCACGTATGTACACGACTATTTGCTAAAAAACCGCATATGTATGCGACTTTAAGGGCTATTTACGCGTATATCCATCCCTATACGCAGAAAAATCCTCGATTTCTATGTGGGCCGAGGCGCGCATTTAAAATTGGCCTAGAATCCTAAATACACCATGGAAATTGATAAAATTTTCATCAAAATGAAAGAGCAGGGCATGGGTAAGTACCTGGAAAAAATGGTAGTGGATTCCGTCAGCTGCATCTCTTGGAATTCACTGTGGAAGTTCTGAGCTCAATTGGGTAAAAATTTCAAATGTTATATAATGTTTTGAATTTTTTACTATTTATAGAATTTTTTCAATTTTTTTTAAATTTTTACCCCCTTTTCCATAGTTTGGACCATTTCTAATCCTTTTGGACCGTTTTTTGACTAATTTATGATGTAGGAGACCATTTTGAGCGCCGTTCGACCGTTACTTTGACCCATTCGTGCCCATTACAGGTATGATGTTTAAAATGGCATATAGGTTAGGTTCACCCCCATTTTCAAGTTTGCATAACCTTATTACTATTTCATTATAGCCTTAGGTATGAACCCATTCTATTATGTCACAGAACCTTCTTGCTGTTTTAGAAGTGGCATGATGTGAATGGTAGAGCTTGACCTTACATGGGTACCCTATTTAGCACCTTATTTGCATTTGGTGCCCATGCCGACATTTTATTCCTTAGGGTGTGGGAGTCCATTGTATAATATTGCCATGACATTTCGCAAGAGCCTCATACTCCTCTTGATCTTTTGCTGGCCTATTTCCCTCAGGACTCCCTTATGTCAAGTTTTAATTACATTATCATGAGCTTTTCCTACCTTATTGAGCTTTATGCCGACTTCCTTGACTTTGAGTTTCAGCCATATAGCCCAAGCTTGTCTCATGTCTAGCCATGCAGAGCCATCTTTTTTATCCTTTGCAGCTTGATTCCCTATTTTACCGGGAGGGGAATTTCCCCCGAGTGTCATTATCCTACACATGTATCCTTGCATTGAGCATAGGTATGTTCCACTGCTTGGAACTAGTTTGTTTTCCCATATGACACTCGTCTCCTCCTAGTCTGTAACTATAAAACAATTTTATTCTTTTTCAAGCTTTTTAAATATTTGAAAAAGTCCAAAAAAAAATTAAAAAACCAAAAAGATGGACAAGGAAAGATGTTATCTTTGGCATCTATCGAGTCGTGTCACCTTTGAATATAGCTCTGTATATCACATCCGTTGGTTGGGTTTATAGTTTGACTTTAGGAGCTGTACTTGTTTATTTGAGTTTATCTCGACCGACTGGTTAAGCTTCCAGTCCCCATGGAGCCTTTGTCGATGCCTCCTGTGTTGCATACATGTCCCAGTTTTGTATATCAAGTCTATGCTACCTTTATTTAGTCACCATTCGCTGTTATGCTCTTGTTCGAAGGAAGTTGAAACTTGAGTTGGCCATTCCTCAGTTATATTGACTTTTCATGGCGGCCATTCCCGGTACAGTTATTGGTTTGTGCACCTCATGATCGAGTCCTTCCACATTATATAGCTTTGCTAAGTACCTCGTGTTGGATGATGGGGGATACCTTAATGCCATCCTTCTAGCGGATTTCATCCCATCGACTTCAGATCATTTATTCTGGGATTGGAATCTAGAGTCATTTTTGAGTGCCTTGAGACTTGCAGTCATCAGTGGCAGGTTCTCTTGCCATCGATAGTTTTTGGGAATACATCATTGTACCCTGATCGATGGATCCTCTCAAGTGTTCGACCTCAACAAATTTATTCACACTTGTTAGTTTGCACTCTAGTACCTTGCTTCCCATTATCATTATCGATGGGTGATCTCGTGTCTGTTAATGGTATACATTAATGACCAGTAATCAGATGATGGACTACTATGTTCAACCTCGACACCTCTATTCACATAGTAGGACTTGTACTCATAGCAGTTTGTGTAGAAGACATTCCATATTGGTGGCATCTCTTATATGCTACCTCCTTGATTGTGCCAGTGTTCATGAGATTTGAGCTCTTGTGACTTGATTCCAATGTGTGTCAGACATTTCCAGCCATTATGGAGATATTGATCCATTATATATCTTCAACTATTATGGAGATCATGATCCTTTGTATATCTTCATCACGGAGATTCTGATCTATGTATATTGTACGTGGCGATGACCACTTATGTCATATCTTGTATCATGCCTATTCATGGCCATTGTACTCTTATGTATCCGGGACTGCTATATGTATTTGCAGTTATATGCAGAGTTGTATCATTGTACTATGCGGATTGGGTGGCTGGTCTTCCATTTGGGATTCTTCATCACTCCACTTCTGGGATGGACTTATAATGTATTTTGGCTATCGTATGACCCCTCTGACCTCACACATTAGGGGGCATCTGTTATAGCAGATTTTACCACACCAGGTGAATTACACTTGTATGGCCTTACCCTGTCCCTCTGTAGACTTTTTTGGACCCCATGGACCCTTTTTATAGCTTTGATGTTACCTTGATCATCCCTAAAAACATGCTTAAATTGCTATACGTGACTTTTAAACCCGTTCTCGTGTATATACGCGGGTTTGACCCCTAAAACATTGTACATCAGGATGTGTGAAAAAGGACAAATTATTTTGGCGTTTTCCTTGACGTGGATTTGACTCACTTGTCTCCTAGCCTTCCATATGCCTTGAGATTGCTTGGATTCGACCCTTCATTGCCCCATTGAAGAGCTATATAAGGAACCCTTTGGATACATTGAAGAATATGTGAGAAAGGAGAGCAAAGAAACTATAGTCCATTGTTACCGGAACTTGTGCTTGAGTCTGCATCCCTTTGTCCCTTGGAGCACTTTGGTGGTCTTCCCAAGCTTTCCTTTTGCTCGTGAGCTTGCTATCGAGAGATGGAGGATTGAGGTGGTGGAGGCCCAAGTGGGGGATTCGGTTTCTCCGATTCGCAGACGTGTCGACAGAGGTTGTAGTCATTGTAATCTTTGATTTGATATTAATAGAAATATCTTTTCCTGTCCAATAATGTATGTTTGAATGAATATTTTATCCATGGATGATTTCAAATGCTTATACGTTGTTGATTATATATGCTAGAGTAGATCTAACACCAATATATATAGCATGCTTGTCTTGTTTACTGATTGTTGAGGAAGTAACTATCAATTCAAGCTGGAGTTGGAAAGCTCAACGGGGATCTACTTCAACCGTCCGGAATAAGGTACGAGTTTTGATCCTTTAGTGTTAGATATTTAATTTCTCTTGCATATTGGAAAGGATTGATTTATGGAGTCAAGCTGTTTGTTGTGGTACCCCAAGCCATAGGAATTTCTCTTCGTAACACCATGTAAAGAGATAATACCTTCCTAGTTAAGAGGGAGTGTTGATGTATTTGTAACTTCGGAAGATATTTTGATGTATATTATAATTGTATGTTATTGTACCCCCATTGGGGATGTGAGTTTCACTTTTACGGGATGTCTAAATTATGTCTCGACCTTGAGGTACAACCTCCATTGTAATTATGGGCAATAGTCTCCAATGTAACATCATGTAATATGTAATTGTGGTCTCTTTAGGAGAAGTGGGCCTCATGTGAGATGACATGTAGGCTCGAGTCCTATATTTGGTCAGTGACTTGAAAGGGTATAAATAGGGAGGTGCTCTCCCTCATTTATACACACCTCACACACTCTCTAAGGCATTGGAGAGAGAGAGAGATAGTCATAGGAGGAGAGAAATATAGCTGCTGAACATTTCTTATTACTTCTTTTGGTCATCTTACTATTCTGAATAAGTTTGCAGGGTTTTCTCCTTTATGGTCTCCCTGATGAAAATATTTGTGTCTTGTGTATATTTTATATCTTATGCATTTTGTCGTACTTGTTATTCTTTCAGATAAAGATCCTAGATAATCTAATTAGATATTAAGAAAATATAACACCTCTCAGGCTTAGAAATACTATTCCAATCATTTCGTCCTTCAATTATCCATTCCACACCCAGAACGACCATTTCCAAACTAACCTTGCCCTTTCTGCACCTCCACGTTAGCACTTCCACTTTCCGTCTTCCGCAATCGCAAGTCAGAAATCAGAAACATAGATGGGCGAAGGAACTCTCGACCAAATTTTTGGCTTCATCCTTCTGCATTCCTCCTTCCGCCTTCTACACTCGAAAATTGGAAATCGAAAACATAAACAGACGAAGAAACTCTACACAGACTTTTTGCCTTCCTCCTTCCGCCGTCCGCACTCGGAAATTGGAAATCGAAAACTTAACCTTTCCTTAGCACTTTCCTACGCTTTTTCACTTTCTATTTTCCACCTTCCGTAGGCAGATCCCAGAAATTGAAAAAGATCAATCTTTCTACCTTAGAGCCCTTTTACGCTTTCAACTTTCATCTTCTGCCTTCCGCAGGAGGTTTTCGGAAGTCGTAAACCCCTCAATCTGCTTCGAGGGAAATTCTTTCTTTGGCCCCCCTGTAGTCTGTCTGTTGGGTGTTATAATGTCTAAATTAATTCACCTATTCTTTAATTATCAACTGGGGTTGGTAAGATTAGAGCACGATTAGAGTTGACACAAAATATATGCGAAGGTATAGGGTGTCGTGTAAATATTTTAACAAACAAAAGATCGAAATATCTTTCAAAACGAAAAACTGAGTCAAAATCCTAAAAATGCAATTATTAAGGTAACTAAACTGAGATAAAAGATTAATTAAACAATTAATAATCTATCTTATAAATTTGGACTGAAAAAGATATAATCAACGACTTACTTATTCAAATGGAAAACTAAAGTGCAAGGAAGACTGAAATTATAAGCAACTAGAAAACTTAATAAAAGAAGCGAGTAGAAAACTTAAATAAAAGAAGCAAGTAGAAAACTTAATAAAAGAAATATCTTTAGGTTCTGTCCTACAAGTTCTTTCAACAATAACAAAACATAAAAAAGACAACCTAAAAACATACTAAGAATAATACATATAACACTAAATCTTTCATACAAACAAATAAATCAATTCAAAAGGAATAAACACAAAACCATACAACAATAAAACAAAATCAGAAACAAAACTTAAGAATTACTTAAACTACGTTCAAAGTAAAAGAAGTAAGGAAAATGATAAAGCTTTAATAAATAACCTAAAAAAATTAGATTTTAACTTTAATGTTAAACAAAACTATAATCTAACTATTAAAGTCAAAACATAATTCAGACATTCACAAAACAAAACTGAAAACTATCTTAAAACACATAAAAAACAGTAAAAACAGAACTAAGGGATGAATGACAGTCTGAACTGTGGGTATGAAAGGCATGGCTGAATAATAGACTGAACAGGCTGTCTGAATGACATGCTGCACAATTAAAATGGTAAAAATTAACCTAAGTGAACTAATCTTCAGTTGAAGCCATGCAGATGTAATTCTAATGCATCGAAACAGTAAATAAACCTATTTAACAACAAATTAAACTTAAACTAATTCATGAACAAAAGGAATAATTGCATATCAAACCAATAAATAAACTGGAAATTAACTTGCATAAATTCAAAACATGAAAGGAAGTAACATAATTGAATCTATTCTAAATTTATGAAAGCAACTTATTCTATATTCTTGAAAACAAAGACTAAAAATAATGCTGGAAATGAAATAACTGAAAGCAAATAACTAAAATAAAGCTATGCACGCATCTAACTAATTAACTTTGAAATAAAACTAAGTTAATGTATTGCATTAAACAAACAGAATAGCATTTACTATAATCTAATGGAATCAAACTAGAAATTAAACTAGACTAGCTAAAACAGAAAAGAAACTAAGCTAAACAAAGAAAATGAATCTCTGTTTGATGAGGGGCCCTCTCAACAATCAGGGGTGATGCTTGGCTAACTTCTACACAAACGCAATATTCAACAACAATGCATACAACTCTTTATTCAGATGGTGGAACATAAATACAATGTTCAAGAGTAAATCACAACAAGAAATATTCTCCTAACTCTGCTAACTGACTGATTTTGTAGCTAACTTCAGCTCTCTCACAGAGGCTGCTTTATATAATGATTTACAGAGATGAGCAAGTAGACCCTTTAGTGGTCGACTGCTCTCTAAATTTAGTCGACTATAATGGAGATTTAATTAATCATAGGCCAGCGCATAAGCATCTCCCTTCTTCAGCGCGAGTCTGGCTCTTTTCATTGGACAACATGCACACAGGTCCCTCCTTCAGCGCAACAGGTCTTCAGATGTGGCGCTGTTAGAATAATCAACCCATAGTTACCTACCTTAGACATTAATTAATTCATTTTTTTCTTATTTACCTAGTCTCCTATATTCCACTCTATGCTAGTTTCCTTCTACATGTCATAGAAGTCAACACTTACTACAGTAGGTCTTCAGATTGATAGGTTGACCCAACTCCTGGAGAAGAATAACATCTCCCTTCCTAATTGCTCAAAGAAGAGGGAAGGAGAATCAAATTCAGAGGACAGAGAGAGAGTACATGCTTTGGTTGCTGGCACATCAAACTCACCTAGCTTCATCCTAGACTCTGGATCTTCTAGACATATGGTTTCGACAAAGGAGGCATTCTCCTCTCTTGACATGTCAAAAGGTCCACCAATAGTTTTGGGAGATGACTCTCTCACTAACAGTTTACAGAAAGGAAGGATTGATCTTGACCATGGTAAGTTCAATAATGTGTTGTATCTTCCAGGTCTTGCCTCTAATATCTTATCAGTGTATCAGATGACTCACATAGGGTCTCCAAAGAAGGTCATCTTATCCCCTGATGATGTTGAAATCATAGATATTTCGAATAGTAAAGTCATAGCAAAAGGTGTTGTTGATCACACTTTGAAGGTATACATGTTTTCCCATTTTCTACCCTACTCAAACCCCTCTGCTATTCTGATTCATGCTAATGAGGAAATCAATCTTTGGCATGAAATATTTGGCCATCTTAAATATAAGTATCTTTCTGATTTGAGTGAAAAATATATGGTCATAGGGTTACCAAAGATTACGTTTTCCAAGGGAGTCTGTCAAGGTTGTATCCTAGGAAAACAACCAGAGCACAAATTTGAGAGAGCTAGTCATGAGAAAACCTCTGCACCTCTTGAGTTGATCCACAGTGATGTTGCTGGTCCATTTCCTCATATGTCCATGAGTCAAGCCAAATATGCACTGACCTTCATAGATGAATTTTCCAGGTATTGCTGGGTTTACTTCCTAAAGCATAAGTCTGAAGTTTTTGACCTCTTCAAAGTCTTTAAGGCCTTGGTTGAAAACCAGTCTGGGAGGAGACTCCATATCCTCGGATCTGACAATGGTGGTGAGTATGTCAAGTCTGAGTTCATTCAGTACTATAAAGATGCAGGTATTCAGATGCAACATTCAATGCCTTACACACCACAACAAAATGGTGTTGCTGAGAGAAAGAACATACCACTAAAGGAGATGGCAACCTGTATGATGGAGGCTAAGACTTTGCCACCAAATTTTTGGGGAGAGGCTATAAATTGTGCATCCTACATCCAGAATAGGGTGCCTCACAAACAAATTGATGGTATGACTCCTTTCGAATCTTGGAGTGGGCACAAGCAAGATGTGACCCATTTCAGGATTTTTTGCTCAAAGGATTGGGCTAGAATTCCGACTGAAAAGAGAAAGGATTTGCAACCCCAAAGCCAAGAGTGCCTATTTGTTGGGTATTCTAAATATTCAAAATGGTACAAGCTGATCAACTTGAGCACTAATAAATCCTTCATTGAAAGGAGTGTTCAGTTCCAAGAAGAGCCTTTAGTAGTAGTTGAAGTTGGAGAGTCTTCTTCACCACCAGATCCATTGAATATAAGTGGACAAACTAATTATTTTTATGATTCTGATATGTACGATAATGATGATTTAATTATAGATCCTGATAGTCCTACAAGACCAAAATGGGAAGCCAATACCATTCATCCAGCTGGGGAACTAGCTGGAAATCCTAGTGACCCTAGGAGGACTAGATCTCAGTTTGAGAGTGCCATGTGTATGAAAGACCCTTTGTTTGCAAAGAAGTGCTATCTGATGGTTGAATCAGACCCACATACATATGAATATGCATCACATGATCCAAGATGGAAAACAACCATGAAAGAATAATTCAGCTTGCTCCAGAAGAACAACACTTGGGAACTGGTTGATCTTCCCCCAGGGAGGAAGCTAGTTCAATCTAAGTGGGTTTTCAAGACTAAGTTCGCTGCTGGTGTTTCACCTTTGAAATATAAGGAAATATTGGTAGCCAAGGGATACTCACAAGTACATGGTATTGACTACAATGAAACCTTTGCACCAGTGGCAAATATGGACTCCATAATGCTAGATTTAGCCATTGCAGCTTCGAAGTAGTGGGAGGTACATCACATGGATGTGAAGTGTGCTTTCCTAAATGGAGATCTCACTAAAGAGATTTACATGCAGCAACTATTAATCTTGCACATTGATCTAGGAACAAAGAATCAATCTCATCAAAGAATAATCAACAAATACTCATGAAATGGTGTTAATCAGAACCGGAATTGGTTTCCTCTCTGTATATTTAATAAACAACAAATGGTTACATTACCAATGTCAAGAAAATGCTTGAATCCATGAGGAATTCAAGTACCTAAGGAGGCAATTTGAATTCAATGAGTGAGTCTATCTTAACTGACTCTCAACCACAGTTTCACACTCAGTTAACCACTTGACGAAAACCCTAATTGACTCACTAAACCCTAACTGAAGTCAGAGTGCAATAAATGACTGAATCTCAACTGAAGGAGATCAAACACATGTCATAGCAAGCCAACCATCAAGTGATAGTGCTCCATGACTTCAATGAACCCCGATGAGGTTAACTGAATTTGAACTGACCATCAAAAGTTGGTGGAGGTGCCCTATTGACTCCAGATCATTAAATAATAATAAATAATCATTAAATAATACATTTAATGAGAGGAGGCACCTTAACTAACTGGTTGAACTGATTGTAACCACCAGTTAGCAATTAGGTGCATTAATATCACTCAGATCACCCCCAGAGTGCTCCAGTTAGCCTCCTTGACTGTAGGAGAAGGCTAAGTTAGGCTCCTTGACTATAGGTAGGCGTGGGTGTGACTGGATGATGACAATTAATGCTCCATTGATGTCAATTAATGTCAATTATACTTAGGATAGTGGTTTAGCTAGGCCAATTTGACCAAAAAGAGTGTGTATGATGGTAAATGTCTCCAACACCCCCCCTTAAGCTATACTCAGGAAGAGTTAGAAAACATAGATTCACAAAAATGATAGGGCCCCAACAACTAAGGCCATAGGTCACCCTGTACAATGCTGAAACTAAAACAATGCTCAAAACAAACTAAGTGAGGAAAAGAGGGAAAACCCAGTGGGAAAAACCCCCCTCAAGCTGAACACTGAAAGTAGTCTGGATCACCCTGATGAACTCACCCCCAATAGTGACTGGAGGTAAGTGAACTTATTTTTTGAAAAGCTCTTGGTGAAGATGTCTGCAATCTGCTCATTAGTTGGGCAGTATTGTAGAATGATGTTCTTGTCATGCACTAGCTCCCTGATGTAGTGCATGTGAATCACTACATGCTTGGTCCTCTACCTGGTAATTGGATCTGTGGATATCTTAATAGCACTCTGGTTGTCACAAAAGAGGACAGTGGACAAAGTACTACCAAGATCAAACTCTGAAAGAATGCCTTGCAACCAAACTGCTTGGATGCAAGCATTCATCGTTCCTCGATACTCGGCCTCTACTGAAGATAGTGCTATGGAAGCCTACTTTTTGCTTAACTAGCAAATAGGGCCACCACCAAACATGAATACATATCTATAAGTTGACTTCCGATCAATAGAATCACCCACCCAATCAAAATCTGTGTATCCAACTAGCTCTAGCTCGGAGTCTGCAGCATAGTGAATGTCGTAGGTCCTGGTTCCCTGAATGTACTGGAGGATCCTCTTGGCTACCTTCCAATAAAGATCATGAGATTGCTGCATGTATCTTGATATATCATTCACAGCATAACAAATATCAGGCCTAGAATGTGTCAATTACAACAAGCTACCAATTAGCTGTCGATAGATAGTGCAGTCCATGGGAGGTGTGTGTTTTTCTTCTTCAAGGCTGATCCCTAAAAGGAAAGGGAATGGTGCAGGCCTACATTCAGCCATGTTAAACTTGAATAACAGGTATGAAATGTATTTGGATTGAGTGACCATAATCCCATCAGAATTTTGCTCGATTTTGAGCCCCAAAAATTGTTTTAGAAGCCCCACATCACTCATTTCAAAGGCATTGTGGAGAGCAGTTTTGATGGCTGAAATGGAGGCAATTGTGATACCTGTGATCAGTAATTCATAAAAATATAAAAAAATTATAATTAGATGACCATAATTCTGCTGTAAATACAAATTTGGATCTGATCTACATCTCTGAAAGTTTTGCGAGAGAAGGAAGGCATCCATCTTGGAATACCACTCTCTTGGGGCCTGTTTTAACACGTATAGTGACTTCTTTAGCTTGCAAAAAAAGATGGATCAGTGATGTATCCCTCAGGATGCTTCATGTATATCTCCTCATGAATATCTCCATGTATAAAGGATGACTTAACATCCATGTGATGCACCTCCCAGTGCTTGGATGCAGAAATAGCCAAAACAAGGCGGATGGAGTCCATTTTTGCAACCGGTGCAACGGTCTCATGGTAGTCCACTCCTTGGACCTGAGAGAAAATTTTTGCTACCAGCATTGAATTATATTTTTAGGTTCTTCCATCAGCATCAACCTTTGTCTGAAACACTCACTTGCATTGAACCAATTTCCTTCTCGGAGGAAGAGAAACTAGCTCCCAAGTAGTGTTTTTCTGAAGAGAATTCATCTCGTCATCCATGGAAACTTGCCATATTGGATCATTCCAAGCATGGTAGTAGGATTTTGGATCTGAAATAATCATCAAATAACAAGTTTCAGATAGAAAATTATCATAACAAGAGAGCGCAATACCTGCTCTTTGGAAATCAGACCGGGTTCTCCTTGGATCATCCGAATTTCCAATGTTGTCTCCTGCGGAGGAGAGTGTCTATTGGGCCCATGTAGGAAGATGATTTTACACTTCAAGTTTTGATTCAGCATATAATTATTGCTACACATTGATATAAAAAATTATAGGATCCAAATCAGGGTCATCACCCCCAATTTCATCATCCAAATATTCAGTGGAATAGGAAGGGAATTCAACAGTTTTCTCCTTCACTAGTTCCACCTCCTGAAGAGGCTCTTCGAAATTGACACTTCTCTTGATGATGATATGTTTGGTATTGATATCCAAAAGCTTGAATCCTTTAGATTCATAAGGATACCCAATAAACAGACATTCTATTCTCTCCGGTTGCAAAGCCATTCTTTTATCAAGTGGAATCTGGGCCCATGCAGTGGACCCAAACACCCGTAGGTTCGACACATCTGGCTTGTGTCTGAAGTATGCTTCGAAAGGAGTCTTTAATTTCATAGATGAATGTGGCACCCTGTTATAAATGTATGCTGCATCATTCATGGCTTCAGCCTGCAAATTTTCAGCAAGCTTCTTTGACTCCAACATACAGGTGGTCATCTCCTTGAGAGACCGGTTCTTCCTTTCCGCTACTCCGTTCTACTAGGGAGTGTAGGGAATTGAATGCTGGACCTGAATACCAATTTGGGAGAATATTTATAGAAACTAATTACTAACATACTCCCCTCCATTATCAGATCTCAAGATCTTGATCTTAATCCCAGAGGCATTTTCGATCAAGGCCTTCAATTTAGAAAATTTTTCACATACTTCTGATTTCTTTTTGAGAAAGAAAACCCATTTATACCTTGAAAAATCATCAATAAAAGTAAGGAGGTACCTTGATCCATTCATGGAGGCGATAGGAATTAGACCACTGATATCAGAATGTATCAGCCCCAATATGCTTGTAGCTTGGTTTGCCTTCCCCTGATCGAACTTGTGCTTAGGGTGTTTTCCAATCACACAGCCCTTGCAGACTCCCATGGTTGCCTTGATGACCGGGAGGCCTTCAACCATGGAGTTTTTCTGTAATTGATGCAAACATTTGAAATTAAGATGGCCAAAACTCTCATGCCATAGCATACTAACCTCATTTCCATGAGTTAGCAGAGCAGTGGGCTTTGCATCCACAACAAAGTGAGAGAACTCATAGGCTTTTGTATGATGATTTGCAAGGCCTTTTGCAATGAGTTTCTCGGATGCAATTTCTATTATCTCAACATCATTTGGGATGAAAGAGACTCTCTTAGGCATTCTTATATGTGTCATCTGATAGAAACTAAGGAGATTTTCTGCTAGAGACAATACATATAAAACATTAGAGAAAAATCCATTTTCTAGATCTACAGTACCTTGTCCTTCGGAAATGATGGTGGAGTCATCTCCCATGTGGATGGGGATGGATTTTCCGATCTCCAAGGATGAAAAGGAGTATTTTTCAGCCATCATGTGATTCAAAGCTCCACTGTCAATAAGCAGTTCTTTGGACTTCGAAGTGCTTTCCATGAGGGCATGACCTTTCTCATGCTGTGGTTTCCGATCTTGGTGATCTTCCCTCCGAAAGCTCTCTGGAAGATTGATGTGATTCCTCTCAAGGAGAGAGGTTGCTTCATCAAGTATTTTCTTCATGCAGGAATGTTCAGGGTGAAAATACTTCCTACAGTAAGAACACTTGACTTTTTCTTTCCCATTGTGCCCTTTTCCTTTGTTCTTCCTTGAGCCGGAAGATTCATCATGTTGTTGGTTTTCAACTCTAGGCTTGGGAGCATCAAATTTAGTTTTCTGATTTTTTTGCTGCTTTCCTTTACCCTTTAGATCTTTGGGCCTTGATACATGGAGGAATTGATCACAGGAAGATCGAATTATCCCCATTTGGACAAGCTTGTCATGTTCATTAGTTAGGGACTCAATGAAGGCATCTTCCATCTAGGGGTTGTGAGATTCCCCACACGGAATGTAGAAACAAAAACTAAATAATCAGCCCTGAGTTTGGAGAGGATGGAAAGGATGAGCTGATCATTCTCCTTCTCCACTTTGCATTGCTTTAAGAGTAAAACAATATGCTTGAACTTTGTAAAGAAATCATTCAGAGTCTCAAAATTGGAAGGTTGGAGAGACATGAGTTCATTTTAAAGTTGGTAAACTCTCAAGTCATCATGTTTTCCATATAGAGATTCCAATTTGTCCCATATTTCTTTCAGTTTCTTCAGATCCGTAAGATGGAAGAGAAGGTCTTCGGAAATAGAGAGGCACAAGAAACCGAAGGCTTCATCCTTCTTGTTCAAGAATCTTGATTTTTCTATGGCGGATCCAGGCTCAACTTCAGTGTCCATGGAAACTCTATGGAAACATTTCAAGCACAACTGAATCTACATTTTATTTTTCCATGTGTGGAAATTGTATGGAGTCAAGAGATCTACGGAGGAGGCCATATGGATATGCTGTAGCGAATGCTTCACTTGTAGAAACCTGAAAATCAAAACAGAAAGGGAAAAATAAGGTCAGATAGCCTGCACATTCTAGGATTTCATCACACCCAGCATAGTCAATAAAGAAAGCTTGATCAACAAGTTCTTTACTTGGGATATTGAGTGGTAAGCCTTGGCTTCCGGTGCAGTGCTGGAATTTTGAGCTATTGCTCACTTTTCATGGAGAAATCTGTCAAAAAGCTTGTTTTTGAGAGATAGATCTCTGTCCTGCCGTATGCTCTGATACCATATTAATCTTGCACATTGATCTAGGAACAAAGAATCAATCTCATCAAAGAATAATCAACAAATACTCATAAAATGGTGTTAATCGGAACCGGAATTGGTTTCCTCTCTGTATATTTAATAAACAAAAATGGTTACAATACCAATGTCAAGCAAATGCTTGAATCGATGAGGAATTCAAATACCTAAGGAGGCAATTTGAATTCAATGAGTGAGTCTAGCTTAACTGACTCTCAACCATAGGTTCACACTCAGTTAACCACTTGACCAAAACCCTAATTGACTCACCAAACCCTAACTGAAGTCGAAGTGCAATAAATGACTGAATCTCAACTAAAGGAGATCAAACACATGTCATAGCAAGCCAACCATCAAGTGCTAGTGCTCCATGTCTTCAATGAACCCCGATGAGGTTAACTGAAGTTGAACTGACCATCAAAAGTTGGTGGAGGCGCCCTGTTGACTCCAAATCATTAAATAATAATAAATAATCATTAAATAATATATTTAATGAGAGGAGGTTCCTTAACTGACTGGTTGAACTGATTGTAACCACCAGTTAGCAATTAGGTGCATTAATATCACTCAGATCACCTCCGAAGTGCTCTAGTTAGCCTCCTTAACTGTAGGAGAAGGCTAAGTTAGCTTCCTTGACTGTAGGAGAAGGATAAGTTAGCCTCCTTGACTGTAGGAGAAGGCTAAGTTAGCCTCCTTGACTGTAGGTAGGCGTGGGTGTGATCAGTTGGTCAAGCAAGAAGCAGAGTGCCATAGCACTCATCTACAGAAGCGGAGTACAAAAGAGTTGTAAATGCAACAACTCAATGTTTTTGGTTGCAGGGAATACTTGGTGAGTGTGGCTTCGAATCAAAGTTTTCAACTATTATCTATTAAGATAATTAGAGAACCATTTGAATCTGCAATGATCCAGTTCAGAGATAGAGAACCAAACACATTGAGATCCATATGCACTACATCAGACAACTTGTGCATGATGGCACCATTCATCTACTCTTTTGTGCATCTTCAGAACAAGTAGTAGACATCTTCACCAAAGTCTTTTGTGAGAAGACATTCAGTAATATCAAATCACTACTGGGGATTGCTGATCATGCTATGAAGCATGATTGATGACAAGATTTTCAAATTTTGTTTTATTGTCCATGTTTAAGGGAGGATTTTCCCCACTGGATTTTTGCCTCTTTCCTTGGTTAAATGGACATGCAGTATGTAAAGGGTGACTAAGCCTTGTTGCTAGGCCCTATAGTTTTCTGATATTTACTCATAAAGTCAGGCTTAGGGGGGGGGGGTGTTATAATAATCAACCCATAATTACCTACCTTAGACATTAATTAATTCATTTTTGTCTTATTTACCCAGTCTCCTATATTCCACTCTATGTTAGTTGCCTTCTACATGTCATAGAAGTCAACACTTTCTAAAAATGAGTCATGGAGCACTTGGGAAACCTCATGGAAACCATATTTAGCATGTCTGCTTTATTCGAGATCCTCCAAAGCGCATATCTACTTTTTCTACAAAGCTACCTGTTTTATTGAGAATTAAGGCAAAAGGGAAAGCAAGACTAGGTGTAGTTGACTTGTTTTTTTCCCACAGCATCCTCCATCCTTTTCTCGTAATAAAAGAATGTATGAGTTGTATTTCCATCCCTTATTATCTTGCCTACTTGAATTTTCTAATTCGCGAGGCTCTAAGGATTTGGAAACTGCTTTATGCACCTATGGGGGATTTGACTAGATTTAGTAAGCCTACTTTTTGACTATTTTGAATGGAATCCTTATGCATTTGAATCTCTCATGTAATTATATATTGCAGTAGCCCATGACTTCACAAGGTTGGATATTGTACACTTATTCAATACAGATTAGTGTTATGCTCCAATTTCAGTCTCCTTTGATGGTAATTTTGCATGTTTGATTAGTAATTTTGTGAGTGTAACTGTTCTATTACTTGGGTTCAATTTCCATAGGCACATGATTCCTTCTTCAGTGCGATTGTGGAATATTGGCGAGCAAGGGAAGCATACATGGTGGGTCTTCTAGAACGTAGGTCGTTCTATTCTTTAAACGCGTAGACTGGTGGTAGTTTGGAGTCAGGCAGATGAGGCCATGAGCGATCCTTCTAGAATAAAGAAGCTCCATCCTTTGAATGCGTGGGAAGTGAAAAACTTGGTGTTGGGAAAAATCAATGCATCGATGATCCTTCTATATTGATGATAATGTTATCACTTGGGAACGTGGACAACAAAATGTTTTGCAGAATGTTCCAATGTTTTAATGCTTGAAATGAATCAGCAGCGCACAGATTGATGGGCGATCTGGACGGAGATCTAAACGAGAGGCTGGGCCGTGAGCTGGATATGCTAGGAACAGATCTAGGGCAAACAAAATTTCTGTTTGTTGGTGCACTTCAAGACTGGAGTCTACAGTAGCACATTTCAACATCTGGAAAACCACTAGTGAGTTTCATGCAACGGGCTAAATGACGAGTTGGCCGAGCTGTGCCGAAAGCAGGCTAAATGCGTTTTGCGTATTAACTTGGCCCAAAAATATTATAAAACCTGCAAAAAATTATACAAACCAATTAATACATCAAATGCATTTTAATAATGTTATTTTTAATTAATAAAACCATAAAAATGATAATAATAAAATAATTTTATATAAACCTTAAAAACACTCATACCTAAGGTTGAATAATGATCTACGTGACATAAAACATACAAAATATAATAAAATATGTGTTTAAATGCGAAATTTATCTGCCCAAAAATGGTAACAAATCTAGGATCAACATTCCCCCAAACCACAGAAATGCTAGGTCCCACTGAGCAAAAAGAAAGATAAATAATTTAGGAAGGAGAACTAGCAGCTGCCTTCAACTTGGAAGATGAAGAAGGTAATTTAAACTTCACTCTGTTAACCTGTAACTTAAAAATTACATGTCTTTCATGTCAAGCATTTATATGAAAATAACTTTATTGAGTTTTTCAACATTCTTAATTAAATAGTTTTCAGGTTCAAAATAATTTTGTTATTTAGAAGGTTTTAAAATTAATTCAACCATTTCCAATGTAAAACTTTGGGCAGGTTGAACATATAACATAAAAATGTAGATTGCATTTTAAATAACAAAAAGATTGATAATTTTTATGCATGACTGGGTAAAAGAATAGAATTATTAACAGTGAAATGGAAGTAAAAACTATTTTCCCAAAAACAAAATTTGGTTAGCATATTCTAATCATAAGTGCTATAATATCACCATTTTGACTAGATCCCTATTTGATATTTTATTTGCCTTCATTCGATTCTTCATATGGTAAGACCATATTGAATTTTGCTGTAAAATATGCTTCAAGCTATAACCAAATTCCACTATTTACATTCCTGAAAATACAAATACTTATCATTTGTTAGAGATAAATAGATTTACCATAAAATAAAAATAATCTAATTTTTCACAAGTCAAATCATGTTCCCCCAAACCAAAGAGATGGTGTGTCCTCAAGCCATACAGAGAGAAGAATTGATTGTTTCAGAAAAAATAGAAAGAATGCTAGCATGTTGTGAATTATATTTTTGTAAATAAAAGAAGAAAAACTATCTAACTAGTAAATGGAAATGATTCAGAGATGTATATTCATGAAAAATAAAACAGTGCTTAGAAAATACCATGTAAATGAGAATAATTAAAATAATACCATAGGGAAAAACTAGCCATCGATGCCTCATTGTAAATATATCCTGTCATCATAAAGTATTTTTAGTGTATCCCGGAGTGTGTGAGATTTATAGCGATGGGTCCCATTTCTAAGATAATGATATATTAGGTATATGCGGAATTAGACGGATGGGGAGAATTCAACTTAGAGCCATTCTCAAATGACATTTTAAATAATTGGCCATGACATAATTTTTTTGAATTTTTTTTCATATATTATCACTTTTTTACAAACTATGTGTATAGTGGTGTATTAACCAGATCTCATTTACTAGATATTGCCCCGCTTCCAGCAGGCCTGTTTAGTACCCTGGTGGGTTTATCTTGGTACCATGCAAGCATAGCCCCACTGCCAGCGAGCCTGTTCAGTACCCTGACGGGTTTACTTGCATTTATCGATATTCCTGTTGTAAGGTTTTTAATTAGCATTGACCCGCTGCCAGCAATCCTTTTCATTACCCCGACGAGTTTTCCTTGTATAATGATATTAAATATATGGAAGCCGATTGGTACTAGAGCATGTTAGATCCTGCTAAACACATAATTCAATTTTTTCAAAATAAAGTTATAAGTAATTTCATAATGACCAGACTCATAAAACATGTCAAAAGAGAATAACTGAAAGTTGTTTTTTAACCTTATAGTCCTTCTTTATAAAGTAAAGTAATGTTCCCCACAGATAAAAATTCCACTTACTTTTGAGTTATCATCAAAATACACAAGAAACAAGTTTTGATGACAATTATAGGATGAACTAGTAATCCACAGGTAAAAATAAGGATGTGAAAAATATGATAATGAAAGTGGGTCTTATCAAGCAAAAGTTTAAAAGAATAAAGCAAAAATATACATGTCTAAATCAAGATACGAAAAACTATATGAATCATAGAAAAACTGGTGAAGTATGATATACAAAGGATTGATATATAATTTTTTTTTATTAGTATAAGCTGCAAATTTCGAAAATACCCTAAAAAGATTAAAATACCTGATGAATATTTAGCGTACTTTCCTTGTCCAAGTAATATTCCGTTAGTTGCTCATAGAGATAATATATTTGTAATCAAACTGCAAAACCACTTGTTAAATGATTCAATTTATTCATAAAGACATAAAAGAAAAAGAGTCTTGTGTAGACAACCTATTAGAAATGACTCTTATTTATTCAAAGCAACAAGCACATATTTACATATATACAAGTGATAATAACCCAAAACATTTCAAGGATTAGGAGGAGGAGGAATAGTTTCCCCTTCAACTAATTCCATTTCATTTCGCTGCAAAACATTTTGTATGAAATCCTGTTTAGATGTCAGTTGATGATAGAGCGTAAGTCTATGCCCATTTACTACAAAGGAAGTTTCTGAGCCATCAATTGTTTTAATTTTTACCGATCCATTGTCAAAAGATGTAACTACTTCGTATGGAACCATCCAATGGGTAGTTAATTTTCCTTTAAAATTTTTAAACCGTGAATTGAACAGTGGTGCCCAATATCTAGTATTAAACTGCTTTTGCTTAATAAATTTATCATGCCATGTTTTTCGTTGATTCTATATTAACATTGTTCTTTGAAGTGCATCTTGTCTAATTTCATCTAACTCATTAATCTGTAATATTCGTTGTTTCTGTGCTTCATCCAAATTCATACCTAATTGTGCTGCCATACGAAAGGTTTTAACTTGAAATTCAATAGGTAAAAGGACTTGTTTGCCATACACTAACTCATAGGGGGTATGTCTGCTAGTGTTTTTCCATGTTATTCTATAGGCCCATAAAGCCTCGGGGAGACTATCTTCCCAATCATTATGATGTAAGTAAATGGTCTTAGTCAAAATGGCTTCTAATACTTTATTAGTTGATTCTACCTGACCATTAGCCTGAGGGTGATAAGGTGAATATTTGCAATGTCAGATGCCATATTTTGTAGTAAGTTCTTTCATTAATTTAGAAGTAAACCGAGTACCTTGATCTATGACAATTTCTCTAGGTACACCAAAGTGGGTGAATATTTCTTCATATACAAATTCTACCACTGATTTCTCTGTGGCTCTAAATAAAGCCTTAGCTTCTACCCACTTGGTGACATAGTCCGTACAAACTAAGATGTATTTTTTTTTACGAGACATGGGAGAAATTGGTCCTACAAAATCAAGAGCCCATTTCTCAAAAGGTTCAATCATAACTTGGGGTTGTAAAGTCATTTTATCAGATGGAGAAGGTCTACCCATTATTTGGCATCACATCCTTTAACATTTTTGGAAGCATCCTTAAAAATGCTTGGCCAATAATAACTAGAATGTAAGATTTTATATGCCGTCCTCTTATCAGAAAAATGTCCTCCGCATGGTCCATCATGGCATGCATGGAGGATGTCTGTCATTTCATCCTCCTGCACACATCGTCAAATAATAAGATCTGGACTAGTGCAGAAGAGATCATTATCAACCCAAGAATAATTAGAACTCTGAACTATAATACAATGTTTCTCATGTGGAGACAAAATGTTTGGTATTTTCCCAGTTGCTAAATAATTGGCAATATCCGCAAACCAAGGGGTTTGAACAGATACAACAAATAGATGTTCTTCAGGAAAAGTGTCATCAACTGGTTTAGTACCGTCTTCATGTTGAATATGGGAAAGAAAATATGCTATGATATTTTCTTTACCAGGTCGATCAATGACAGTAATGTTAAATTATTGCAATAAAATAAGCCACCGGGTCACTCTACCATTGGTAATTGGTTTATTCATTAGAAATTTAATGGCAGAGTGATTAGTATGCACAAAATCTTCGTAACCAGTGATGTAATGACGAAACTTATTAATAGAATAAACTACTGCCAAAAATTATTTTTCAGTAACAGTATAAATTAATTCGGCAGGGGTCAGATTTTGGCTAATAAAATAGATGGCATAAGGTGCTTGTCCTTCTTTTTGGCTGAGGACTCCTCCTATGGCCATATCAGAGGCATCGATAGATATGTGAAAAGGAAGGGACCAATCAGGACCCCTAAGTATTGGTGCCACCGATAGTTTAGCTTTTAGGATTTCAAAATCATTTTGACAATATTTTGTCCACTGTAATTCTGAGTCCTTTGTAAGCAACTTAAACATTGGTGCAACTATTTTAGTAAAATTTGCAATAAAGCGGTGGTAACAGCTTGCATGACCAAGGAATCTTCTTACCTCTTTCTAAGTTTTGGGAGAGGGAAGGCCAACAATTACTTCGACATTTGCAGGGTCTACCTTAATTCCTTGGGAGGAAATATGATGTCCCAAAACTATACCTTCTGTTAGTAACATTTTACATTTTTCGTGACTAAGAGATAAATTCATTTCATGACATCGGATCAAGACCTTCTCGAGGTTTTCAAGGGATTCTTGAAAAGTATTACCATAGGTCATAAAGTCATCCATGTTTACCTCCACATAGTCATGTATAAGATCGAAAAATATTCCTAAGATTGCTCGCTGGAAAGTGACAGGTGCATTACATAAGCCAAATGGAAAAATTTGATAAGCATATGTTCCCCAAGGGCATATAAAAGTGGTCTTGTATTTATCTTCTGGTGCTATTAAAATATGGTTGTAACCACTATACCCGTCAAGAAAGGAAAAATACTGTTTACTTGACAGAGTATCTAATACTTGATCGATAAAAGGTAAGGGAAAGTAATCTTTAAGTGTAGCTTTGTTTAATTCTCTATAATCAACACAAATACACCATTTCCCTATAACTTTCTTCGAAACTACTACTAAAGGAGATACCCATTTACTTTTGGAAATAGGATAGATGAAACCAACAGTGAGGAGTTTTTGTAATTCTTCTTTTACTATATCCTTTAGAGCAGGATTCATCCTCCTATATGGCTGCCTTACAGGTGACATGCTTGGATCCATATAAATATGGTGTATACAGGTATGAAGGTGTATACCCTTCATATCGATGTATTCCCATGCAAATTCTCCAGCTTGTTTCTTCAGAACTTTAAGCAGCTGTGCTTGTTGGTTTTCACATAATCTGGTGTTTATATGTAAGAATTTTTCAGGGCCAACCTCACTAGGTATGGTATATGGTCTGGTATGCTCTTCAATTGTGAAGACACAAGGTGTTTCTGTAAACATTGAGAGAGTCATATTCTCTTGAAACTCATCTCCAAAAATCTGATCGAGTTGAGAAAAGGACTGAGGGAAATTTGTACAGGTTATCGAAGAAACAAACTGGTTTAATACATTCTCAGTGGTATACTCCTGAAGTGATAAAGAAAAATCACTAGGAAGGGAGAGATCATCAAAGTCTTCAGCCCCAAAATAACAATTTAATCACCATGAATTTTCAGTTATTGGTTGTGTTGGGGGGTATAAAATAAGTCTTTGTGTGGACAACCCATTGGAAATAGTCATCTCTCCATCGCTACACCCTATAAAAGAATTTGCGATAGCTAACCATGGTATTCCCAAGATAATAGGATGTCCTTTAGAAGGATCCTTTGATTCTACAACCATAAAGATGACATGGTATTCTTATGCAGCTACCGATACAACAATGTCATCCAGGACTCCAGCGGGTATTACCGTAGTGCGGTCTGCTAGTTCTAGGATGGAAGGAGTAGGTCGAAGAAATTGTCTTAACTGTAAAACTTCTAAAACTGCGGTGGTCATCATGTTAATAGTGGATCCTAAATAAATTAATGTAGTCTCTATGGTAGTGTTGTTTATAATTATAGTCGCCACTGGGGCTCCTGTATTTGTATATTTTGCAATCCGGTACTGACCCGTGATACATTCAGACATTTCTCCTATAACATGAATTGTAAGAGGGTCCTTTTTCTTCTTTCTTGGACGTTTAATACAAAGCTCTTTTATTACCTTACTATAGATTGGTATATCTTTAATAACTTGTAATATAGGGATCTTAATATAGATGTTATTTAATTCATTCAAATTGTTATACTCCAGATGAACTACAGGTTTTTCTATTATGAGTCTCTCTTGAAATGGAGGAATTCTTTGCTCCTGAATGGTTTCTTGTGGAGGATGGGTGTGTACTGAAACTTTTGGAATGTTCACATCCTCCAATATAGCATAATTCATGGGTTCACTTGAATCTTCTTCTTCTTCATTTGGTTCTTGAATGATGACTGATGAATTGGGTTTATTATTCACAACTCTTCCTGATCGTAATTAAATTTCATGTACATGTACAGTCGAAATAAGGTATGAGGGAAGAGTTTGCAACTCAATGCTATTAAGAGCTTGAGTTGGTTTATTATTAGGGTTAGGTATCGAATGTGCAGGTAATAATGTTGGTTGAGGAGGATTTGCATTCTAAAAGTGATGAGGTTGTTGTGTGATAAAAGGCACTAGAGGTACAAATATAGATGGTATTTGCTGGAAATTTGTTTGATTCTTAGGTTAAGGATGATTAGGTGCAGGGACATGTTGTGGCTGAGGATATGGTTGTCCTCTCCATCCTTATGACCAATTTTGTTGTTGTGGAAATTGAGGAGGATGATACTGAGGTGGCCAATTTTGCTAGCTGGAATTGTTCCATTGCTGAGATGATTGATACAGAGGATAATAGGTTGGAGGTTGTGGTGGAGAGTTTGGATATGCTGGTTGGTATCTAGGTTTCCAAGGAGGCCTCCTAGATGTTTTGGCTACATCTCCACTCTTATAGATGGCTTGAAATCCATGCAAGGATGGGGAATTATCTGTTGGATGCTCTTCTGTACAGATGTGACATACAGAGATGTTGTTTAATGGACATTCCCTTGGGGGATGTTTAGTTCTACATCTTGGACAAAAGATACTCATTGCTGATCATTCTTCATCCTGCCTCTTCTTGGCTTGTAAAGAATCTAGTTGAGAACCCATTGCTCCTAAGACATTGGTCTTAAAATTCTCCAATAGTTTTCCTATCTCTACTCTTGTAATACCTCCTGAACTAGGAACATTTCCTCTTATATTTCTACTAAAAGGTTCTCAAATTTTTTTCACAACTTTCCCCCTACTCCTCGAATAATTTTTACACATCTAACCGATCTGTACAAATTTTTTATGAGAAATATTTCCAGCTACCATGAGATTAAGACTTTCTAACAAGTCCTCGAAGATCCCCTTAAGGAAAAGTGTACGTACTACATCTTCTCGGAGGTCATTATATTTAGACTTATGTAATGCATAAATGAACGTATTGAGATAATCCTCCAGGTTCTCGTCTTCAAGTTGTTATATCTTGAATATATCATGTTGAGAGTCCTTAGGTTTGCAGTATTCTTGATATTTTAGCAAGAATGAGGTTTTCATATCATCCCAAGTCCTGATAGTGGATTCTCCTAATCCCATGAACCATCTCAAGGCGGAATCCTTGAGTGTAGCGGGAAAGAGTTTTAGTTTGTGAGTGTTTTGTAGATAATTGTAACTCCTACAAAGGATATTGAACTCGAACAGGAATGTGTCTGGGTCCTCATTACTTTTTCCATAGAAAGCAGGTAAGGAGGAAGGAGGGATGTTTTTCATAGTTACATCTTGCATTGTATCTAAGATAGGGAACCTGAAGGTAGCCTCAGTTCGAATTTTCCCTTCTCCTTCTTCATTCCTAAATTCATCATGATCTTTGTTTTCTCCCCGTATCTCGATATAAGATGGATTCTTAACATAGATATACCTAGGAGGCTCCTTTCGAGGTGATAATGGGGCGTCCCAACATTTTTTTTGGGAGAGATCTTCCTCTGATCAACCGTGTTTTTATTAAATCCTAGAGGGATAGTAGGTTCTACTGTATAAGTTTCAATTTATGAAATAACTGGATCTACTGAGATTCCAAAGAGAGATTTTAATTGAGTAGGATCAACAAAGTGAACAAAATTCGGATCTCCTACTAGTGAAAAAGTTGTGTTAATTGGATTTGAAACTAGTCGAGGGCTAGGGGTTTCTAATGGCTGATCCACTTGAACTTCCTTAGGAACGGGGTCCTTAGGACCTTTTTCCAACATTCCTTCTCCTTATATGGATTCTCTAGTAATATCTTCTAAGGGAGTTTCCTTAAGTTTCAGGGTAGAACTACTTTCTATAGGTGTATTTCGATACCTTTCTAGTGAGTTAGTAGTTGGGGAATTACGTCCCCTACGCTAGTTAGTAGAGACTTCAATAAATTTTTCGGTCTTGATAAATCTACCCTGAGGATCTCTGATTCTATTCATGAAAGACTTTTAAACTAAAGAAAACCTATGCTATTACTTTTGCTGGATTTGGGGGTGCTTGTTATAAGATATGCGCAGGTTCTTACCTCTCGTCTTATCGCTCCCCCGCTACCAACCTATTCCTAAGATTCATAAAGAATTATACTCTACCTTATAGAACAATTCCTTGGCAATGATGCCAAAAGTGTTGGGTGTCATAATGTCTAAATTAATTCACCTATTCTTTAATTATCAATCGAGTTGGTAAGTTTAGAGTTGACACAAAATATATGCGAAGGTAGAGGGTGTCGTGTAAATATTTTAACAAACAAAAGATCGAAAGTTATTTCAAAAGGAAAAACTGATTCAAACTCCTAAAAATGCAATTATTAAGGTAACTAAACTGAGATAAAAGATTAACTAAACAATTAATAATCTATCTTATAACTTTGGATTGAAAAAGATATAATCACGACTTAGTTACTCAAATGGAAAACTAAAGTGCAAGGAAGACTGAAATTATAAGTAACTAGAAAACTTAATAAAAGAACCAAGTAGAAAACTTAATAAAGAAAATTTAAATAAAACAAGCAAGTAGAAAACTTAATAAAAGAAATTTCTTTAGGTTCTGTCCTACAAGTTCTTTACACAATAAAAAAACATAAAAAAGACAACCTAAAAACATACTAAGAATAATACATATAACACTAAATCTTGCATACAAACAAATAAATCAATTCAAAAGGAATAAACACAAAACCATACAACAATAAAACAAAATCAGAAACAAAACTTAAGAATAACTTAAACTATGTTCAAAGTAAAAGGAGTAAGGAAAATGATAAAGCTTTAATAAATAACCTAAAACAATTAGATTTTAACTTTAATGTTAAACAAAACTATAATCTAACTATTACAGTCAAAACATAATTCAAACATTCACAAAACAAAAGTGAAAAAAATCTTAAAACACATAAAAAACACTAAAAATAGAACTAAGGGCTGAATGACACTTTGAATTGTGGGTTTGAAAGGGGTGGCTGAATAACATACTGAACAAGTTGTCCGAATGATAGGCTGCACAGTTAAAATGGTAAAAACTAACCTAAATGAACTAATCTTCAGCTGAAGCCATGCAACTGTAATTCTAATGAATCATAATAGTAAACAAACCTATTTAACAACAAATTAACCTTAAACTAATTCATGAAAAAAAGGAATCATTGCATATTAAACTAATAAATAAACTGGAAATTAACTTGCATAAATTCAAAATAGGAAAGGAAATAACCAAATTGAATCTATTCTAAATTCATGAAAGCAACTTATTCTATATTCTTGAAAACAAAGACTGAAAATAATGCTAGAAATTAAATAACTGGAAACAAAATGACTGAAAGCAAATAACTAAAAGAAACCTATGCACGCATCTAACTAATTAACTTTGAAATAAAACTAAGTTAATGTATTATAGAAAACAAATAGAATAGTATTTACTATAATTTAACAGAAGCAAACTAGAAATTAAACTAGACTAGCTAAAACAGAAAAGAAACTAAGCTAAACAAAGAAAATGAACCTCTGGTTGATGAGGGGCCCTCTCAGCAATTAGGGGTGATTCCTGGATAACTTATACTCAAACGAAATCTTCAACAAAAATACATACAACTCTTTATTCATATGGTGGAACAAAAATACAATGTTCAAGAGTAAATCATAGCAAGAACTCTTCTCTTAATCTACTAACTAACTGATTTTCTAGCTAACTTCAGCTCTCGCATAGAGGCTGCTTTATATAATGATTTACAGATATGAGAAATTCAACCCTTTAGTGGTCGACTACTCTCTAAATTTAGTCGAATATAATGGACATTTAATTAATCACAAGCCAGTGCATAAGAATCTCCCTTATTTAGCGCGAGTCTGGTTCTTTTCACTGGACAACATACACACAGGTCCCTCCTTCAGTGCAGTAGGTCTTTAGATGTGGTGCACAATGTCTTCTTCAGTGCAACTGTGGAATGGTGGTGAGCAAGGGCAGTGTACATGGCGAGTCTTCTAGAATGCAGGTCGTTCTATTCTTTAAATGCGTAGACTGGTGGTAGTTTGGAGTTAGGTAGAGGAGGCCATGAGTGATCCTTCTAGAATGAAGACGCTCCATCATTTGAACGTGTGGGAAGTGAAAAAATTGGTGTTGGGAGAAATCAACGCACTGGAGATCCTTCTAGACTGATGATTATGCTATCACCTGGACACGTGGACAACAAAATGGTTTGCAGACTGTTCCAACCTTTTAATGCTTGAAATGAATTCTCAGCAGTGCGCAACCTGATGGGCGATCTGGACGGAGAGCTGAACAGGAGGCTGGGCCGTGAGATGGATATGATGGGAAGAGATATAGGGAAAATGAAATGTCTATTTTCTAGTGCACTTCAATACTGGAGTCTATAGTAGCACATTTCAACACCTGGCAAACCACCAACAAATTTCACACAATGGGCTGAATGACGAGCTAGACGCCGAGCTGGACATGCTGTGCGAAAAGCAGGATGAATGCGTTTTGCGTATTAACTTGGCCCAAAAAGATTATAAAACGTGCAAACAATTATACAAACCAATTAATACATCAAATGCATTTTAATAATGTTATTTTTAATTAATAAAACCATAAAAATGATAATAATAAATTAATTTGATATAAACCTTAAAAACACTCATACCTGAGGTTGAATAGTGATCTTTGTGACATAAAACATACACAAGATAATAAAATATGTGTTTAAATGAGTAATTTATCTGCCAAAAATGGTAACAAATCTAGGATCAACACCGCCCTCTGCTGTAGATCCTGGGGTACGGAACCACTTGGATTAGCTGCAAACTGATTTTATACTTAGGATTTTCTAGCTTCCAAGGAGTTAGTAAAAATGCATAAAAAATCTAAGGCATAAACAAGAAAATAGATGGACATTCATACACAAGTAACCTCTACTTGATCATCAACACGCATTGAATGTGAACATAGCAATTCATAGGCAAATACATTGCATAACTAAGAAGGAAAAAGAAGATTTATTTAATTATTAAGCTATCCTCCAACTAGCTATGTCACTGCAACGTTCCACCCAACCATATTCAAGTGTGTTCATTAATCTCTCAATACACTGCCACCCCTGAGATGGGCATGATTTCCACTAGGAATTAGGAAACAACAGACTTGCATGCAGCCATACCAAAGCACTCACACAATCAAGACAACCTTCAGTTGGGTTTATCATATTGTCCAACCAAGCCACATATGGGTTTATCACGCATTCAGCTAAGCCATCATTCATAGTGGGTTTATCAGGCTGCAGGATTACAAGCCAAACATTGCTGGGTTTATCAGACTGTCCACAGTCAAGCCAAAAATCATTTTAAGGACCAACCAAGCCAAAATATGGGTTTATCAGGCTACCATCCAAGCCATCATTCAAGTTGAGGTTATCAGGCTGTCCAACTAAGGATTTCTCAAAAGGACAAACACACCAAGACACATCCAATCCAACAGATGGGTTTATCAGGCACTCGACCAAGCCATCCTTCAAGTTGGGTTTATCAGGATACTAAGGAATTGGACTGGACAGGAAGAACTGCTAAGCTAGTGAGCTCATCCACAAAGGTAAGGAAACCCTGATAAGATCTATCTAGCCTATAATCCATGTTTCCTACACACCCAATACAAGGAAGTGTCCCCTTCTCTAATTCACAGTCCCTTGGGATACCCCTTCCCTTCTAGTGCTCTTCAAGATGTGCAGAGTAGATTCACTAGTCACTCTTATATTATTGTGAGGTTCCACATTCCATTTATCAAGCACATTATACATCTCTTCCACTCCCATCTATTGCATACAGTTCAGACCCAAAATAGGGTGCACAACATAGAAAACCACAGGGACACATAGGCTTCAATCTGGAACACAAAGCCAACACGGTTTACTTACATCCACAATGTCATTCAAATAGGCACAACAGAACCATAGATGAACACACTTGCTCATAAAATCAAGCGATCTCCACTGCTCATTTACTCAACAAAAGAAAGGATACCACTGGACCTCTGCACGATTGATGAAGGTAAACTACAGGTGAAAAAATCATAACAAAATGTGGTTATGCAAACATGATGAATATAGAACATGCATGAACAAAAATGACTCTTCGTTCCCCCCCGCCGGCTTCCCCAACAATGTGAATGAATGAATGAATCCCTCCCCATGCTCAATGCGACTGAAGGATGAGAGGATGGGCACATGTTCCCATGTGGGTTTACTTGCTGCAGAAGCAAGAATGTGCTACCCTAGACTATAGCTGAAGTATTTGCTCAGTCAATCAAGCTAACTTCCATACCCTGCTCTTCCGAAGGCATTAACTACCTCAACCAACTTCTAGAAGAAATTGATGATTGAGGATAAAGGACAAAAAGGTAGCTATGGGTACATGGGTTCCCCCATGTACATATGGTCACATCCTATTGGAATAGGGGGTTTGAATAGCTCCCCTCCATATCCCTTATGGAATCATGCTCCCATCTCTTTAACGTTTGCAGTCCCATAAATAGTCATGGTTTTATATTAATTTGTATATTTACGTGATATATCAAAATATATCTACTGTGCTTGACTTAGCAGACAAAAACCATAGGTGTCAAACTTGATCACCTATCCACAAGACATCAATCACTGGCAGGGCCTTAGCCTTGAGCTCCCTGCCATGATTTACATACATTAATTACATCATGTACAATTAAATACCAAGGGGTTAAAACCAGGGTATTACATTCAAACTAGATATGGGAATTTCTAAACAGGTTGCGAATATTTTTCCAAATCAACTGCTTATCCAATTTGGAGAATTTATGTAAATGTATTCTGCAACTTAAATGTGGGCATATTTAACTAGTTGCGGGAATTTTTAGTGCACCTATGATTCCATGATTAAGCATACAATTGAAACAAATCAAGGACTTATGGAAATTCATCTCCATTAGAGTGGTATTACAATATAGTTGAAGAATATATTTATGAGCTCATGCTTCCCATAACAAATTTACTTTATCTTGTTATAATAATCAACCCATAGTTACCTACCTTAGATATTAATTTAATTATTTTTGTCTTGTTACCTAGCTTCCTAGATTCCATTATATGCTAGTTTCCTTCTACAAGTCCTAGAAGTCAACACGTGCTAAAAATGAGTCATGGAGTGCCTGGGAAACATCCTGGAAACCCACTTTAGCATTTCTACTTTATTCTAGATCCTCCAAAGCACATATCTTCTTTTTTCTGAAAAGTTGCCTTGTTTTATTCCGATTTAAGGCAAAAGGAAAAGCTAGACTAGGTATAGTTGACTTGTTTTTTTTCCCACATAATCCTCCCTCCTTTTATCCAAATAAAAGCATGTATGATTTGTCTTTCCATCCCTATTTAGCTTTCCCACTTTACTTAGCAAATTCGTGAGCATCTTCATAGATTTGGAAACTGCTTGATGCACCTATGGGGGATTTGACTAGATTTAGTAAGCCTACTTTTTGACTATTTTGAATGGAATCCTTATGAATTTGATTCTGTCATGTAATTATATATTGTAGCAGCCTATTAATTCACAAGTTTGGCTATTGTACACTTATTCAATACAGATTAGTGTTATGCTCCAATTTCAGTCTCCTTTGGTGTGAATTTTTCATGTTTGATTAGCAATTTTGTGAGTGTAATTGTTCTATTTCTTGGGTTCAATTTCCACATGGTATCAGAGACTTTTGTATCAATTTTTCTCCTTCCATGTTGCTATTTCAAGTTTGACATCTTGACTGGGAGCGCATTCTATTGACTGAAGGGCACAGTTTCTGAGCTATGGACCAATCTCAGAAGATCATCTTGACTCCATTCAATTTATTTGAGTGGAAAGATAAGATGGAGATATTGTTGAGAGAGAAAGGTCTCTATAGGGTGACTATGGATACTGAAGCAGATCCCAATGCAGCTGCAGAGAAAATTAAATGGCACAATAGGAGGGATGAGGCCTATGGTCTTTTGTGTCTGAGCATTTCAAGAGACCTCCTCTTCCATCTTGATGGATTGACATCACCTAATCCAGTGTGGGAAAATCTGGAATATGTTTTTGGAAAGACGTATGAGATGAGAGGACATCAAATGGAAAATGAGCTGATCTCCTCAAGTCTTAGTAGCTTCAAATCATTGCAACTCTACTTTTCCAAGTTTAAGGCCCTTGTTTTGCAGTTGAAACAGTGTGGGATCGAAAAGAAGGAAGAGCAACTAGTTTTGGCCATACTCTCTAATATTGGTCCTGACTATTCAGTGTTTGTTTTGACCTTCCATGCCACCAAGTTGATAGCTTGATCTTGGAAGATGCCTAAGATTGCAAAGTTCATGGAATCCCTCACACAGGAGCAGGATAAGTTGGTGATGATAGGCACCATCAAACCTTCCAAAGACCAAGATTTGGTTGCTGGATATTCAAGGGTGGATTCAAAAAGTAATAAAAAATCTAAAAGGCCACTTGAGCAAAAGAGAGACAAGAACAATTCTCAAGAGGAGCCCCAAGGTTCCACGAAGAACTCCTAGAAGAAGAAGAACAAAGGAGAAATGAGCAAGTGCGCATACTGTAGTAAGGGATATCATCCTGAGCGTCTTGTATGAAGAATAAAATTGACATGTTGACCCAAATCCTGGAGAAGAATAACATCTCCCTTCTCGATTGCTCAAAGAAGAGGGAAGGAGGATCAAATTTAGAGGACAGAGAGAGAGTACATGCCTTGAATGCTGGCACATCAAGATCACCTAGCTTCATCACAAACTCTAGATCTTCTAGACATATGGTTTTGAAAAAAGAGACATTCTCCTCTATTAACATGTCTAAAGGTCTACCAATAGTTTTGGGAGATGATTCTCTCATTGACAGTTTGGGGAAGGGAAGGATTGATATTGACCATGGTAAGTTCAATAATGTGTTGTATGTTCCAGGTCTTTCCTCTAATCTCTTTCCAATGTATCAGATGACTCATACTGGGTCTCCAAATAAGGTCATCTTCTCCCCTGATGATGTTGAAACCACTGATATTTCGAATGGTAAAGTCATAGCAAAAGGTGTTGTTGATCACACTTCGAAGGTATACAAGTTTTCCCATTTTCTACCCTACTCAAACCTCTATGATTTTCTGATTCATGCTAATGAAGCAAGCAAGCTTTGGCATGAAAGATTTGGCCATCTTAACTATAAGTATCTTTCTAATTTGAGTGAAAAATATATGGTCATAGGGTTACCAAAGATCAATTTTTCTGAGTCTATCAAGGTTGTATCCTAGGAAAACACCTAGAGAACAAGTATGATAAATCTAGTCATGAGAGAACCTCTACATCTCCTGAGCTGATCCATAATGAAATTACTGGGCCATTCCCTCATATTTCCATCAGTCAATCCAAATATACACTGACCTTCATAGATGACTTTTCCAGGTATTGTTGGGTTCACTTCCTAAAGCATAATTATGAAGTTTTTGACCTCTTTAAAGTATTTAGAGCCTTGGTTGAAAACCAATATGGGAGGAAAATTAAGATCCTTAGATCTGATAATGTTGGTGAGTATGTCAAGTCTAAGTTCATTCAGTATTGTAAAGATGCAGGTATTCAGATGCAACATTCGATCCCTTACACACCACAACAAAATGGTGTTGCTGAGAGAAATAACATATCACTGATGGAGATGGCAACCTGCATGATGGAGGCTGAGAATTTGCCACCAAAGTTTTGGGATGAGGCTATAAACTATGCATCCTACATCCATAATAGGGTGCCACATAAGAATCTTGATGGTATGACTACTTTCTAAGCTTGGAGTGGGCACAAGCCAGATGTGACCCATTTCAAGATTTTTGGCTCAAAGGCTTGGGATAGAATTCCAACTGAAAAGAGGAAGGATTTGTAGACCCAAAGGAAAGAGTGCCTATTGTTGATATATTTGCAACTTCAGAATGTATTCTCTTGTATATTTCATGTATTGTACCCCGATGTTTATTCTGGAAAGTATCTGTAATGTAATTGAGTCATGTCATGCCCCGATGTTCCCATTGGGAGGTTCTATAATGTAAACAAGTCATGTCAAGTCATTGTGGGTAACCCTCCTATTGTTCAAGGGTTAAAGTCCCTGCAGTTGTGGGGACCTAGGGTTATTAGACACTCCTAGAGAAGTTGGCCGTAGTGATTTATTGTCAAGTCAGGAATTAGTATAAATAGAGAGCGAGCCTCTCTATTTATCACACACTCACTCACACTCAGTTGTAGCGCATAACTAAGAGAGAAGAAGTAGCCGGGACAAGAGAGAGAGAGACTACTGCTGTCGAGAGATCATCTTACTTTTTTTGGGGCTTTGCTTTTGGTGTTGATTCTATCTCTGAGGAAGTTGCAGGGTTTTCTCCTTTATAGTTTCCCCGAGGAAAATATTTGTGTTCATTGTCTCATGTGTTTGATTGCTGTGCTTGTTATTCTCTCAGATAAGATCCTAAGTTAATGCTAGGTTAAATGATAAAAATCAAACATGGTATCAGAGCTAACCTGAGAAGAAGACATTGTGCAGTTGCAGAAACTAGGGCTTCCTACTTTTTGGATCTCTCTCGATATATTTTCAGCAAAAGAAGGTTGGATTGAATCTCCTCTCGAGGGTGCATCTTTCTGTCGAAGCAGAATATGATTCTGAGCATTTTCATTTTTTGACCTGACACTACTGCCGAAAATTAGGGCTTTCCATAGAAGTGGAATTTTTGAGTGAGCCTAGGCCTAGATTGATCTCCTCCTCAAAATCGAAGTTTAGAGATCAAGATCAAATTTTTTGGTTGGGTAGAAATCTGGGAAAGTCAAACCCTAATCTTCTCCTGAACCAGCTTTGCAGAAATTCAGCCCCAGATCCAGATCTGACATATTAACCTGGTAAGATCTAAATCTTTTATATTTCCATTTGAGGTTCTCAGTTAATATGTTTCATCATACCAAGCTTGATGAAAATCTTGAGGGAGCTGATAACTTCTGAGCCTGGAAGTATAGGATCTCCCTGGTCCTGGAAGAAAATGAGTTGGACTCTTACATCATTGAAGAGGTTCCAGTTCCAGAGAGAGATGAGGCTAAGGCCTTACACAAGAATAAATTGTTCATGGCTAAGAGGATTATTCTTGATGCAATCAAGGATCACCTTATACCATAGGTGTCCTCCCTAAAGACACCTAAAGCTATGTTTGATTCCCTAACCAAACTATTTGAAGGGAAGAACATAAATTGGAAGATGACTCTGAGAAACCAATTGAAGAATGTAAAAATCTAGAATGTGAAAAACATCCAGTATTATTTTTCAAGAGTCTCTCAGATCAAGGAACAACTGGAAGTAGTAGATGAAGAAGTGGACAATGCAGAAATTGTGATGACCACATTGAATGGTCTCCTTAGATCATGGGATTATTTTATTCAAGGAATCTGTGCCAGAAAGAAGTTAGTCAATTTCAGTAGACTATGGGAGGAATTCTCACAAGAAGAAGCTTGGATAGCAGCTCGAGAAGAAAATATGGGAAGTGAAGATCAAGCTCTCACAGTACAATCCAAGAAAACCAGAACTAGCCATCATAGAGGTAAGCACTCTCAACAGAAGAGTAACTTTAGAAAGCCTAGAGATATTTCTAAGTACATTTGCTATACATGTGATGAAAGAGGACACTTTGCAAGAGATTTCCCTAGAAACAAAAATAGATATCACAAGAAGAAGGGAAACAAGAGAAGACATCATTCTCATGCTGGAGATGAAGATGAACCTTCCACAAAGAAAATCAGACAAGACAATGATGACTCTTCAAGTGATGAAGAATATGTTTTGATTTTCTCTCTCACAGGAACTATCACACATGGAAGCAATGATTGGATTATAGACAGTGGTGCTTCCAAACATATGACAGGATTCAAGGAATCCTTTGTGAAATTGTCTGAACATGAATCACCTCACAAGGTGAAACTTGGAGATGACTACCAATATCCAATAAAAGGTAGTGGTGAATCCTCATATAAGCTAGACTCTGGAAAGTCTATGAAGATGAAAGATGTATTGTTTGTACCAGGAATAAAGAATAACCTCCTCTCCATATCTGTAATGGATGAAAAAGGAATGAGGGTTGAATTTGTAGATGGCCAATTCCTCATGTGGCCAAAGGGAAAGACTATTGACGATGCAGTAGTAATTGGGGAACAAGAAGGAGGTCTATACAAATTGAAGGGCCAACCAGAACAAGCTTTGGTTCATGACTCAGTAGAACCAGATGAACTTTGGCATAGAAGGCTTGCACATGTGCATTACAGAGCACTACCACTTGCAAGAAAAGCTATTGAAGGTCTTCCAGAAATACAGACAAAACTGGCATAGAAGGCTTGCACATGTGCATTACAGAGCACTACCACTTGCAAGAAAAGCTATTGAAGGTCTTCCAAAAATACAGACAAAACATGATGGTGTCTGTAAAGGATGTGCAAAAGGGAAGAACACAAAGAAGACATTTCCAAGTAGCGAGAGAAAAGCAAAAGGAATATTGGAAATCATCCACTTCGATGTATGTGGTCCAATGTCATCCAGGTCATTAAGTGGGTATGTATACTATGTTTATTTTATTGATGATTTTTCTAGGAATACATGGATATACTTTATGAAGAACAAAGATGAAGTATTCAACAAGTTCAAGGAATTCAAAGCCTTGATCGAGAACCACACAGAAAAGAAGATCAAGATCTTTCGATCAGATAATGGCGGAGAATTCACATCAAATGAATTCAAAGAGCTATGCAAAGAATTAGGGATTAAGAGGGAGTTATCCAGTCCATATAATCCACAACAGAATGGGGTTGCAGAAAGGAAGAATTGAACGATCATGGAAGCAGCAAGGGCCATGCTTCATGATCCAGATATTCCTGTGTATTTATGGGCAAAAGCTTCCAGAACAACGGTATATGTACAGAACTCTACTCCACATAGAGTACTCGAGAACAAGACACCTGAACAAGTATTTTCTGGCAAGAAACCAGAATTCAACCATCTCAGAATATTCGGCTTTCCTGTATACATACACATTTCGAAAGAAAAGAGGACAAAGTTAGATCCTTCAGGAAAGAAGGGTATATTTGTGGGATACTCTGAAAGCTCGAAGGATTATAGAATATACTTCCCAAGATTCAAGAAGATCGACATCAGCAAAGATGTAACATTTGATGAAGATTCATCTGACATCAAATCTAGAAAGAGACCAGCTGAAGAACCTGAAGAAACAGAAGCACCCAAAATTCATGATACAACCATGAACGAAGAAATTCAAGAAGAGGATAGAGAATTAGAAGAACCTCAAGAACCTGTGGATCCACCTCAGGAGAAGAATCCTCACAAGAGGAAACCTACTTGGGTACATGAAATTATCCAAGGAGCAGAAAGATATGGAGCTTCATAAGAAACACACAGAGGAATAAATAGAACTAGGTCCTGCTCCAGTTATGTATCTCTGGTATGTGACATTATTGATAAATAACCTTCCAACTATGAAGAAGCAACAAAAAGAAAAGAATGGAAGGATGCTATGATCGAAGAGTATCAATCGATCATGAAGAATGACGTTTGGGATGTTGTCCCAAGACCAGAAGGGAAGTCTATTGTAACTTCCAAATGGATCTACAAGATCAAGCATGATGCAGATGGAAACATAGAGAAATATAAAGCAATATTTGTGGCTCGTGGATTCTCCTAGAAAGAAGGAATAGACTATGAATAAAATTTTGCACCTGTAGCCATATACACTTCCATCAGATCAATACTTTCTCTAGATGCAGTGATGAAGTGGAAGATACACCAGATGGATGTCAGGACTGCCTTCTTGAATGGTGTAGTGGAAGAGGAAGTATATGTGGAGCAGCCACTTGGTTTTGAGACACATGACATGGAGTCTCATTTGTGTAGACTAAAGAAAGCCTCGTATGGTTTGAAACTGGCACCCATGACATGGTACAACAGAATTGATGGCTTTCTATCCAGTTTGGGCTTTACCAAAAGTAAAGCAGATTTCAACCTTTACTACAAGGTTGAAAAAGGTAACCCAGTGATACTCCTACTGTATGTAGATGATATGTTTTTAACATGTATGGATGGGTTGATTGCTGATATGAAGATGAAGCTTGCTGCCGATTTTGAAATGAAATACTTGGGTATGATACACTATTTTCTAGGTATGGAGGTGTAGCAGAATGTGGATGGAATCTTCCTCGGACAAGGGAAGTATGCAATAGATATCCTGAAGAGGTTTGGGATGATGGAATGCAAGGCCATAACCACACCTATGGCATCGAACCTGAAGCTATTGAGTAATGCTTTATTAGAAGTAGTTGATGCTACGATGTATCGTGAGATGATTGGTTCCTTGATGTACCGAATGAATATGAGACCAGATATTTGATTTGTTGTGAACACCTTGAGCCAGTTCCTGACAGATCCAAGACATGTTCACTTGATTGTTGCAAAGTATATTCTGAGGTACCTAAAAGGTACAATTGATTATGGGCTCAAGTACGAGGTGAATCAGAAGATTAACCTGGAGGGTTATGTTGATTCAAATTGGGAAGGTAGTGCCATCGATAGGAATAACACTTCAGGATACTGCTTCAATATGGGATCAGGTGTGATCTCTTGGTTTAGCAGGAAGTAGTCTTGTGTGGCACTGAGTACATCTGAAGCAGGGTATGTTGTAGCTTGTTCAGATAGTTGCAAGGAAGTGTGGCTGAGAAAGCTACTGTTTGATTTATTTGATCTCTAGTTGGATGCTACTTGTATATATTGTGACAACCAGAGTTGTGTGAAGTTGTCTGAGAACCTGGTGTTCCATGACAAGTTGAAGCATATCGAGATCAAATATCACTATATCAGGGATATGGTACAGAGAGGAGTAGTGAAGCTCCAGTATGTTGCGATGGATGAACAGATAGCTGATGTGTTGACGAAGCCATTAGCCAGAGTGAAGTTTGAGTACTTCAGAGAGAAGCTTGGTGTTCTCCAGATCGAGGTTCCCTCCAATGGGAAATGATGAGTCCATGAGCCATTCTGACATGGTGAGAGGATTGGTTCCTTCCATGGCCAGATGTAAGGGCTGAGCCATTCTGTCATGGTGAGAGGATTGGTTCCTTCCATGTCAGATGTGAGTGCTGAGCCATTTTGATGTGACTGTAGGATTGGTTCCTACATGATCAGATATAAGTGCCGAATGCCATTCTTGGAATGGAGGCACCTGGTCAATTACCAGGAATACTTAGCTTGGTGCTGAGATGCCATTATCTGGGAGAATGGAGGCACCTGGTCAGTTACCAGGAATCCTCAGTTTGGGACTGAGAGCCATTCTGGCGCGATGTGTTTACACATGGTTAGATGTAAGTGTAGAGCCATTCCGATGCAGTTTGTTCTCACATGGTTGGATGTAAGTACATAGCCATTCCAATGCAGTGTGTTCTCACATGGTCAGATGTGAGTGCAGAGCCATTCCAATGTAGTGTGTTCTCACATGGTAGGATGTAAGTGCAGAGCCATTACGATGCGGTGTGTTTGCAGATGGTTAGATATAAGTGCTGAGCCATTCTGGTGTGATGTGTTTACACATGGTCAGATGTGAGTGCTGGGCCTTTCTAACAAGATGAGGTCAGATGTGAGTGTTGGGCATGCCTTTCTGACAAGATGAGGTCAGATGTAAGTGCTGGGTGGGCCATTCTGACTTAGGGTCAGATATAAGCACTGAATAAGACCTACATGGAGGCTAGGCCTACAACCAACATGAAAAAGGGCTGGCTCTATAGAACTTCCTGTGACGAGAAGAATCAAGAGATAGCACCATTTTGAGATAGCACCTATGATCCAGACTTGATGATGATCCTGATCAAGTGATGATTCATACTTGATGATGATCTAGATCAAGTGATGATCCAAACTTGATGATGATTCAGATCAAGTGATGATCTAGACTTGATGATGATACAGAGATGATGATCCAGCAATGATGATGATCCATCGGTAATGATGATCCAACAGTGATGATATGGATCGTGTGATGATCCAGATCCTGTGATGAAGAAGAATTGTAGATGAAAACAACTTGAAGATGAAGATGACGAGATGATCCAGTTGATACAGAGAAGAATACATTATGCTTACAATTTGTGTCGACAGAATACCTTCCTAGTTAAGAGGGAGTGTTGATGTATTTGTAGCTTTGGAATGTATTTGCTTGCATATTTCATGTATTGTACCCCAATGTTTATTCCAGGAAGTATTTGTAATGTAATTGAGTCATTTCATGCCTCGATGTTCCCATTGGGAGGTTCTATAATGTAAACAAGTCATGTCAAGTCATTGTGGGTAACCCTCCTATTGTTCAAGGGTTAAAGTCCCCGCAGTTGTGGGGCCATAGGGTTATTAGACTCTCCTAGAGAATTCGGCCCTAATGAGTTAGTGTCATGTCAGGAATTAGTATAAATAGAGAGTGAGCCTCTCTATTTATCACACACTCACTCACACTCAGTTGTAGCGCATAACTGAAAGAGAAGAAGTAGCTGGGATAATAGAGAGAGAGACTACTAATGTCGGGAGATCATCTTACTGTTTTTGGGGCTTTGCTTTTGGTGCTGATTCTATATCTGAGGAATTTGCGAGGTTTTATCCTTTATGGTTTCCCCAAGGAAAATATTTGTGTTCATTGTCTCATGTGTTTGATTGTTTTGCTTGTTATTCTCTCAGATAAGATCCTAAGTTAATGCTAGCTTAAATGATAAAAATCAAACACCTATTTGTTGGGTATTCTAAATATTCAAAAGGGTACAAGCTGATAAACTTGAGCACTAATAAATATTTCATTGAAAGAAGTGTTTAGTTCCAAGAAGAGCCTTTAGTAGCAGTTGAAGTTGGAGAGTCTTCTTCACCACGAGATCCATTGATTGTAAGTGGAGAGACTAATGAGTTTTCTGATTTTGATATGTCTGATAATGATTATTTGATTGCAGATCCTAATATTCCTACAAGACCAAAATTGGGATCAAATACCATTCATGCAGCTGGGGAACTAGCTGGAAATCCTAGTGACACTAGGAGGACTAGATCTCAATTTGAGAGTGCCCTTTGTATGAAATATCCTCTATTTACTGAGAAGTGCTATTTGATGGTTGAATCAGATCCATAGACATATGAATATGCAACACATTATCCAATATGGAAAATATCCATGAAAGAAGAATTCAGCTCGCTCCAGAAGAAAAACACTTGGGAACTGGTTGATCTTCCCCAAGGGAGGAAGCTAGTTCAATGTAAGTGGGTTTTCATGACTAAGTTTTCTATGGATGGTCCTCCTTTGAAATATAAGGAAATATTGGTAGCCAAGGGATACTCACAAGTACATGGTATTGACTACAATGAAACCTTTTCACCAGTGGCAAAGATGGACTCCATAAGGCTAGCTCTAGCCATTACAGCTTCGAAGCAGTGGGAGGTACATCACATGGATGTGAAGTGTGCTTTCCAAAATGGAGATCTCACTGAAGATATTTACATGTAGAAACATGAAGGGTTTGTTTCTAATCCATATTTAGTGTGCAGGTTAAAGAAATCATTGTATGGGCTCAAGCAAGGCCCCAAGGATTGGTATGCCAAGATTGATGGATTTTTGCTATCACTGAGTTTTGTTCGATGCAAGTCTGATCATAATGTATATTTGAAGCTGATTCATGGTTATTTGATGATTATTTTCTTGTATGTGGATGACCTTCTGATTACAGGAAGTTCAAAGGAAGAGATTTCCTCCTTGAAGGATGCAATGAACCATGCATTTTCTATGACTGATTTGGGATTGTTGAGCCAATTCTTGGGTCTCAAAATTTCTCAATCCCAACATGGAATCAAATTACATCAGTCCAAGTATGCTTTGGATTTGCTGAAAAAGTTCAACATGAAATATTGCAATCCAAGCAAGACTCCCTTCCTTTCAGGAGTTAAGCTTGAAGAAGCAGATTCTTCTCCTATGGTAAATAATACACTGTATAGGAAGTTGATTGGGTGTTTGCTTGATCTTACACACATTTGAACTGATCTATATTATGTAGTTAGTGTGGTTTCAAGATATATGGATCAGCCTCATGAGATCCACTGGAGGGAAGCCAAAAGGATAATAAACTTTGTTCAAGGAACAAGAACTCATGGGATATTTTACAAAACAAAATATGATCTTGATTTAATTGGGTTTACTGACACTGATTGGGAAGGTGACAACACATATTGAAAGTATACATCAGGATATGTGTTCATGCTTATAGAAGGACCAATCAACTAGTAAAGCAAGAAGTAGAGTTCCATAGCACTCTCATCTACAGAAGCAGAGTATAGAGGAGTTGTAAATGCAACAACTCAATGTTTGTGGTTGCAGGGGATACTTGTAGAATGTGGCTTCGAATTAGAGTTTTCAACTATTATCTACTGTGATAATCAGAGAACCATTCAAATCTGTAATGATCAAGTTCAGAGATAGCGAACCAAGAACATTGAGATCCATATGCACTACATAAGACAGCTTGTGCATGATGGCACCATTGATCTACTATTTTGTGCATCTTCAGAACAAGTAGTAGACATATTCACTAAAGTTTTTTCTGAGAAGACATTCAACAATCTCAAATCACTGCTGGGGATTGCTGATCATGCTGTGAAGCATGATTGATTACAATATTTCCAAAATTTTGTTTTTCCTATCCATGTTTAAGGGGGGATTTTCCCATTGGGTTTTTTCCTCTTTCCTTGGTTGTATGGAAAAGCAGTATGTAAAGGGTGACTAAGACTTATTGTTAGGACCTATAGTTTTCTGATATTTACTCCTAAAGTTAGGCTTAAGGTGGGGTGTTAGAATAATCAACCCATAGTTACCTACCTTAGACATTAATTTAATTATTTTTGTCGTCTTACCTAGTTTCCTAGATTCCATTCTATGCTAGTTTCCTTCTACAAGTCCTAGAAGTAAACACATGCTAAAAATGAGTCATGGAGCACATGGGAAACATCCTGGAAACCCAATTTAGCATGTCTACTTTATTCTAGATCCTCCAAAGAGCATATCAACTTTTTCTGAAAAGTTGCCTTGTTTTATTCTGATTTAAGGCAAAAGGAAAAGCTAGACTAGGTGTAGTTGACTTGTTTTTTCCCCACATCATCCTACCTCCTTTTATCCAAATAAAAGCATGTATTAGTTTTCTTTCCATCTCTCTTTATCTTTCCCACTTGACTTAGCGAATTCGTGAGCATCTTCATATATTTGGAAACTGCTTTATTCACCTATTGGGGATTTGACTAGATTTAGTAATCCTTCTTTTTGACTATATTGAATGGCATCATTATGCATTAGATTCTCTCATGTAATGATATATTGCAGCAGCCTATTACTTCACAAGGTTGGCTATTGTACACTTATTCAATACATATTAGTGTTATGCTCCAATTTCAGTCTCCTTTGGTGTGAATTTTGCATGTTTGATTAGCAATTTTGTGAGTGTAATTGTTCTATCGCTTGGGTTCAATTTACACATAGTTGTACCTATCAATTGTTTAAATTTATCATTGAAATTCACGTGACATATAAGTACATGCCTGCATAATGAATGTATCAACAATCATCTAGTAAATTCATAAAAGGTAAGCATGCATCAATGAAAACATCACAATGCTGCTTCAATTTATTTTATTTTCTTTATCTAACCATACTGCTCCCCCTATCAATATGTAGAATAATTTCTCCCCCTAAAACCTTGTTGGTCTGTTCATCTCAATATATTTAATTTGTCTCACATATATCTTCATAATCGATGAAAAGTAATATCTCACAAATGTAGATTTCCGCCACAAGTTGTTCACATGCACTCAACTAATAAGGAACTTTTTGCATCTAGCAGTTTCACCAGTGGTGCCAAATACTAGTAGGTTGGTGATTTGCTTGAGACTAGCTAATGGTGAGAGTGACCACATTTCAGAGGGGTAGCACCACCAGAGAAGACAGACACTAGTCTTTAGCAAGTGTGCATAGTGTAGACATTCCATGTAGGTCTATATAAGTGTCCATACAGGCTCCACATAAGTGCCCAAAACTTTCACACGCTGCTGCATGGGTGCTCAGAATTGGAAATTAATCCTCAAATTCAACCCATAATTATGAATTAGGCCTATTACTACTGAAATTAACCCGAATTTAAAAATGACGCTCTTCATTGTAGATTAGATACACAATCATGAGAATTAAGTCTGCTTTCACACCCAGGTTTTCCTAGACTTGAGGGATCATACTTGTTGCTGCCATTTCACACACATTGGGCAGCTAATATTTGAGAAATGAATTTCTAGAATGCTGCTATAGGTTTATTTTATCCCCAGAAAGCTTCAGAACTCCTTGGTGGACACCCATGCAATATATGTAGTAAAAGGATGTACACCAAAAACATCTTGGATGATGTCTTGTGGAAATAAAGAGGAATAGGGAAATAAGGGTGCATCTGCATAAACATCAAAGGAGAAAATACTTAGATTGGGATCAAATTTTCAGAATGATTCTCCTCTAGAGGTTTTTCTCCTAGCCATAGGATCTCACTTTACAAATCCACCCCCAATTTGAGGGCCTAAGTGTGATAAGGGCGACTCTCTCACTCATCTGAAACCCCAAACAATTGTTGAGAAAAAAAAACATTCATCAAAACCTCCAAACCCTCACAAATTGAGCAAGAAAAAGAAACGAATAACAAGTCAAAGAAGCCTACTAGATCCTACACAAGCACAAATCATTCACAACTCAATCAATTGATAGGAAGCCCTTCCTACCCACAAGCACATTCACTTCACTTACCTTTTTTCCTTTTTTCCACTTGTGAAACATGCCCCCCAGTATCCCTTCTAAGTAATCATGCACTTTCTTTCTTTAATAAAATTCATGGGAATCTTTCCCTTTATTACAACTTATATCGCAAGCATTACATAATGAAATAAACTAACACAATGGAGTCTTCACTAATTTGCACTCATTTAAACGAAATACAAATTAACATTTCATAGATTTTGTAGTGTTACAGTTAGAGTGAGGCACCACACTACCAGAATAGGAAGGAGGGAGTGGAGTCACCACTCCATTTTGGGGCAAAATTGATAAACCCTGGGAGGGGAGGATAGGAATAAAAGTTAAGATGACAATTCCACTATATTAATTAAGGTTTTAGAGTTGATTAGGCTATCTAGGGTTGCAAATTAATTAAGGTAATTCAATTAGGGTTAACAAAAAAATAGGAAAGGATGAAAAATTAACAAAGGAAACAAAACTAACTATGGTCAATTCACTGGACTACATAAGAGCCACTCTAAAGACACAAGATCCATAAAAATGTTTAATGCACATTTCAGGTCATTTTGAGAAAAGTTGCAAACTCTCAGGTAGATTCAAACCATTTGTATTTTATAATTATTTTTCTCAAATATTCAAAATCAAAGCTAAAACAATGAGACAAGCATGTCCAACATAGAAAAACCATACCTCAATATCCTTCAAGTCCAACATGTCCTAGAAACAATGAGACACAATAACCATTAAAGTACTTAAAACAATAACAGTAATAAGAGTAGTGATCTATATCAGATCTAAGTTGTTAATGAAAGAAAACAATACATAACAGTAGCATGATATACTACATCTGAACCAATTATAAACTCAACATAAGATAACTCAAAACAAGATGTTAGGGAAGAGCTCCCTTATCCTCAGAAAAAAATGCTTCTAAACAGACTTCAACATCTTAGCGTTAGGTTACTTGCATGCTACTGAACTAGACAAAGATACCCGTGAAAGGAGAGAACCCAGAACCAGAAAAGATCCTAAAATAGATCATCCAACACTCACAAATAAAAAGCAATAGCAACACAACAGTATGACCAACCCTTAATAAAAACTGACAGCAAAGTAATCCAAAAAGTCACATATCATTAGCGCTATGGTGGACGACACCTAAGGAGGGATTTTAAGGTGAACGCAAGGGTGGAAATCCCCCCTAAGAGGTCACACTAGTCATTAACAATCTAGACGTCAACATTTAAGGGTTGTATAGCTCAATGTTACCATGCAAGGGTCAATCACGAGTCACCACAAGGATAAACATCACATGCAAGTAAACATGCAAGTCAATGTAACATAACAACGCAACATGAAATCATACTAGGCTCATGCACATCAAGTCAAAGTGAGGCAAGGTTTCCCAAAATTCTCAATTGTATGTGTCCATACATCTCATGTGTCTCATGAAAATAGTGGAAGCTTATAATAATCATCACTGGATAAGGAAGCTTATGTGGTCATCTCATCTTCCTCAGGTTAACTCAGGAAGGGGTAGCCAACCCCTTGAGGATAACCATAGTCCTTAGAAGATGTCACACATTATAAAAAATAAGCTATGCACCGACTAATACAAATACAAATCTTAAATGTATACAACTATATTTTTTTGTGTGTTTTTTTCTTCATAAAGTCCAAGTTGGGGACATCTGATTCGTTGTCATTTAACATTGAAATTGTTGTGCGCTCTCTTTCTGTTGATTGTGTGGGCATGCTCTCCCGTACCGCAGTTCTGGTATGTCGAATAGTAGGGCATGGAGGTCCCTGGATAGGGACATCATTATTTATAATATCATTACAATGATCTTTACCTGTTGGCTGAATAACTGAGACAATTAGAGCGTTCATTGGTTCTGCCATTTGTTCCTCTTCCATTTGAGCACGAGAAGGTACATGCTCTGCCATTTACAAAAGAAAATTTATTACTACATGTCATCAGTTATATATTTGAAATAATAATAAATACTTCTATTTTATAGCATACATACCTAAATCATGGCCAGGTTGCTCCCCACAAACATGAGGCAGCTCCCCACCATCATGTGGTACCTGTTCGGTATCGCTACAATCGTTGCTTTTGTTGCTCTCACCTTGAAAACCAATTTTATTTATTTATTTTTCACATATACAAATTTGATATAACACAAAATTCAAGTCCAAAGTAATGTGAGAAAATTGAACATGCACAGATGGTTTTATTTACCTCTGTGTGCATCAATGGGGAAATTGGGGTTTGCTCCAAGCTTTTTTGATGATCCAACACATGTTGAAAACCATACTTGAAGCTGAGCCTCAATTCTTCTTCAGTGGATGCTTCTTGAAAGAATTTCCTTGCAATGCATAACACCATAAAAATTATTTGTTTGCTACAGTTACAAAAAAATTGGCTACAAATAATGATCTTTCGTTTCTTACAATTCGTGCTCTTACTTTTTGATATCCACCCTGGCCCAATTTGCACTGCCCATGTTTTTCTACCCCTAACTTTGTCACTTTAGATGTTTCAGGGAGCCTATGGAAGGTTTAAAATATGTTAGATATCGCAACTTATATATATTTAAAAGTAAAAAAAAGTATTGAACATTTTTCATTGAAAATATGATATGTGACATACCTTCTTGAACCGATTGGCCGAGTCTTTCCTTGTTTTCTCAATTCCTTCTCCTTTGCATCATCCATGAGCGCCTTCCACTCCTTCTTTGGAACCATTAGAGGATACTCATACTTATTGTTAATTTGCAAATTGTCCCTATAATCTTCCCTAACATATTTCAAATTTAAGCCAGCTGTTGCGGTGACACCTTTTTTGTTGAAGGTATCACCAAACAAGTTAACCATGTGGTTCATCAAATCATCTTTCAATTTGTCATTTTGGGCATTCCACCGTGTACGAATGGTTGGACCAAAAATATCCAAATCCTTCTCATGCATGTTCTTATAAAAAACATTATTTCTTGCAAAAACAATATGATCATTAATTAAAAATAATTTCAGGCATGTGGCTTTGAATTATATGAAAAAAAACTTAATTAATTAAATAAAACCTGCAATATTTGGTATATTGATTGGAACATAGTCCTTGTCTGCCAAGAATGTAATGGGCAATGATCCCTTGCTAACCACACGTACTGCTCCAGGATAACAACTTTCATAGTCGATGCTACTCTCCTCTTTAGCATCCTGTGAAGTAGTATTGGGTGAAGGGCCCTGCTGATCTCCAACATTCGGTGAGGACGTAGCATCTAAAGGGAATTGTTGGTCAGGAGATTCAAATATCCTTGTCGGTATGGTATATTGACGCTATGTTGAACCATCGCTACTACCAATACCGACATATACATACTGTACTTGATGCACAGGTGTTGTCTCCAAAAATTCCTACAATAAACAAAATTTCAATTGATTAGATCATATAAAAAATATAGAACTAAAATAACATAAATGATTACATGTCTCATAGTCCGTATAATCTTTAAAAGTTTCCACTTACCCCATACTGTACTATTGTTTGCCTCAAGTCAGAAATTCTTTCTTTGATTTCTTCAGTCATGGGTTTGATCTTTATCAGTGCAAGAAGTTTTGGATTGGACTTTTTCAAAGCCTTCTTCATAGTTCCCATTGTTTTAGTTGAATAAAATATATCTTCATTAGTGACCACCTCATCATCATGATGTGGTGTTCTCTACAAACATCAATCAATACAAGTAGTTAATTTATTTTTATAATTACAAAATTTCACGTGAAAAAAATAGCATGCATTTACTAATTTTTTTTTATTTAGGTACTATTAGCCTAACATTTACCTGATGGGACACCACTGGGGAATTTACATGGAAATCCTTCCACAATATAAGAAACAACACAATTTCATATTGAAAAATAAAAATTGAACCATGTCTAATAAACGTGATTAATGAAGAAAACAATTAGTGTTAATATGACAATCATGTTTACCTGACTAGAAGCTGCAGGAGTGTTGTGAGTACCCCCCTGCAACAATATAATAAGCATGATATCATCTTCAAATATCACAGTGTTTACAATATGCCCGCACAGTGTTTACAATATGCCCTCACGGTATTACAATACACTAGCACAATGTTTACAATATGTTGGGTTATAGGTGCACAATATGTTGAAGGTGTTTAAGGATACACTTAAACATTATCACAACTGGCATGGTGATAGGGGGAGAAAAAATAATCTCATGTAATATGATGATGGTTGAAGGGGTGTCCTTGATGCATGTTTACCCTTATGATAACTACAACATTCTTAAAATGTCTTCTTCTAGATTTTGATATAATTAGCAAGAATGACCTCAAAAACACTTGTTGTTGATTATGTGAATTATATAGAGCTGGTTATCGAGATTTTTATCATTGTATGAAGATAAATCCTGGAAATCACATTAAGACTTGAGAACATGTCTGGATGAACATATGGAGAAGCTTGAAGACTAATTTATAATGGACCATATATGAGACAAGTTATGTACAACATATTGTTGTGTAGACACATAGTATACCCAATGGAAGATCTGAAGTATTTTGGACAAAGAAGTTTAGTGGAAGATTTGAATATTGTTTGAAGACATATTAAGGATAGTTCATGGAAAATTTTTTACATATGAAATAAGTGTAGCAAGGGTGTATTCTTAAACATTAAACAGTTGCAGCAACGTAATCAATACATTCATGATACGATGATATTCCATCATTACCCTTGTTAGTTGTGGAACAAATTGTAGTAAATTTTGTGAGAAGAAAAGGTGTATATCCAACATTAAAATCCTCTCAAATATTGGTTTTTCAAAGGTAGAATCAAGCCTGCTAAAAGATATATCAGTCTTGATCAAGCTCAGAATTTGAAAATCCTAATGACTTCTTACATTAGTAGTGAGAATCTTGGGAACCTGGCCTCTTAAGAAGTTATTTTGGCATGAATATAATCTTAGAATGATTTGGGTTTTCCCTTAAGACATTCTAAGGATAACAAAGCATTAAAGATAGTTGAACTATCATGTCATGATAGCCTGAGGAGTTGACAAGTAAATACCACAAGGAAGTGACCTTCTTCACATTAATTTGACAGAAAATTGCAATTACACGTGAAAGGCCCAGTGATTTGTTTTGACAAATTAACTGGACAATGATCAAAGTGACCAGAATATGGAATTCTCACTAACTTGGTTGTGACAACTTATTGATATGATAGCTGATTGTAGATGGACATGAGAGCACATTGAAGGCATTCAAGTACTACTAAGCATATGGATGCAGCTGCAGATCTACGAAGTGATCATCAAACACTAAAGTTTGTGATGTTTGAAGATTCAAAATAGGCTACAGATACATTCATTTTAAAGTACCCAATGGATAATTGAAACGACATCAGATGGTTGTACAAGGTACAACAAATAAGGGTCATTGCATCACACAATAAGTTATGGTTTTGGCAACAACATAAGCATTAACATTCACAACTTATTGATTGAATGACATGATCCAACACCGAAAGTGAAGTTGATGGAAAACAAGTCTGATTGATGAAGCTGCAAGGTCAAAATATGATCTTAGTGAAGACTTTTGAAAGCATTTGTATAGATCAAACCCTTGAAGACAATTGAAGAAAATTTGAAGTTTGAACCATTCCCAACCTAGAATAAATTCCATTATCATGCTCAACAATCAATAAATTAAGTTTGAACACTCGGTTTTTTGTTAGATGGGATAGATTCAGAATGTCTCCTAATGGTAGCATCTCCATTGGATGGCATAAAAGGACCAAAGACTATGATCGAAGGTATAAATTGGCCCTCACAAAATCATCTTTTGGGCTGCAAAAACATAAAACGTTAGAGAATACTTTATATATATATAAAACTTCTCAAATTACCATTTTGGATTTATTTTCTATTACGAACATATTTCTAGAGGCCAAATCTTGATTTCATACTATCTCTTTCTCCCATATATTCAGAGAATTCAAATTTCCTAAACCATTTTGAAATTAGTAATCAAAGTTGGAGATCTTAATATTTGGAAACTATATTGTCTTTTTCTAGTAAAATTGTTTCGAAAGTTTGGACATTTTATAAATGGAACGTTTTGTTAACCAGAAGACTACAATAAGTAATTACAGTCTTGGCTGAAGGAAGTTCTTTGTTTTCGTGAAAGAGGTTTAAGGCTAAGCAATGCATATTTAAACACATGCTCGCTTTAATATGTGGATTTATGGCTTCTCTTACATGTACAAGAAGTTAACATATGCTTCCTTAGTTTCCTAGATTGGGATATGCCTCTGTTTTATTGTTGATTCAAGGTGTTCTAATGTTTGTTGTTGCTCATAAATGCTCCCAATGTGCCCAAAAATTTCACACATTGCTGCATGGATGCTCAAAATTGGAAATTAATCCTCAAATTCAATCCATAATTATGAATTAGGCCTATTAATGCTGAAGATTTAAAATTTTTGCTCTTCATTGTTGATTATATACACAATCATGGAGAATTAGGGTTGCTATCACAACTAGGTTTCCCCAGACTTGAGGGATTAGAATTGTTAATTCTATTTCAAACATATTGGGTTGCTGAGGGCCTAAATGTGACAAGGGAGACTCTTTCACTCATCCTAAACCCCAAACAATTTTTAAGCAAAAAAAACATTCATCAAAACCTCCAAATCGTCACAAACTGAGCAAGAACAAGTAACGACTACATAAGTGAAAGAAGCTTGCTAGATCCTACACAAGCACAAAGCATTCACAACTCAATCAATTGATAGGAAACCCTTCTTTCCCACAAGCACATTCACTTCACTTACCCTTTTTCCTTTTTTCCTTTTTTTTCCACTTGTGAAACATGCCCCCATTATCCCTTCTAAGCAATCATGCGATTTATTTCCTTAATAAAATGCATGGGCATCTTAACCTTTATTACAACTTATATCACAAGCATTACATAATGAAATATACTAACAAAATGGAGCCTTTACTAATGCAAGGGTTGAAACATTTATATGGTGGAAAATCTTGGATACTCTTTTTCCTAATAATTGAGGAGGGAAAACTGATGAAACCAAACCAGTTTATCCTTGGAAACATTCTATAGGCATACGCGAGCATGGATGGTTTGAAATAGGAAAAAATGTGCATTTTTTCTACATTAAAACATGATTTTATATGAATTTGTGTTTGTGTTGTGGGAATATTAATATATATGCCAATGGACACATTTACAAAGTTCCCTACATTTGTTTGATGGAGTATAGGGTTCAAATGTAGTATCATGGAATGTAATGACATCATGTTATGTGAGACATGGTTTCTTTGACTATTATGGTGGGTTCTTGTGTTAGGCATGGGAATTCCCAGCATGCTCTGAGGTAGTTCTAATGATGCAATAATATCTTTGGTTGTATGATTTTCTGTGCAAAATTTCTTGTCTCCACATTTGAAAGGGAAACGTAGCTCACCTACCCAGATATCATTAGAGAACCTGATTTTTTCCTCTCTTCAATTGAAAGGTGGGACAATGATTGAATGGAGCAGTTTGAAAGACAAGGAGTAGTTCTCTTTCCTGGAACTAGGCACTCAACCAAATGCAATTCTTGGGAGTGAAACCTAATTCGGCCATGATGGTGAGCTTGCTTTCTTCATGTGCTAGTGTATTGGCTGCACAACAAAGTAACATTTTCTAGCGACTTCTCTCATTAACATGTATAGTAGTTTGTATTTTTTGATATCCAAGTTGTTTTAGATTATTAGTGAAATTAGCATGTCATATGCTCTTTCACTTCTAAATGAGATTTTGGTTTTGAATAGTGAAATATCTACAAGCCATGATGTAGGACATAGGAAAAATAAAGTATTAAAATATGCAGAAATAAAAATACGATTCCCTAGACAAAAATAGGACTCCCAACATCTAAATTGGAGTCTCCTTCCAAAGTATACGATCCTTAACAGTTGTTGTAGATCATATCACAAAAAACATTCCGATGTCTATCACAGAAAATATCGTTCTCCTGGTTAATTTAGATCTAAAGGACAAACCTCTAGATGAACCATTTCTATGACATGATCTGACTATTGCTGGTGTTCAGTCATTGGGTTCTTGCAATTATTTATCTCATAAATCCCTTTCACGTAGCAGGGAAAATTATCAAGCATTTTTTAGATGAGTAAATGACATGGTCATGTTTCTCATGGATAAGGGTTATAAAAATGTGGATTCCATCAATCTCGTAGGATTATATAGAGTAACGGATGTTATTGTTTATGCACTCATACACACTTGCAAAAATTGAAATACTTTTGAACTCTATAACACATTTCATTTATCTGATTTGGATTTTCATGATCTTCTATCTACTTCTCTTTCCCTCTTATTTGCCAGATTGATCTCATGCTTTCTTATAAATAGTGAATAAGTGGAATGCATTGCTCTCTGCGAGGATCTAGAGGTGCTTGAACTCACATGTGTAAGGAGTGCAATAGATCATGTTATAAGAGCTATTTCAAAGCTTACAAAACTGAATACTTTATCTTAGTAGAGAGGATATTACTGATACTGGAATTTCCATCTTAGGAGGTGCACATGTTCCCTTGGTCTATTTGTTTGTACGCAATTTTAAAAGAGTAACTGATCATGGAGAAACACTTTTGGTGGGAGGTCCCATTAAGAAGAAATTGTCAAAACTTGATTTCAGATCTATGCTAAATATAACAAACAAGAAGATAAAAACATTGACAAAAGTGGGACTAGAGATAGTTGAACTTTGCAATCACAATTGTTTCTGTGTCACATACACATCTATTGATGCTCTTGCAAGTACATACTATGATGGGGTGGTTTGAGAAACTCTTAGGTGACTATATCTCTACAATTGTATGGGCTTATATTTGGTCTCACTACAATGGTTGAAAAAAATTTACTTTGACAAGGTCTGTGATCTACTTCTCTGTTGGGTATGAGAGAGATGTATTAAATTATAGAGGAGTGCCCATATTTAAGAATATGCTGCATTGGTTGTGAAGTGGGTTGTCATGATGGTTGGAAATGTCATCATAATATCTGAGTTGTCCGAGGGAGTACTTTTTATTATTGTTGAAAAAGCCAAACTTTCCATGCTTTCTCTGCCTAGGTCTAGGGTCTACCGCCTTGTTTAGTTTAAGAGATATGGATATGTTTATAGTTTCTCTGTCTAGGTCTGGGATCTTATTTCATGTTTAGCTTGAGATAAATGGATAGATTAATAGCGAGGCATCCCTCTTTCATCACACATAGGGAAGGCTATGTAGTGCACCTTAAAAACATTGCTTAATAAACCTGCTTTCAATATTTGTGCTGTAGAGATCTTGCAACAAGTCATAAAAAGAGTCATCTACATGAATTCTGAAAATACACCTTCCTATCAAAGTTAATGTCAACATTTCTGATCATATTCTCACATATTGAGCAATTCAGATACCCATCCTCCCTATTTTGCATGTTTTTCTATCTAAACTATGAACATTAAAAAATTCTGAACCTGAAGGTCAAATATGAAGTAGGAAATCAACCACCCACATATGAGTGGAGTGACCATAATAATGAGAAATCCTAGAACCCTAACTAGATAGAATTTTCAAACAAATTGATAGCCACAATATACACTTTTATGCGTGATTCTTCTCTCCCAAGAATGTTTCCGTAGAATAAAAACTTCTAGAGTTTAATATTGATATAAGGATGTGATATTGGTTTCTATCATAAGGTTTTAACTATACTGAGGATATATGGTTTTGAAAAGGATCCATACAGGTTAACATCTTTTCTCAGACCTAGGGTGTTTTCTATGAAATATACTAGACAAAGGTTAATTTCTGACCAGATGCATTTTATACACTTTGAGAACCAAATAACCTTTTTGTTTCCTAAAGAATTAGGGCCTTTTCTAGAAAATTTAAAGGACTACATTCCGTACAGTATACAAAGGAATTTATGAAACATATCTATTTGGGAAAGTAGAGAGGGACCTTATGATCATCACCAAATTATCTCCCAACTAATGATTTCAAACAAAAATTCTCCATATAATTATGTCCCCAAGCGCAAGTTGTAAAGAATTGAAAATTTAGACAGTTGGGAGCAAGTACTGGTTGTTTCAAATAATACAGTAGGGAAGGATACACAAATTCACAGTTAGTGAAAAAAAGAGGAGTTGAATAGATCCATAAGCGGGGTTGATTGCTAGGGTTTATAGGAGAGAAAATAGGATCAAACCATGACTATATCTATTAATAAAACCCTCACTATAAGAGAATTCCCATATTTAAGGGGGGAAGAGAGTGCTGATTTAGAAGAGGAAAAAAATAGAGTACTCAACCAAGGGAACTAATATTGAAGAGTTTATCATAATAAAAGGGACCCATTTCCATTGTTCTTCCAAAAAGATAAATCCGCCCTCCTCGAGCCTAGTGTTTTTTTGCAAGGGATTTATTGCTTCTGCTCTGATGTTTTAGGAGTAGGAAAGAGTTGATTCTTCACATTGAATTCCATTACCTTCTTAACGAAAGAGTCATTGAACCCTGCTTATGAAACCATAGTGAATCTGAAAATGGGGTTTCCCTTCGAACAAAAATCCAAGAGGCTATTATATGGATTAGGAGAGCGAATATGAGGTTTGTCATGGAGAAAGGTGGAGGAATCTACCTTTGATTTGGAGGCTCAAACAATGAAACTAGTTCTTAGGTCCCTTTCTATTCCACCTCCACTTTCAGATCATGTAGTGAGAACTACAAAACATGATTATTTGATAACAGAGGCTGCAAAATGCCATTCTTTATAGCCTCTCTTTCCTTTCCCTTGCCTCTTTCTCTTTCCTGCCACACACGATGGATGAATGGAGGCTGGGAATCCTCCAAGATATCTCTGTAGCTATGGTAGTGATGACATATAAATGGGACACCTTCATAGTCTAGTTGTTGCAGATGCATCAAGGCACCCCTTATCATCTCCATCTCTTTTGTAAAGTCTTCTCTTAGATCCAAAGACACCAGAATTCAAGGAATTACCAATTGTCCCATTTTATAATGACATGTCCATAAAATTCCTAACTTATTCCTTATGGTGTGAACCATATCCAATGACCATAATTCAATAGGAAAGCTCAACATTATTATCCATATTGGCACCAAGTCCATTATTTCCTTACATGCATCAAACAAAGGGATCCAAGGGTTTAAAAAGATTAGTGTTAAGTCCCAACACCCAGATTTTTTTAGGGTGGCATGTGAATCACCGACACTTCTGAATATCACTACAAACCAACCATGGGACATAAAAAAAATCAAATTGGAGATATCGTAGAGAAGTGAACCAATGTTGATCCACTCCTTGAGATTTGAATCACCAAAATTTCTTCATCATGCTCTGTTAATGATGGGAATTTTTTATGGAGACCACCTCATGTAGCTTTAGATCATCACTAACAATAAATGGCATTGAGGAACCCTTGGTATTAACACACTTATGCTTCTTATGTCAAGGATCACTAGTCTAAACCCTTGTCGAAGGATCCCCATTGGAGTTCTCACATCTTGTCTTGGAAAGTACAAAGTGTAACTCTGTGGGACTCTTAATATTTTAATCCCCACAAAACTATTTAACTCCCAATAAAGAACCAATGAAACAAACTTTACCTTTTTTTGTTCCAAGAATCCCCATGAACCTTCCCCCAAAGTTCAAAATTTTTGAAGGAGAAAGGAACTCGATATATCCCACATGAAAATGAGTCAAAAACTCCCTAGAGGCAAAAACAATCACCTTATCGCCATTGCTACTTTTTCCCCTATACTCTGGTCGAAACCATTCCATCACTGCTGTGTTATCCATGAACCCGACATAGCTCAAACAAAAGGAGTAAGACCAACCCCTTGAAAATATACCCACTTGAAGACCCTAACTGTGAGGAGGAAGCTTGGGAGTATTCATGAATTGACCACATTTTTTAACCACCTGGAGAGTTTTGTCACATGTCCTTGAAGCAATATATTCTTCCACCTCTGAATCTTGATGAAGATAAAGAAAAATAGAAAGGTTGAGAAAATTTTACCCCCAAGGACAATAAACTCCCCTTGCAAAAGAAACATTCATCAAAACCTCCAAACCCTCAGGAATTGAGCAAGAACAAGTAACAACTACATAAGTCAGAGAAGCCTACTAGTTCCTACACAAGCACAAAGCATTCACAACTCAATCAATTGATAGGAAACCCTTCCTGCCCATAAGCACATTCACTTCACTTACCTTTTTTACTTTTTGCCTTTTTTTTTCCACTTGTGAAACATGCCCCCCATTATCCCTTCTAAGCAATCATGTGCTTTCTTTCCTTAATAAAATGCATCGGAATCTTGACCTTTATTACAACTTATATCGCAAGCATTACATAATGAAATAAACTAACACAACGGAGCCTTCACTAATGCAAGGGATGAAACATTTATATGGTGGAAAAGCTTGGATACTCTTTTTCCTAATAATTAGGAGGGAGAGCATATGAAACCAAACCAGTTTATCTTTGGTAACATTCTACAGGAATATGCAAGCAGGGATGGATTGAAATAGGAAAAAATGTGCATTTTTTCTACATTAAAACATGATTTTATATGAATTTGTTTGTGTGTTGTGGGAATATTAATATATATCCCAATGGAGGAATTTACAGAGTTCCCTACACATGTTTGATGGAATATAGGGTTCAAATGCAGTATCATGGAATGTAATGACATTAGGTTATGTGAGACATGGTTTCTTTGACTATTATGGTGGGTGCCTCTGTTAGGCATGGGAATGCCCATCCTGCTTTGAGGTATTTCTAATGATGCAATAATATCTTTGGTTGTATGATTTTCTATGCCAAATTTATCATCCCTACATTTGAAGCGGAAAAGTAGCTAACCTGCCCAGATATCATTAGACAACTTGATTTTTTCCTCTCTTCAATTGAAAGGTGGGACGACGACTGAATGGAGTGCTTTGAAAGACAAGGAGCAGTTCTCTTTCCTGGAATTAGGAACTCAACCAAATTCAATTATTGGGAATGAAACCTAATTCAGCCATGATGGTGAGCTTGCTTTCTTCATGTGCTAGTGTATTGGCTCCACAACAAAGTAACATTTTCTAGCAGCTACTCTCATTGACACGTATAGTAGTTTGTATTTTGTGATATCCAATTTGTTTTAGATTATTAGTGAAATTAGCATGTCATATGCTCTTTCAATTTTAATGATATTGCGGTTTTGAATAGTGAAATCTCTACAAGCCATGATGTAGGAAATAGGAAAAAGAAAGTATAAAAATATGCAGAAATAAAAATACGATTCCTTAGAAAAAATGGGATCCCAACCTCTCAATCGGAGTCTCCTTCCAAAGTATATGATCCTTAACAGTTGTTGTATATCATATCACAAACAACATTCTGATGTCTATCACAAAAAATATCGTTCTGCTGGTTAATTTAGATCTAAAGGACAAACCTTTGGATGAACCATTTCTACGACATGATCTATTTCAAAAATATTGGGTTGCTGAGGGCCTAAATGTGACAAGGGAGACTCTCTCACTCATCCTAAACCCTAAACAATTTTTAAGAAAAAAAAAACATTCATCAAAACCTCCAAATCATCACAAACTGAGCAAGAACAAGTAACGACTACATAAGTGAAAGAAGCTTGCCTGATCCTACACAAGCACAAAGCATTCACAACTCAATCAATTGATAGGAAACCCTTCTTTCCCACAAGCACATTCACTTCACTTACCTTTTTTCCTTTTTTCCTTTTTTTTCCACTTGTGAAACATGCCCCCCATTATCCCTTCTAAGCAATCATGTGATTTCTTTCCTTAATAAAATGCATGGGCATATTCACCTTTATTACAACTTATATCACAAGCATTACATAATGAAATATACTAACAAAATGGAGCCTTTACTAATGTAAGGGCTGAAACATTTATATGGTGGAAAATCTTGGATACTCTTTTTCCTAATAGTTGAAAAGGGAAAATGGATGAAACCAAACCAATTTATCTTTGGCAACATTCTATAGGCATATGCAAGCAGGGATGGTTTGAAATAGGAAAAAATGTGCATTTTTTCTACATTAAAACATGATTTTATATGAATTTGTGTTTGTGTTGTGGGAATATTAATATATATGCCAATGGACGCATTTACAAAGTTCCCTACATTTGTTTGATGGAGTATAGGGTTCAAATGTAGTATCATGGAATGTAATGACATCATGTTATGTGAGACATGGTTTCTTTGACTATTGTGGTTGGTTCTTGTGTCAGGCATGGGAATTCCCAGCATGCTCTGAGGTAGTTCTAATGATGCAATAATATCTTTGGTTGTATGATTTTCTGTGTCAAATTTATTGTCTCCACATTTGAAAGGGAAAGGTAGCTCACCTACCCAGATATCATTAGAGAACCTGATTTTTTCCTCTCTTCAATTGAAAGGTGGGACACCAACCGAATGGAGCGGTTTAAAAGACAAGGAGTAGTTATCTTGCCTGGAACTAGGCACTCAACCAAATGCAATTATTGGGAGTGAAACCTAATTCAGCCATGATGGTGAGCTTGCTTTCTTCATGTGCTAGTGTATTGGCTGCACAAGAAAGTAACATTTTCTAGCGACTGCTCTCGTTGACACGTATAGTAGTTTGTATTTTGTGATATCCAAGTTGTTTTATATTATTAGTGAAATTAGCATGGCATATTCTCTTTCACTTATAAATGAGATTGTGGTTTTGAATAGTGAAATATCTACAAGCCATGATGTAGGAAATAGGAAAAATAAAGTATTAAAATATGTAGAAATAAAAATACGATTCCCTAGACAAAATAGGACTCCCAACGTCTCAATCGGAGTCTCCTTCCAAAGTATACGATCCTTAATAGTTGTTGTATATCATATCACAAACAACATTCCGATGTCTATCACAGAAAATATCCTTCTCCTGGTTAATTTAGATCTAAAGGACAAACCTCTAGATGAACCATTTCTACGACATGATCTGACTATTGCTGGTGTTCAGTTGTTGGGTTCTTGCAATTATTTATCTCATAAGTCCCTTTCCCATAGCAGGGAAAATTATCAAACATTTTTTAGATGAGTAAATGACATGGTCATGTTTCTCATGGATAAGGGTTATAAAAATGTGGAGTGCATCAATCTCGGAGGGTTATATAGAGTAACAGATGTTATTGTTTGTGCACTCATACACACTTGAAAAAATTGAAATACTTTTGAACTCTATAACACATTTCATTTATTTGATTTGTATTTTCATGATCTTCTATCTACTTCTCTTTCCCTCTTGTCTTCCAGACTGATCTCATGATATCTTATAAATAGTGAATAAGTGGAACACATTTCTCTCTGTGAGGATCTAGAGGTGCTTGACCTCACATGTGTAAGGAGTGCAGTAGATCATGTTATAAGAGCTATTTCAAAGCTTACAGAACTGAATACTTTATCTTAGTAGAGAGGATATTACTGATATTGGAATTCCCATCTTAGGAGGTGAAAATGTTCCCTTGGTCTATTTGTTTGTACACGATTTTAAAAGAGTAACTGATCATGGAGAAACACTTTTGGTGGGAGGTTCCATTAAGAAGACATTGTCAAAACTCGATTTCAGATCTATGCCGAATATAACAAACAAGACGATAAAAACATTGACAAAAGTGGGACTAGAGATAGTTGAATTTTGCAATCACAATTGTTTCTGTGTCACATACACATCTATTAATTCTCTTGCAAGTATAGACTATGATGGGGTGGTCTGAGAAACTCTTAGGTGACTATATCTCTACAATTGTATGGGCTTATCTTTGGTCTCACTACAATGGTTGAAAAATTTTTACTTTGGCAAGGTCTGTGATCTACTTCTCTGTTGGGTATGAGAGAGATGTATTAAATTATAGAGGAGTGCCCATATTTAAGAATATGCTACATTGGTTGTGAAGTGGGATGTCATGATGGGTGGAAATGTCATCAGAATATTTGAGTTGTCTACAGGAATATTTTTTATTATTGTTGAAAAAACCATACTTTCCATGCTTTCTCTTCCTAGGTCTAAGATCTACTGCCTGGTTTAGTTTAAGATATTTGGATATGTTTATAGTTTCTCTATCTAGATATGGGATCTATTGTCATTTTTAGCTTGAGATAAATGGATAGATTAGTAGCCGGGCACTCCTCTTTTATCACACACAAGGAAGGATATGTAGAGCACCATAAAAACATTGTTTAATAAACTTGATTTCAATATTTGTGCTGTAGATATCTTACAACAAGTCATACAAAGAGTCATCTACATGAATTCTGAAAAATACACCTTCCTATCAAAGTTAATGTTAACCTTGCTGATCATATTCTCACATATTGAGCAATTCAGATACCCATCCTCCCTATTTTTCATGTTTTTCTATCTAAACTATGAACATTAAAAAATCCTAAACCTGAAGGTGAAATATGAAGTAGGAAATGAACCACCCACCTATGGGTGGAGTGACTATAATAATGAGAAATCCTAGAAACCCTAACTAGATAGAATTTTCAAACAAATTGATAGCCATAATATATACTTTGATGCGTGATTATTCTCTCCCAAGAATGTTTCCGTAGAATAAAAACTTCTAGAGTTTAATATTGATATAAGGATATGATATTGGTTCCTATATAAGGGTTTAACTATACCGAGGATATATGGTTGTGAATAGGATCCATTCAGGTTAACATCATTTCTCACATCTAGGGTGTTTTCTATGAAATATACTAGACAAAGGTTAATTTCTGACCAAATGCTTTTTATACACTTTGAGAACCAAATAACCTTTTTGTTTCCTAAAGAGTTAGGGCCTTTTCTAGCAAATTTAAAGGACTAAATTCTGTACAGTATACAAAGGAATTTATGAAACATATCTATTTGGAAAAATTATAGAGGGACCTTATGATCATCACCAAATTATCTCCCAACTAATGATTTCAAACAAAAATTCTCCATATAATTATGTCCCCAAGCCCAAGTTGTAAAGAATTGAAAATTTAGACAGTTGGGAGCAAGTACTGGCAGTTTCAAATAATACAGTAGGGAATGATATCACAAATTCACATTTAGCGAAGAAATTAGGAGTTGAATAGATCCATAAGTGAGGTTGATTGTCAGGGTTTATCGGAGGGAAGATAGGAGCAAACCATGACTGTATCTATCAATAAAACCCTCACTATAAAAGAATTCCCGTATTTAAGGGGGGGGACAAAATGCAGATTTACAAGAGGAAAAACAATAAAGTACTCAACCAAGGGAACTAATATTGAAGATTTTATCATAATCAAAGGGCCCCATTTCCATTGTTCTTCCAAAAATATAAATTCACCCTCCTAGCGCCTAGTGTTGTTTTGCAAGGAATTTATTGCTTCTGCTCCGATGTAGGTAGGAGTAGGAAAGAGTTGATGCTTCACATTGAATTCCATTACCTTCTTAGCGAAAGAGTCATCGAACCCTGTTTATGAAACCATAGTGAATATGGCAATGGGGTTTCCCGTCGAACAAAAATCCAAGAGGCTATTATATGGATTGGGAGAGCGAATATGAGGTTTTTCACGGAAAAAGTTGGAGGAACCTACCTTTACTTTGGAGGCTCAAACAATGAAACTAGTTCTTAGGTCCCTTCATATTCGACCTCCACTTTCAGATCATGTAGTGAGAACTACAAAACATGATTATTTGATAATGGAGGTTGCAAACTGCCATCCTTTATAGCCTCTCTTTCCTTTCCCTTGCCTCGTTCTCTTTCGTCCCACACACGATGGATGAATGGAGGTTGGGAATCCTCCAATATATCTCTGTAGCTATGGAAATGATGAAATATAAAAGGGACACCTTCATAGTCTAGTTGTTGTAGATGCATGAAGGCACCCCTTATCATCTCCATCTCTTAGATCCAAAGACACCAGAATTCAAGGAATCACCACTTGTCCCATTTTATAATGACATGTCCATAAACTTCCTAAATTATTCCTTATGGTGTGAACCATATCCAATGACCACAATTCAATAGGAAAGCTCAACATTATTATCCATATTGGCCCTAATTCCATTCGTTTCATACATGCATCAAAGAAAGGGATCCAAGGGTTTAAAAATATTAGTGTCGAGTCCCAACACTTATATTTTTTTAGGGTGGCATGTGAATCACTGAAAATTCTGAATATAACTACAAACCAACCATGGGACATAAAAAAATCAAATTGGAGGTATCCTAGAGAAGTGAACCAATGTTGATCCACTCCTTGATATTTGAATCACCAAAATGCCTTCCTCGTGCTCTGTTAATTATGGGAATTTCTGATGGATACCACCTCATGTAGCTTTAGATCATCACTAACAATCAATGACATTGAGTACCCCTTGGTATTTACACCCTTATGCTTCTTATGCCAAGGATCACTAATCTGAACCCTTGTCAAAGGATCGCCACTGGAGTTCTCACGTCTCGTCTTGGAAAGTACAGAGTGTAACTCAGTGGGACTCTTAATATTTGAATCCCCATAAAGCTCTGTAACTCCCAATGAAGCACCAATGAAATGAACTTTACCTTTTTTTGTTCCAATAATCCCCGTGAACCTTCCCCCAAAGTTCAAAATTTCCAAAGGAGAAAGGAAATCGATATATCCCACAAGAAAGTGAGTCAAAATCTCCATGTTAACCCAAAAATTCCCCACATAGCTCTCAATGGCCTACACCACTCAAGGACACCATCTCACAACACTCATATCACTCCATTAGACCTTCCATTAGAACCCCACACCTCCAAAATAGCCTAAGGATGAAGAAAAAGGGCTAAAAACCCCAAAAACGAGCCCAAAATAGCCCCCTAGGAGCTAAAGCCCTCAAAAAGGGGATAAAACTCTAAAAGGGGTTAAAGGTATGGTGGACGGGGATAAAGGCCCGAAAAAGGGGCTAAAAACTTGACCAAGGGCTTAAAAACCTAAAACCCCTTGGAAACGCTATAAAAGGAGGGTGGGGGGTCACTCTCAAAACACTTCTCCCATTGCCTATTGTTATGCTGCCCGTGGATGCTTTGAGACCTTTTCCTCTCAAACCACGCACACTCCCTCTCCTCCATCTCCATTTCCATTTGAGCCATTACTCCCCAACCAAGAGAGAGGCTTCCGCAAGCTAGGGCATGGTGGCCCATTCCCACTAGAGAAGGTTTTGCTTAACATTGTTTGCAGGTTTTTCCATTGTAGATTAGGTTTATTTTGCAGGTTTTGGAGGTAGAACCCTAACCCATTGTGTGCAGAGGGGTTCAATAGTGCTCCATTTGCTTCTTCTTCTTTCTTAGATTAGCTTAGTGTTAGTGTACTATTCTGTCATTTACATTTCTGTTTCGTTTTCAGCATTTACCCATTAGCAGGAACCTACCCTTCTACCCTATAGGTAGAAGGGAGCCATTCCTACCCATGTAGCAGGGAGAAATCCTTGCTACAGAACTGACGACCATACCAGGTCGATCCCATAGGATCCCTGGGACAAAATTTTAATTTTTCAAGTTTTTTCAATTTTACCCTAGTTTTCAAAAATTTCTAGTTAAATCTATCTTAGATTCAGTTTATTTATTATTTTAGGTACTACCGAAGCCTCTTCTAGGAAAAACCGAGTCGGATTGACCACAGTACCAGTTACTGTCGGCCAGATCTGTCTCTGTCTCACCAAAAAACCCCAATGTGGAGTAGGGTGCTCTTATCAGGGAAACAGGTGAGACTAGGGCTCACTTAATGGGCAAATAGGTGCGCCCAGGGCACACTTAATCCCTCGATAAGTGCGACTTCATCCTAGAAACTTAGGTTGTGGCTGTTTCTGCATTTTGTGTGACCGCCTCACTCATTTATGAAAAAATATCGGGGCCCCCTCACCAAATTTGGTCAGAAATGTGCAGCCTGTCAAACAAAACTTTAATTTGAATTTAATAGACTGTAAATTTCATTTTCAGAGGACTGTTAGTGTGTCCCAGCCGCCTCTATCCACCACTGCAAGTCAATTTAATTTCCTGTTTTCATTTTCTGCATTTTATTTCATGAACAATGTGTAAATTTTAAGTAAATCATTATGGCTTAATAAAATGAACCTAGTCTAACTAAAATCAACTTAAAATCAACGATCTTGCTTCCCCTTCCTCCTCTACCTAGTCATCACCCTCCGGGGTATTCTGGGATACGACAAAGGGCAAGCTCGTATAGATCTAGGTACTCCATGATATTGTTCCAAAACCAATAAAAATCGGGTGACTTGGAAGGTAGAGGGGGTAGAGAAGGAGGGCTTCTTACGATGCCAAGCATGCTCCTTGTTGACCAACCTAGCATTCAGGAGGTGACCTAAGGATCTATAGATGGGATTAGTCCCATTTTATTGAGAGGCCAACACCTTCTCTTTGTTGAAGAGGAATATCAGTGTGAGGTAGACATCTAGTTAGGCTAGCAAACGTTCAGGGTTAATCACTGTACTTGTTCACAATTTCTGTTTATTTATGCTTGCATACACAACCACAATGACATGAACTCTACCATGATGAATTCATAAACCATATTTCATTAACCAAATACCAAAAAAGAAACAAGCAAACAAATACACCATACCAACTAATTAACCCAACTCAGTTCATGACGCTCTAATTTACACTAAGTTCAAACAACTCTACAGTCTTTGAGGACATAAGTCGCTGATTGCTTCAACTGTAGGAAGTACTTGGGCCCTACCCAGAAACTCATTGTGAGGAATACCACAGGAACCCCAAAGTACCTGGCTGCTGAGAGGAACTGCCAAGCAAAACGAGCAGCCAATAGGAAGCCACTAAAACTGGGGTCCAAATCTCATTACCACTAGTTTCACACATAAAATCAAACACAATTGATCCTCCACAATCTTCCTCACGCCTAAGAGGTGAACCACCACCATTTAGAACACTCGATCGGCACCATCGTAGCCGTTCTCAGCAATCTCCCACACTGTCAGAGGGCCACACAGCCTCTGATTCTGATTCAGACCTATATCAGTCTGAACAAGACCTCCACACCGCACCATCAAGCCCCATGGCTAATGCAAATCTGGATCCATTTTCCAGCCTAACCTTAGCAAGCGGACCCTTGTCCACATCACAACCTTTCACCCACAAATTGACAAGCGGCCCAAGCACAGTCATGTAGACTATCATTTGTCAGCTACCACCACCTATAGTGACCAGCCAATCTGGCACACTTACAACACACGGGGGCAGTGGCCCCTCCACACACACTTCCCCTCCTGCCACATAGGGGGGCAGTGGACCATCCATTTACATTGCCCCTACTGTCATACATGGGGGCAATCTCCCTGCCACTCATACTGTCCCACCCACAACACTTGGGGGTAGTGGCCCATTCGCAATGGTGCCACCACAAGCACCCCCAACTATGCAGATGCACTATGCACCTGCAAATCCCACCACCATCGCAACCCCATCCCACATCAACTTGGGGTCAAATCTACCCTTCATGGCTCATCTTAACTTGCCTAACTTGGAGAGATTAACAAATGACCCCATCTGCCATCAAGCTTTTTGGCCTCCAATGCCAACTAAGCTACCATCAGACATCCCCAAGTTTGAAGGAAAAGCAGAGGAATGTCCCCAAAACCACATATTGACATTCCATCTATGGTGCCCATCCAATAACATTGTAGTTGACTCCATCAGGTTGAGGCTATTCCAACACACCCTTACAGGTGCTGCAGCCAAATGGTACATTGAGCTGCCACAAGACAAGTACCCCGACTTTAACTCCTTAGCCTTCATGTTCCTACAGTATTTCCAACTCCCTGTTAGATATGACAAGGGGGTGGAGATCCTGCTATCCTGCCGTCAAAGCACCGCCACTCACATAAATGACCATATCCATGAGTGGCGGCGACGCTGTAGCTTATGAAAAATCCAACTAGACGATAGGATCTTCTTGGATTGGTTCCTTAAGACTTTGGTCCCACCCATCACAAAGGAGGTTGCATCTAAATGTCCCCAATTTGAAGAAGAGGCCATACTGAAGGCCCAACAATTTGAACTCATCTATGCCCGGTCTGGATACCTATACACCGTCATTCTAGATGCTCCCCGTCCAAGTACCTCCTACCGTGACACACCGGGGGCATCCCACGCTACGGACAACATCATAGGGTCGGTCTCCCAACAACCACAACCTCGACCAACACCACCTGTCGTTACACCACAACCAAGCAACATTGCTAATGTTGATTACTAGAACCAAGCTCTAGACTACGCAAGAATGATGTCCCAGTTTGGAGCAACAACTTCCTACGCACATCCTGCACCACCGTAGTAGGCTCAAGCCATGACTTGGCCAACATAGTAGTATGTGGGGCAAATGCCCACATTTGTGGCACCACCATCCCCACAAATCTACTATGCACTGCTAGTGCAACCAGTTCAAGCCCCCGCCCCCACTCCACCGGCTCCGTTGGGACCCAAAATAGGCTCTGCAACCAAGGCAATAACCAACTGCAAGGAGGCAATCAACAACCGAACCCTCCCAACAATGCTGTGGCAAACCGGCCAGCCCAAAACCCCTCACGAAAAAATGCACCAAGACGTAGTGCTTCATTGTGCACAAACCAACCATGCACACTTTGTGAGGCCTATGGGCACTACACATTCAAGTGTCCCCTCATAGGGTGCGCCAAGCAAGCCATTCGAAACAAGGTCCAACAGGCTGCCAATGCTACAAACCAAGCACAACCCAACCTGACACCTCAAGGACCTCCCCCCATGGTGCTTCAAAACCCACTACCAGTCCAAGGATTGGTGGCAACTGCACTCCCTCCCCAAGCCCATCCCAATGCTTCGGGGGCACCTCCCACGGCCAAAACAGGTATTCACCACCTACTAGCCATGAAGACTGAAGAGGTCAACTTGCAAACCCAATGGAATCAGTACGGTACCACCACCGAACCTGCTAACTCATTAGCAGCATCCACGTCTAAGACAGTCAACCTGCCTCTTCAGTTAGCCCTAATCCCACACCCCCCCCATACATAGAGTTTCCAATAATGCCACAGCTAGAGCTGTAGTCAGCTATAGTATTGTGGATGATTTGGCCCAAATGCCAACCGCCATGTCCGCTCTCGAGGTACTTAAAATGTGCCCAACACAGTGGAAATCCTTACTAGCCACCCTGGGGGCAGTAGACCCCTCCAACTCCAAGTTGATCACTTTTGACATGGAGAATGGAGAACCACACATGCCATCGACCATCGCCTTCCAAATCCCGGTGTCCATCTAGAATTTAGTTGTGCACCGGTGCATAGTGGATGAGGGGGCATCCACGTGCGTCATGTCTACCTTGGTTTGGCAGAAACTTGGATCACCAATTCTGCAACCGTCCTCCACAACTCTGCGGGCTTATGATGGACATCCCACTAAATCCCAAGGAATCCTCCCCCATGTCCCCATCATGTTAGTCGGGAAGATAGTGTTGATCGACATCGAATTCGTCAACGCTCAACTGGACTACAACCTCTTGCTCAGAAGGAGTTACATGTATGCCATGCGAGTAGTTGCATCAACCGTCTTCTATCTCATGATGTTCCCCCATGAAAGGAAGAAAGTGATGGTTGACCAGGTCACTTATCATGATCCCCAAGGGTTAACAACACCTACCAACGTTATCCCTACCATCACCACCATTGAGCCGCAAGGGACAACCACATACGCCAATGTCATCCCTACAATCAACACTATGGTTGAAAATACACCAGCCTCCCCACTATTGAATGTGGGCCCTAGGTTGTTTACCGATCCCACCATGATGACTCCTTTCCTATTAGTGTTGTCACCATCGACACAAAATGAAACTATGGACTTGTGCATGGTCTCATCTAGCACTGCTGCACCCAAACAATAACTGTAGCCACAGGCCCAACCACAATCACAACATCGTCCGCCGCCGTAACACCAACAACAGCCGCAACGCCACCCGTAGCAGCAGCATTATGCGCAGCCGCAACCACAACCTCACCCCCACATGCAACTAGCCAGGAGTTATGTGGGCTCATCCCCAGTCCACACAATTCCCTTCCTCTTCCCCCCACCTAGTGTCATGAGCAAGCTGGTCATGGCCAACTTAAGCCTACCCAACTTTACATTGGGCATCTTGGTGTGGTATCTTGATCCACCATCTCAACCAACAATTCCCCAAGTTGTTTTAACCCTGGTGCAACCTATCGCGGTCGAGTCTCACCCTCCACCCGGTCTGCACAAGCCAACTGCCTCACCTGCACCCGCACCGCCCCAACCCAAAAGGGCTAAGGGAAAGAACACCAAAGCCATCGCAGAGCCACGACAAGTCCCACCTTGTTCCGTCTGCGAGCAATAGGGCCATCCAAATCATAATTTCCCTGAAATCCCAGTGATCCATGCACATCTGGATGCCATGGATACAAATGAAAAAATCCCCGTGGTTGAACTCCCAACCGCGCCAATAGTCAAGAACAAGGCATTGAGGACAAACCATGCTTGCTCCCTTTGCAGCTTGTATGGACATTACTCCCACCATTGCCAAGACTTGCCCGAATTTCGAATGGCTCTCACTGACCTCCGTCAACATTCCCTTGAGTCTGAGATTACCTTGATCGAAGAATTTCACCCCCCACCTCCTTCTTCAGACACCATGTCCATCTACATGATGTCCATTTCTGTAGACACTCTTGTCTCCACCACCACCAATGGTCCATCAGACCTGTCTCTTCCGTTGTTTCCACAACCGTAGCTCCATCCGCAGCCAAAACCTCAGTTGCAACCTCAACCTTAGTTACCAAGGAAACAGCGGGGTTCATTCCCAATCAACAAGATCCTTTTCCTTTTTCTTTTCCTTTTCCTTTTCCCACCATCCAGGATCAGGATTAAGTCTGTCTTGGAAACCCATAATCTACAGGATTTCACATTGGGAGATCCTGTGTGGTATCTTGAACCACCTACCATACCTCTGTGGCCCCAAGATGTGTTGACTCATGTCCAGCCAATTGAGAGCATGTTGCACCTACCTCCAGGTCCATCAAAGACTCCTCATGTCTCCAGGTCTGCCCCTCTTCCTCCAACAGAGACTGGGGGCAAGGCCACCAAAACCACAACCAATACCATTTGCATGGTCTCTAGCACCAGTTTCCCTTCCATCTCGTCGGATGTGGAAGATCCACCTGATCTATCCTGGCACCACTTACACGATGACGGAGAGATCTATAATACCACCTCTAGTTTTACCCCATTCCCTTTAAACCATAGTATGGAATAAGTTCTTCCCATAAAAGACCATATTCCATCACCCCGCCTTGCCAATGACCTTCGTCTTGGAAAGGGGGCATACCTCTTCGTTGACTCTGATGGACAACTCTTGGAGAAGCCGCGCAACGGGCTCTACTTCAAGATATTTTACACGTAAACATCGCCAATGAGTCGCTTCATTTTATTTTCTTGTTTTTTAACGTTTTTCAGCACAAATCAGGGGTAGCACCATCAGCTGCTAATCCAAATTCACCTGGAACTGGTTCGAGGCACCTCTCACACCTTCGAGCTCAAATTTCCATTTCTTGATGAGACCATCATCTCATGTTTAATAAATAAATTTCGGGAACATTTCCCACAAGTCACCTCGATTTACGAGCCATGACATGACGATGCGAGTGTCTACAGACCTATACTTAGAGGAAAAACATATCACCTTATTCCAACTGCTACTTTTTCTCTATACTTTGGTCTAAAGCATTCCGTCACTACTGTGTTATCCATGAACTTGACATAGCTCAAACAAAAGGAGTAAGACCAACCCCTTGAAAATATAGCCACTTGAAGACCTTGACTGTGAGGAGGAACCTTGGGAATATTCATGAATTGAACACGTTTTTTAACCACCTAGAGAGTTTTGTCATGTTGGCAGGGGTTTTGGGTGAGTGAGTTGCGTAGTGTTGCGGCAGCTGCACAAGCTCACGCGACACTGCACAAGGCCACAACAACGTGATGGGTAGAAGAATAACCGCTTTTGAATATTTAATGTATTAATTGACCACATTTTAGGGACATAGGTCATTAGTGGTTAGAAGTTAGTTAGAAGTGGACATTTGATGTAAAGGCGCAAGCCTATATATAGAGCTAGTTTTGCAATTGTAAGGATGATAAGGATGAAAGAGATCATGATCAGCACGATACAAGTCCAAGTCAATATCTAAGAGTGATCAATCTGTTGCGATCTGTCTATGGTCTTGATGAGTATTCTATTTTGAACAATCTGTGATCTGTGTGTGTCAGATACTGAATTTTTGGATGTAATTAGTCTCCTGCTGTGGAGAATAATTATCTGTTTTTGATCTATTGCGCAGACTTAATATGACATGATGGTTGTTGCCTAAATGTTGTCTTCTGTTTTCCTGTTTTCTCTGCTGCAATGTCAATGAGAAGTATCATGAATCTATTTATGATGTACATAAGATGTTGCTGCAATGAATTAATGATGCGATCTATCCCAATTCTATCGCAATTCTGATGAATGATGATGAAGCTTATTAAAGTTATTTTATGAATGATACTATTGCGATAAAATTGCTGCAATAAATGAATGATGTGATCTGTTAGATTTGTAGTTGTGAAGATGAATTGTGATAACTATCTTAGTTTTGTTGAGTGATTTAGAGTAATCTGATAGTTATGTTGTCGAAGCCTCGGATGCCATATCTTCCCTTCTTACTACTGGAAACTTGGTTCCAATAGCTCTCCCTTGAACATCTCGGGTGAGACTTCCTCCACTCTATAGATGTTACTGGGCAGGGTGAAACCTGTCTGGGCCGGTGCTCAGGGAGATCACACTAGTTGGGCATCGATAGAGTGAGAACCCCTGTCGACGAGGCATTGTTGGTGGGTTTTTTCCAACATGTCACATGTCCTTGAAGCAATGTATTTTTCCACCTCTGATTCTTGATGAAGATAAATAAAAATAGAAAGGTTGAGAAAATTTTACCCCCAAGGACAATAAAATTACCTTGTTCACGCTCTAAGGTTGAGTAAATACATCCAGACTTCCAACTGGGACCAAAAGACCCCTAGTTCGTGTGAGGATCGTGCCACCTACGATGATTTAACAACCTTTGTAAAGATAGGTCTCCAACATGTCAATGTGATGACACTACAAATTTTGGGATCTGCTAACCATCGGTCCTAAATTTTGTGTGGCCTCTGATATGCAAGCTACAACACCTTTCAAGTCTTGACTAAGGGCTCTCCAAGGTTCCCCAGTCCTAGGATTGGGAGAAACCCATATTTCTTGTCGCCCATTCGATTAATCGACCATGTCTAAATCAAGATCCTGCAAAACCATAGACCCCTCCCTATCCACCTATCCCCCCACTCAAACCTCACACATCACAAGTCTAGTGACGATCCCCTTACCATCCATATATATGAAGACATCAATTTTTTACGATTTAAAATGTTATCATTGAAATGGTTTTATTTTCTATTAATTTCAATTTCTAGCTCACATGTTTGCATATAGTTTCTATTTATAAGATATCCCATCAAAATAATTTTAAATTTTAAGTTTTTCTTAAGGATTAACTTGTCAAAGCATGTTTTTTTAAAAATGTGGTTCACCACTTGTTAAAGATATCTATCGTGCCCTCATGAATAGAGCTATGGATGCAGGCCATGTGATATCATTCAAGGAATCCCAACAATCCACCATTTCCCACATTTCCTAGGATCTTCGACATGTGAGTTTTAATTACGACGGCGAGGATATTCTGACAGCAGGGGTTAACATCCCAGAGAGATCAATCAGATTTATTACCAAGGTGGTCATACATTCCTACTCTATAATTTGGGGTTCTTCTCTAGGATTTTTTGAGACTCCTAAATCCTTTTACAATTTGTATGCTCCTGAAAGGGGCAGATTCTGTGGTTTAGTACATGATCTCTTGCTCGGAATGGCGTATGCTCATTGCAATGAGGATACTAGGAAGGAGGCCAAGGAGGGAAGTGGTCATCCTCGCAAGGAACCCTCGGCTCATGAGGAAATCCTGTATGAAATATCCAAGATAAAGTGTTTCTTTGAATATTACCGACAAATGCTTCGGTTTGTTTATGAAATCGCCTAAGTGGCTTGTGAGGAAAATAAGAAATATTTAGTGGATATAACACATATTTCTACCCCACTAGATGATATTGGAGGTAATGTTAGAGATTAGTATGGGGAGATCGAAGAAATGACGCATAGACTCAGGAATGTGGAATCGATCCAGAACAGAGGTTATGAGGAATGTATGTTGGGAATAAATGATTTAAGAACCCAACAATAAAAATATATGCATGCCACTATTGAAATAAATGCAAGGCACTTCGAACATATGTAGGATAGGCTCAGTGTTATGCAATAGAATCTGGTTAGCCCAAGTAGAAACATGAACGACCTAGAGTAGAAAGATGGAATCTATCCAATGGATGATGTGTCCATGCTTAAGCCGGACTCTAACGACAAGTAGCTCTAGGAATGAACAATCCTTCTTCTTTTTTGTTATGATAAATGTTTTTTTGCTTAAATCTATGTGGGAATTTTATTAAGTTTTTTCCTTATAAGGGAGGTAGACTAGTATGGAGTTTTTCCTATTTTTTGGACTCTTGAAAGACTCTTGGTGGAACTAGATTAGTATTAATTTTGACTTCTTGGCCTATATGTATGCTGAGCTCGACTTGTAATACTTTCTCTCCATATTTATATATATAAATACCCTTTCCATTCTTGTTAAAACCCTCACTACAAATTATTCACTGTATCTATCAATATAACCCTGACTATAAAACTATTTAATGGATTTAATGAAAGCAGATGACTTATCGAAGACATGTCCACGGGAAAATAATATACGGGAATCTACCTTATCCTATGCTTTTCCTGATGCCTCACTCACCTTCACCTTTTCTTATGCTTCTTGATCTCAATCTGACAATGTCCCTCTACATATCTTTTGGATATGAAGGGGGCAGAAAACCTTGAATATAGAAAACCCCCAAAGCTGGGATACCATTAAAATTGAGCTAAATCCCGACACAAACCCAATAAAAAGCGGCTTGTAGGAAGAACCCGGACTGTAAAATTGTTTCCAACAAGAAATTGATCTGTGTCTGGTGTAGCTTAAGGGTTTCACCACGTTCACAACCTAGATTTCTGGTTGCATCAAGGAAGGGGTTCACTGAACGAACAAGAAATGCCTCCTCTACAACCTTGGAACCTCCTAAATAACCTTCAAACATCTTCTGTGACCTAGGGCCTAGTTTGTGAGTGAGGTAAGTGAAAAACCTACTTTGCGATCTTGGGCCTAGTTCATGGGTAACGTAAGTGAAAAACCTCCTCTGCAACCTCGGGCCTAGTTCATGGGTGAGGTATCTGAAAAACCTCCTCTGCAACCTTGGAAACCACTGTACGACCTCGGGCGTATTCGTGAGTGAGGTAAGTGAAAGATGTAAAATTTCGTTGTCGTGGCAAGGGGAAGGTAATATGGACAGTTTTAATTGTTTGTTGTTTTTTTAATGTTTATTTATTACTTATATTTATTATTTATATGTATTATTTTAAATTTATTATTTTGTTTAATTGTTTGTTGTCTTTTTAATGTATTTTTTTTCACAAAAGACACCATCGTCACTGTCATTGTGGTCATGAACATCATAAAAAACACCATCAACATCATCATCATCGTTAGTGATGATGATAATGACGATGTTGATAACAAAATTATCATTGTCGCCGTAGTCAACAGGATTATCATGATCATTGTCCTTATGGTCATCATCGTCATCATAGAGAACATCATCATCAATAGACCCTTTCTTGAAATTTTTTTGTCATATGAATGTAATATGGTGACCATTTTGAAGTTTGACAAACTGAGGATGCTTAATAAAGTCCACTATCAAGAATACTTGTGACAAGAACATGTAAGTAATAAGGTTAGATGGAATTCGTTGTATAATACAATTTATTTCTTACAAATCTTTAAATCCTGAAAATGTGTAAAATTCAATTAATCACAACCTTGATAAATAGGAAATTGAAAACGAAATTGTTCTTGTCTTATTATTATTTTTAAAACGTCTTCTAACATAGAAACCTTTTTTTTAAAATATTTAGGATTATTCAATAGATCCTAGAGTGGGTTACAAAATATGGATTACATGTGTTAATTCACACATAAACGAAGACAGTACACGATGAACATAGTTCCTATGATATCTCTCCATATCAATTATGTCATGGTTCTCATCTATCACTAGTACATGTGAACATTTTTTCCACGACTGTTACGGAGAAAACTTACTATGGCTTGGGGTGTACCACAACGGATAGAGAAACCATAGTAATCAATCCCTTCCCAATATGCAAGAGAAATAAAACATCTAACACTAAAAGATATCGAAAGACACCTTATTCTAGACGGTTGATGTAGATCCCCATTGAGATTTTTCCAATCCCGCTTGTGTTAACAATTTTCTCTCTCAACAACAACAAACAAGACAAGCATGCTATATAATGGTGTTATACCTACTCTATCATATATAATCAATAGTGTATAAGCAATTAAAAGTGTCCATGGATTCAATATTCATTTAAATGCACATCATTGGACATGAAACGATATTTCTATTAATATAAATAAGAGATTATATGAGTGACAACCTTTGTCGACACGTCTGCGAACCAGATAAATTGAGTCCTCCACCTGGGCATCCACCACCTCAATCCTCCATCTCTCAATAGCAAGCTCACAAAAAAAGGCAAGATTGGGAAGAACAAAAAATTCTCCAAGGGACAAAGGGATGTAGACTCAAGTATAAGCAAGCTATGACAACAATGGACTATAGTTTTCTTGCTCTTTAATTCTTCTCTCTTCAATGTATCCAAAGGGTTCCTTGTATAGTGATTCAATGGGGTAGTGGAAGGTTAAATATAAGCGATATCGAGGCATATGGAAGGCAAAGAGACAAGTGACTCGGATCCATTTGAAGAAAAACTCCAAAAATATTTGGCCTTTTGCACACATCCTGTTATAGCTGATTTTATCACACCTGGTGAATCACACTTGTATGGACTTCCCTTGTCCCTCTGCAGACTCTTTGGACCCCATGGACCTTTTTTATACCTTTGATGTTTGCAAGATCATCCCTCAAAACATGCTTAAATTGCTATACATGACTTTTAAACCCTTTCTCACGCATATACACAGGTTTGACCCCTAAAACCGCGTACATCGGGATGTGTGCAAAAGGCCAAATTCTTTTGGAGTTTTCCTTGACATGGATCTGACTCACTTGTCTCCTGGCCTTCCATATTCCTTGAGATCGCTCAGATTCGATGCTTCATTGCCCCATTGAAGAGCTATATAAGGAACCCTTTGGATACATTGAAGAATATATGAGAATTGAGAGCAAAGAAACTATAGTCCATTGTTGGCGGAACTTGTGCTTGAGTCTGCATCCCTTTGTCCCTTGGAGCACTTTGGTGTTATTTCGAAGCTTGCATTTTGCTTGTGAGCTTGCTATCAAGAGATGGAGGATTGAGGTGGTGGAGGCCCAAGTGGGAGATTTAGTCTCTCTGATTCATAGACGTGCCGATAGAGGTTGTATTCATTGTAATCTTTGATTTTATATTAATAGAAATATCTTTTCCTATCCAATAATGTATGTTTGAATGAATATTTTATCCATGGAAGAATTAAAATGCTTTTATGTTATTGATTATAAATGCTAGAGTAGATCTAACACCAATATATATAGCATGCTTGTCTTGTTTACTGATTGTTGAGGAAGTAATCTATCAATTCAAGCTAGAGCTGGAAAGCTCAACGGGGATCTACATCAACCCTTCGGAATAAGATACGAATCGAGATCCTTTAGTGTTAGATATTTGATTTCTCTTGCATATTGGAAAGGATTGATTTCTGGAGTCAAGATGTTTGTTGTGGTACCCCAAGCCATAGGAATTTCTCTCCGTAACAGAATTGGCGACTCTGCTGGGGAGTTCCTAGTAGTTGTCCTTTGGGGGTTTTCTATGGGCATTCAATGACTTTGAATTGCTCTTATTTCTCTATTTTTGTGTTGGGTTTGGGGGCATGTATGCTTGGTAGTGTCTGATTGGTGTGAATTTTGTCTCAGCTTGTCTGTTTTCCTTTGTTTTTATGCACTTTTCTTCCTGTATGCGAGTTTTGAACTCACAGTCGCATATTTACATGGTTTTCACTGATATATCCGTGTACATATGTGGGTTTACTGTGAACAGTCATGTATGCCCTTCGTTTTTCCTTCTAGAGGAAGATTGATTATTGTTGGGTGAATTTTGATGCTTGTTGAGTCTCCTTTGACACTACTAGAGTCTGTATACACCTCTGTTTCTAACTAGAGACGTTTTTTTAAGGGAAAATTTCTTTTTTAAGAATGTTCTTGTCATTGCATTTTCGATTTTTTGTTTTGGGATTAGTGCATTAGATTTCTTTTACCTTGGTACTCTGTGTGAGTACTGTTTGATCATGCTTGCCGAGTCTGGGGGTAGTAGAATCATTCTTTTTATTTAATATCTCATTTTCATTTCAAAAAATCCAAAAATATTTTCTTATTTGCATCATTATGCATTGCATGGTACTTGCACTAGATTTGCTTTGAAGTATTAGTCATGATTTCATATAGGAACGATTGCACTTATCATTTGAAGAATTTTTTTTCATTTCACGTAGTAGCATACCTTGTTTTCATTGGACACAATGCATTTGCATTGATTGTTAGGTGTGCATTTTGCTTCATGTTGCCTCATAACACCATTAGTTGCATGGCCATCTACCTCTTGTTGAGTAAATAAAGACAAATAAAATCAACGCTTAAATAAAATGGATTACACCTTTTTCTTTTATAGGGTTCACCAACAAGATTAGGTTTTAGGGTCTTGGAATAGTTCATTGTCAGTAAATTCTCCAAGACCACTAAACAACAACATGTATGTGTCTGTCTAGGTGAGAGTGTGAAATTCCTTGGTATAATTGGTGTTTCTCAGGATCCTCCTCAAGAGGAGTTAAGCACGAGCCCGTGTGAGTGGTTATTGATTGGGATGACCCCCAGTCATAACTAAGTAGCACTGGAGATATTTCCAGGATTGTATTCATATCTAGGGGCTCTTTTGAGAGTTTCAGGCTTTGCTACCCTGCCCATACGGTCAATCCCGCCTGCAACTGTCCACCTAAGCATTGATTATATTGAGGTTACCTTAGTTTCCTTACCTAGGATATCGAGGGGGTACTCTGCAAGGGTTATTTTGCGGGTGTCTCGTCCAGGTTGGGGTCAAACAGCACAGTCGCTTTACGCGTTGAAGCTGAGGGCCACAATAATTGGTTATGTACCTTCGCTTGTTGTGTATGGGAGTCTCAAGCCTCTCCTAGGTGAGACATACCTGCTTCATTCAGGATCTCACTTATCCTACCCTTGATTGCTTGTGTTTGGCTTTATATTTTATTGGTGTATGCTCTGTGCATGTTAGATTGCTTCAGGTTTGTGTAATTAGAGCTTCTTTTACATTCTTTTGAGTCATTGTGGAATTGGGTGCGGCTCCTCGCTGTTCTCGTCGTTTAGTAGGACTTCCACCTTCTACCTCTCCTCCTCCTTTGGGAGAGAGAAATAGACGGTCCAGGTGGACTACTTCGCACATTGATTCACACATGATGGGAGATCATGAAGATGGTATTCCTGAGATTTATTCTCCACTTCGGGTGGATGACGGGGAGTTTACTCCTACCTATGACCCTTCACCTGATATGCCTGTGATTTCTGAGTTAGGTCTTGTAATTTTTGAGATAGGTACTTTCCATGATAGACCTACTTACTCTAGCTATGATCCCCCATTCACGCATCACTGGTATGGAATGCCAAACGACGAGACTCATTATGAACCTGCGAGCACTAGTTATGGTAGTTATGGTATGGCTGGTATTCCCACACATGATTTGAAATTTCATGTCGAGTCGGAGTTTGAGCCTAACACTACTCCTGGGGGCACTCCTATTCCTTACCATGCAGAGAGGTTTGGGAGCACGAGTCATATTGCACCTTCCATCCCGATGATGGAAGCTACATCACATATTCCTCCTAGAACTAGGGTTAGTGATCCTATTAGGATACCAGATCCAAGACGAGTAACTATAGGGAAGTCCACATACATAGTTTCACAGGTCCCTTCGTCCTCTGGTCCTTGTTCTTCGAATGTCATTCCTCCACCTCATTCATGTGGTCCTTCGGGCTGGAATGTTGCTATGAGTCATGTCTGTACTGCTGCTACTCACACAGTTGTGTCTCAAGTTCAAGTAACTCTTGTTGTTTCAGGGGGTCATATCCCTACTTCTGGAGGTCATGTCATTACTTCTGGATCCTACATTCCTACTTACGGAGTGTCTCATGGGACTTCTCATGGGATGTCTTATGGACCTTATTATGGGACGCAGTATGGACACGGTCATTCACCTTATGGGTACGGGTATCAAAAACCCACTTACTCTCCAAATTATGGCTTTGTAGCCCCACATAGTCAAGGTACACCACATTATGGTGCTTCCATGCCACCCTACATGGGTCAAATGGGAGGAGGGAACTATGGCCAAGGCCATGGTGCTTACGCTAATCATACCTATGTGAACCAACAATATCAGGGAGCAGGGAATTGACCTGCTCATCCTAGGCTCCCTTTCCTCACAACGCTAAATCTTCCTGATTTGTCGAGACTAACGAATGATCCTATATCTCATGACCCAGCTAGGCAGGCTGTCCCTAATAATCTTCCCTCGGACATACCCAAATTCGAGGGAAAACCTAGAGAAGATTCGAGTGAACATGTTACCACATTTCACCTATGGTGCTCTTCAAATTCCTTCCACGAAGATTCGATCCGTTTAAGGATGTTTCAACGCACCGTTACAGGGCTTGCCGCGAAATGGTATATAGAGTTACCTAGGGGGGCATTTGCTTTGCTCGATGACCTAGCGATGACTTTTCTCAACCACTTCTAGCTACCAGTGTGTTACGACATTGGTATGAAACTCTTGACGACATTTTGGCAGAATAAAGCCACGCATATCTCGAACCATATCCAAGAGTGGCATAGACGGAAGAGGTTGATTAAAGCCTTCATACTGTTGGAGTTTCTCCTCGAGTGGTTCCTTAAGTCGTTATTGCCTTATATAGTGAAGAATGTTTCTACATTCAGAGTTCAGAATGAGGAACAAGCCATTTTTAGGGTGCAGGAATTGGACTTGATTTACGCTCAATCCGGTTTGTTATATGAGATCATTCCCAATGCTTCGCGTTCTAGTTTCAACCCCAAAGTTAAACCTAGACCACATTCCGATGGAATTGTTGGTTGTGCAAGTGCTAAGCCTATGGATTCGGTTGTGCAACTGGTCAGTAAATTGTCAATCAACCAATCTGCTTTAGGACAAGCCACAGCTTCGTCTCAACCCACCCAAACGGTGAGTGTGCTTTTAGTGCAATCGTCGGACCAGAAGGGTAACCAACAACCTAGAAGGAATAGAAACAAGGGTAAGAAAAATCGTAAGGGTGGGAATAGGAATGAAAATCCTAATACTAATGACAAGAATGCCCGAAATGCTCGGGGGAGAAGCAATCTAAACGTAAGGTTAAATTTCCTTGCAAGTTATGTAAGGATGATCACCTCACTTACTTGTGCCCTCGTATCGATGAAGCCTCGAGATTCTTAGCGCAAGGCCCGGCTGTGCTGACCAACCCTTTACCTCACAATCAAAACATGAACCCGAGGACCCATGATCAGTTTGGTGGTGATCAAGATTTGCCGGAGGTTAGTGGTCATGGTTGCATGAACATGGTGCGTGCTAGGAAGGTTTTGACCCGTGTGAAGGACTATGGTTTGTCAGAACCCGGCCCAGGAAAGGAACCTGATCCACCAAGGAATCCTTTGCATATTGAAAAGCCTGTGGATAAACCTGAAGCTGCACCTCGCATTCTATTATCGAGGATTTGGGCAACACTCCTTGTGCGATGTCTGCACTAGAAGTACTTCAGAGTTGTCCTTCGCAAAGGAAGGCTTTGCTTTCTGCCCTTGGTGTGAATGATGATAATTCTTCCTCCGTGATTAAATTTGAAACCATGGGACTTCAGCCTCGCTTGCCTTACTATGTGTCTCTCTTGATTCATGTAGAATGTCTTAACATGACCGTCAAGCGCACTGTGACTGACGAAGGCACTGCTGCTTCTGTGATGTCTTTATCATGTTGGAAGGGTTTAGGTTCCCCTGAGTTGTCTAAATCTGGTACCATGTTGAATTATTTTTATGGGAGATCATTTAGGCCACACAGGATCCTTCCTTCCCTTAAGGTCCATTTGGGAGGGAAGACCGTTGCGATAGAGGTTGAGGTGGTTGATGCGCCCCTTGACTATAATATCTTGCTGGGTAGGAATTGGATGTACAGTATGCAAGTCATAGCTTATTCTCTATTTCGCGTTGTATGCTTTCATTTAATGGGAAGATAGTTACGATTGATCAAACGTCATTCAAGAATCCATCAATTACCGCATCTTCGGGACCTTCGATCCTGATTGTAGAGCACTCTCAGCTGGAAACTGGGAGTATAGGTGTGGGCATGTATCCATCCCTTATGGGAAGCTTTAGTTGTCCTGCACCTGTCCTTATGATAGGGTCTAGTTCCGGTGAGGCTTTGACATCTATGAGATCGGTGTGTTTTCACATGAACCATATGGAGGATCCTTGGATTCTTCCTACATCGAATACTTCAAGTAATCCCATCATGACGGACGTGCTATTTCCTACAACTATGGTAGCTTATCAAGCTAATATTGGGTGTGTTGCAGAGCCTAGTCCTTCCTCTTCGCGGACGAAGGAGGAGGACCCATATGTGCTGCCTGCATGGGTAGTTCAATATTCTCATGTGCATGACTTCCTTGATAGTGTTTTTCCTTCAGAAAAAGCGATTATTGAGGCCATGTCAGGGGTTGAGCCACCTTGGGAAGAGTTGCATCATAGATCTTATTTTCTTCCCGAGCTTGACCGCTTGGAGTGTGAGGACTTTAGGGAGGTTCTTAGTGAGAGAATTGGTAGTCCCATGGTTCTATTAAGCTCTTCTGGTCCGATGGCTGATGGGAACATGGAAAATATATCTCCTACCATTCCTATCAATATCTCTCGCGATCCTGGCAAGATTGAGAATGTCTATATTTGGGAAGAATGTTCCCATGCTGAGATTCAAGAGTACACCGAGCTATTTAAAGAATTCCATGATATATTTGCTTGGTCTTATGATGAAATTCTAGGTATCGACCCTCGCATTGTTGAACATTAGATTAAAACTTATCCCAATGCTAAGCCTGTTCGAAAACGCTTGCGTGCAATGAATCCTAGGAAAGCACCTACGATTAAGGTAGAGATAGAAAAACTATTGAAAACCGGCTTTATCTATCCCATTCCCTTGATGCAGTGGTTTTCAAATCTTGTTCTGGTGGATAAGAAACAGGGAGCGATCTGCATATGCACTGATTTCTGTGATTTGAATCGTGCCTATCCTAAAGAAAATTTCCCCACACCATTTATTGATCAAATTTTGGATGAGTGTGCGTGTAGCAAGGTTTTTTCGTTTATGGACGGATTTTTCGGATACAATCAGATACAAATCAAACCTAAGGACTAACATAAGATTGCCTTTATTTGTCCTTGGGGAACCTTTGCATATCGGAAGATGCCTTTTTGCCTTAAGAACACCAGAGCCACATTTCAGCGGGCTATGACCTTGATCTTCCATGATCTCAAATTGATTATTGAAGTATTTTTGGATGACCTTGCTGCTCATTCTCATATGAGAATGCGTCATTCCTATCATTTGAGATTAGTGTTTGAAAGGTGCCACCATTATTTGGTTAGGTTAAATCCTCACAAGTGCATATTTTGCGTGAAGTCTGGTCGCTTATTAGGATTCATTGTCTCCAAGGAGGGTATAAGAGTTTACCCTTTGAAGGTAGAGGCAATACTTCAGTTGTCTCCCCCGAAAAACATTAGACATCTTCAATGTTTGCAAGGCATGGCAAACTTCTTACGGAGATTCATTGTCAACTTTGCCAATTTGACTAAAGGCTTTATGCATATTTTGAGGAACGACACCACCTTTTGTTGGGATGAGCGAGCCCAGGAGTCCTTTGATGAGCTTAAGCGAGCCTTAGCATCGGCCCCGGTGATTAGTCCCCCAGACTATAGCCGTGATTTTCTACTTTATGTGGTCATGTCCATGGAGACGATTGGTATGGTTTTGGTTCAAGAGGATGAGGAGCTCCAGGAGCATGTCATATACTATCTGAGCCAGAACCTTATTGATGCAGAGATCTGTTATTCCCATGTTGAGAATCTTTCCTTAGCTACTGTACATGCGGTTCAACGGTTGAGACATTATATTCTCCTTCGCCAAACCTTGGTTGTAGCCCATGTCAATCCATTTCAATTCATTCTCACCAGAAGGATGATTAGGGGAAAGTATAATAAATGGATTGTCATCTTGCAATAATTTGATCTCGAGTTTGTTTCAGAAAAATCGAAGAAATCGTTAATTTTTGCAGAGCTTATATCAGATTTCCCAAGCGAAGAGGAGGAGATGGTTTGTGAAGATACGTTTGTCGATGAGCATATCTTCTTAATCTCAAATTTTGATCCATGATATGGGGACATCATCACATATTTACAAACATTGAAGGTCCCTACTCACCTCTCACGGGATGAATGACGACGATTACGTCACGTATCCAAGAATTACCTCATAGTGGATAACACTTTGTACCGCCGTGGGGTAGATTCAATTTTACATCGTTGTTTAAATCATGAGGAGGATGAGCTTGTGCTGAATGACTGCCATAGAGGGGCATGTGGTGGTCATTTATCTGGGATTTCTACAGCCCAAAAAATCTTAAGAGCGAGTTATTTTTTGTCGTTGATCTTTAAAGATTGTGTAGATGCGGTCAAGAAGTGCCACCCTTGCCAGGTGTTTGCATGGAATATGTGCTCGTGACTTGCTCCATTACATCCCATCATCACCGCTGGTCCCTTCACTAAGTGGGGGCTTGATTTTATGGATTGCGACCCAGCTTCAACTAGGGGGCATCATCATATCATAGTGGCTGTTGACTACTTCATGAAATGAGCTGAGGCTATGGCTACAGTTAAATCTGATGGTGAGACAGCCGCACACTTTGTATTCAACCAGATTATCACTCGATTCGGTATTCTGAAGGAGCTTGTCACTGACCATGGTGAGCACTTTCAGAATCGTATGATGGAAGAGTTGGCCTTGAAGTTAGGGTACAAACAAGAGCATTCCTCCTCTTACTACCCTCAAGCGAATGGACAGGTTGAAGCAGTGAACAAATCACTCAAATCCATTCTCCAACGAACCATTGCACAAAGCAAGACTAATTGGCACATCATGTTATATCCTGCTTTGTGGGCTTATAGAATCACTGTTAAGACTGCCACAGGATTTTCTCCATATCATCTTATACATGGAGTGGAGTAGGTATTGCTGATTGAGTGAAAGATTCCTTCTTTGAAGCTAGCCATAGAGCTCTTACTAGACACTTCCCCATTGGATGAGCATTTGGTCCACCTAGAGCAACTTGATGAGTAGTGCCGAGATGCCTTGGTGGCTCTAGAAGTGAATAAGCATCGTGTTAACGTCCAGTACGATAAGTCTATCCGTCCAAGGAGGTTTAGTGAGGGAGACTTGGTCCTTTTGTGGGATCAACCGAAAGAACCCTTGGGGGCAGGAAAGTTTAACCCCATGTGGCATGGTCCTTACATCGTTAAACGTGTGTTAGAGAAGGGTGCTTATGAGTTAGTGTATTATGAGGGAACGGCCTTGGCGGAGCCTAGAAATGGGCTCTATCTTAAAAAGTACTATGCATGATTTTCAGCCAAGGCTGACTATTGTATATTATTGTACAATTTTGCATAGGTAGGTCTTTTCTTATGGTGATCGAGTTTGTGATTAGTTTCCATTTATTTTGGTAGATGTCAATGGAATCTTCCACCTTCATAGGATTCGCGGATGGTGCGAGCCGTCACACTCAACACTCAACCCCTACTGCTTGGGTGATTTATACTCCTACGGGTCAAGTATTGTCTTCAGGATGCATATGTTTACAGCCCTCTTCGAACAATGTTGCTGAATATAGTGCTGTTATCGAGCTTCTACAGGATGCCATTTCACATGGTGTTTTCTCTCTTGAGGTACGTCTTGATTCAGAGTTAGTAGTGTCACAGCTTAATGGTTTGTACCATGTCAGGGATCTGACATTGTTAAGAAGATTCTTACGTGTGAGATTGTTAGAATGGAAATTTGACAATATAACAAACATACATATTCCAAGAATTAATAATCAAGTTGCTGACTCATATGCTAACTATGTGTTAGATTGGCATTTGTTTCATAGACAGTAAGCTCATCACAAACATAAATTTTTACACATGTAAATAAATAAATCGATCATCATAAAAGTTTTTTATAAACATCCAAAATGTGGTAATACATAGTGTCATAATACAAAAATGGGGCTCTCGAGCCACCAAAATATAAATACACGGTAGTACAAAATGTATCACTCCCAGGTATCTAAGCCTGTGGTGGAGGAGGGGGGTTTTGATCGTGGAATGTCACCACGGCTCTAGCTAGCCGTCGAAATAACTGCACCCATGCTCGTGGTACACCCACCACCTGGCGCAGCATGGCCTCAGGCAAGTCCTCGACTTGTGCCATGGGTACCCTATGTGTCAGTCTCACAAAGTTGGCATGAATGCTTTGGAGCGTCCGCTCTGCATCCACACCCATGATGTCGTCTCCTCTTCCCCTCCATCTATGACGAGGGAAGCCTTCAGGCCGCCGTGGTCCTACATCTGCATGCATATGGTAGATGTCACTATGTGTTGTCACCCAAAAACATTTCTTTTGATTCCATATAATCAGAAAACACACAAGAAAAATTAAATAACTCAAAATTAAAAAAAAAGGGTTGGGATTTGTTACCAATGTCACCATATTCCGAGTCTGGTGGTAGCGGTATGTCTGGGTCTCCCCGAAAATATATCCCTACATAGGGGTAATCATCGATGGCAACTATCTGTCGTCGCCGCCATGGAAAGAAATCAGCTGGATAGGGGTTGGACACCCTACCTCTACCCAGTTTGCGCATCGCATCTGCCCAACACCGTTGGGCCAGATCTCGAACCCCGTGTAGAGGAACATCAACTCTAGGGCTCAACCCTGGAACATGCTCAAAGAAGAATGTGCTCAATATGCTGCTGAAACCGAAGTTTCGCACCCTGCCCATATTGCAGTCGCTGAGCTATTATTTCATGTTGCTCAACAATGTCATACTCCAGTCATAAACTGTGGGCCTCATGCACTCCACTACATAGAACATCAATGGCCACGAGGCCTAGTGGAGTGAGGCTAGCCCCACTATCCTGCCCAGTGTCAGTAGAATGGCCTTTAGGCCTAGCACCTGTATGGAGTTAGTTGGGATCTGACTCCCCACCTTCTTCATGTTTGGATAATAGTACACTGCTATGTACTCATCTATGTTCAGGCCACCTCTAGGCCCGCGAGAGCGTAGGTTCATCACTTCCCCCCGTTGGGAAAGTCCAGTAATAAAGTATATGTCCTCCACTTCTATGGTGAGGGACATCCCGTCTATCTGGAATGATTCTGAGTCTGGATCCGAGTAGTCTACTAGCATATGCAACAATCTTGGTCTGGCCCTTAAGCCACCAAGACACCAAAACTTGTAGAGCCCGCATGACCGTAAAGCTTGTTGAGCCATTAGATCTGCCCTTATTGCCTTTTCTACATCACCGTGCTCATGTTCTCTCCATTCTAGGACCATCTTGCACATAAAATTTAAGTTTGATCCATTAGAACACTTAAAAACCATTGAACGTGGCCGCATACGCGACTGTTTGCTAAACAGCCGCGTATGTGCACGACTTTGAGGTCTTTTTCCGCATATATCTATCCCTATATGGAGAAAAATCCTTGATTTTCGTGTGGGCCGTGGCGTGCATTTAAGATTGGCCTAGAATCCTAAATGCACCATGGAAATTGATAAAATTTGCATCAAAGTGAAAGAGTAGGGCATAGGTAAGTACCTGGAAAAAACGGTAGTGGATTCCGCCGGCTGAATCTCCTGGAATTCGCTATTGAAGTTCTGAGCTCAATTGGGTAAAAATTTCAAATGTTATATAATGTTTTTAATTTTTTACTATTTATAGAAATTTTTCAAAATTTTGGGAATTTTTACCCCCTTTTCTATAGTTTGGACCATTTCTAATCCTTTTGGACCGTTTTTGGACTAATTTATGATGTAGGAGATCATTTTGAGCGCTGTTTCGACCGTTACTTTGACCCGTTCGTGCCTGTTACATGTATGATGTTTAAACTAGCATATAGGTTAGGTTCACCCCCATTTTCATTTTGCATGACCTTATGACGATTTCATTATAGCCTTAGGTACGAACCCATTCTATTATGTCACAGAACCTTCTCGTTGTTTTAGAAGTGGCATGATGTGAATGGTAGAGCTTGACCTTACATGTGTACCCTAGTTAGCACCTTATTTGCATTTGGTGCCCATGCCGACTTTTTGTCCCTTAGGGTGTGGGAGTCCGTTGTATAGTATTACCATGACATTTCACAAGAGCCTCATACTCCTCTTGATCTTTTGCTGGCCAATTTCCCTCAGGACTCCCTTATGTTAAGTTGTAATTGCATTATCATGAGCTTTTCCTGCCTTATTGAGCCTTACGCCGGCTTCCCTGACTTTGAGTTTCATCCATATAGCCTGAGCTTGTCTCATGTCTATCCATGCAGAGCCATCTTTTTTATCCTTTGCAGCTTGATTCCCTATTTTACTGGGAGGGGACTTTCCCCCGAGTGTCGCTATCCTACACATGTATCCATGCATTGAGCATAGGTATGTTCCACTGCTTGGAACTAGTTTGTTTTCCCACATGACACTCTTCTCCTCCTAGTCTATAACTATAAAGCAGTTTTATTATTTTTCAATCTTTTTAAATATTTGAAAAAGTCCAAAAAAATTTTAAAAACCAAAAAGCTGGACAAGGAAATATGTTATCTTTGGCAGCTGTCGAGTCATGTCACCTTCGAACAGAGCACTGTATATCACATCCGTTGGTTGGGTTTATAATTTGACTTTAGGTGATGTACTCGTTTATTTGAGTTTATCTCCACCGACTGGTTAAGCTTATGGTCCTTATGGAGCCTTTGTCGATGCCTCCTGTGTCGCAGAGATGTCCCAGTTTGGTATATCGAGTCTATGCTACCTACATTCAGTCACCATTCGCTGTTATGCTCTTGTTCGAAGGAAGTTGAAACCTGAGTCGGCCATTCCTGGTATAGTTACTGGTTCATGCACCTTATGATCCTGTCCTTCCACATTATATAGCTTTGCTGAGTACCTCATGTTGGATGATGGGGGATGCCTTAATTCCCTCCTTCCAGTGGATTTCATCCCATCGACTTCAGATCATTTATTCTGGGTTTGGAATATAGAGTCATTTTTGAGTGCCTTGAGACTTGTAGTCATCAGTGGCAGGTTCTCTTGCCATTGATAGTTCTTTGGGAATACATCAATGTCCCCTGATCGATGGATTCTCTCAAGTGTTCAACCTCAACACATTTATTCACACTTGTTAGTTTGCACTCTAGTACCTTGATTCCCATTATCATTATCGATGGGTGACCTCGCGTCTCTTAACATTATACATCAATGACCGGTAATCAGATGATGGACTACTATGTTCAACCTCTACACCTCTATTCACGTAGTAGGACATGTACTCATAGAGGTTTGTGTAGAAGACCTTCCAGATTGGTGGCATCTCTTATATGCTACCTCCTTGATCATGCTAGTGTTCATGAGATTTCAGCTCTCATGACTTGATTCCAGTATGTGTCAGAAATGTCCAGCCATTATGGAAATCATGATCCTTTGTATATCTTCATCATGGAGATTCTGATCTATGTATATTGTATGTGGTGATGACCACTTATGTCATATTTTGTATCATGCCTATTCATGGCCATTGTACTCTTATGTATCCGGGACTTCCATATGTATTTGCAATTATATGCAGAGTTGTATCATTGTACTATGCTTATTGGGTGGCTGGTCTTCCATTTGGGATTCTTCATCACTCCACTTTTGGGATGGACTTATAATGTATTTCGGCCATCGTATGACCCCTCTGACCTCACACATTAGGGGGAATCTGTTATAGCTGATTTTACCACACCCGGTGAATCACACTTGTATGGCCTTCTCCTGTCCCTCTGCAGACTCTTTGGATCCCATGGACCTTTTTTATACCTTTGATGTTTCCAAGATCATCCCTCAAAACATGCTTAAATTGCTATATGCGACTTTTAAACCATTTCTCACGTATATATGCGGGTTTGACCCCTAAAACAATGTACATCGGGATGTGTGCAAAAGGCCAAATTCTTTTGGAGTTTTCCTTGACATGGATCTGACAAACTTGTCTCCTGGCCTTCCATATGCCTTGAGATCGCTCGGATTCGACCCTTCATTTCCCCATTGAAGAGTTATATAAGGAAACCTTTGGATACATTGAAGAATATATGAGAATTGAGAGCAAAGAAACTATAGTCCATTGTTGGCGGAACTTGTGCTTGAGTCTGCATCCCTTTGTCCCTTGGAGCACTTTGGTGTTCTTCCCAAGATTTCCTTTTGCTTGTGAGCTTGCTATCAAGAGATGGAGTATTAAGGTGGTGGAGGCCCAAGTGGGGGATTCAGTTTCTCTGATTCACAGACGTGCCGACAGAGGTTGTATTCATTGTAATCTCTAATTTTATATTAATAGAAATATCTTTTCCTGTCCAATAATGTATGTTTGAATGAATATTTTATCCATGGAATATTTCAAATGCTTTTACGTTATTGATTATATATGCTAGAGTAGATCTAACACCAATATATATAGCATGCTTGTCTTGTTTACTGATTGTTGAGGAAGTAATCTATCAATTAAAGCTGGACTTGGAAAGCTCAACGGGGATCTACATCAACCATTCGGAATAAGGTATGAATCGAGATCCTTTAGTGTTAGATATTTGACTTCTCTTGCATATTGGAAAGGATTTATTTCTGGAGTCAAGTTGTTTGTTGTGGTACTCCAAGCCATAGGAATTTCTCTCCGTAACACATCCTGATGTATGCGGGTTTAAGGGTAATATCAGCGTGTATACGCGGTAAAGGGATTAAAAGTTGCATACAACAAATAACAGGTGTTTTTAGGGATGATCTTGGAAACATCAAATGTACAAAAATAGTCCATGGGGTCCAAAGAGTCTGCAGAGGGACGTGGAATGCCATATATATGTGATCTAGCATGTGTGGTAAAATCAACTATAACAGATGCCCCCTAATGTGTGAGGTTAGAGGGGTAATACGATGTCCAAAATACATTGTCAGTCCATCCCAGAAGTGGAGTGATGAAGAACCAGGTGGAAGAACCAACCATCCAATAGTATAATACAATAATCAAACTCTGAACATGACTGCAAATACATATAGCAGTCTCGGATACATAAGAGTACAATGGCCATGAATAGTCATGATATACAAACTGTGACATGTGTGGTCATCACCACGTACAATATACAATAGATCAGAATCTCCATGATGAAGATATACAAAGGACCAAGATCTCCATGAAAGCTGAAGATATACCATGGATAAAGATCCCCATAATGGATGAAGATATCTGAAATACACTGGAATCAAGTCATGAGAGCTGAAATCTCATGAACACTGGCATGATCAAGGAGGTAACATATAAGAAATGCCACCAATCTGGAAAGTCTTCTACAAAAACCGCTACGATTACATGTCCTACTATGTGAATAGAGGTGTCGAGGTCAAACATAGTAGTCCATCATCTGATTACCGATCATTGATGTATACCGTTAACAGACACGAGATCACCCACCGATAATGAAAATGGGAATCAATGTACTAGAGTCCAATCTAACAAGTGCAAATAAATGTGTTGAGGTCAAACACTTGGAATAATCCATCGATTAGGGGACATTGATGTATTCCCAAAACTATCGATGGCGGGAGAAGCTACCACTGATGACTGTAAGTCTTAAGGAACTCAAATGACTTTAGAATCCTATCCTAGAATAAATGATCTGAAGTCGATGGGATGGAATCCATCAAAAGGAGGGAATTAAAACATCCCCCATCAACCAAAACGAGGTATTCAGCAACACTGTATAATGTGGAAGGACTCAAACAAGATGTGCACAAACTAGTAATAGTACCGGGAATGGCCGACATGCAAATTCAAGACAACTGAGGAATGGTCGACTCAGGCTTCAACTTCCTTCAAATAAGAGCATAAAGGAGAATAGTGACTGAATGTAGGCAACATAGACTCAATATACAAAACTCTGACATCTCTGCGACACATGAGGCATCGACATAGACTCCATAGGGACTGGAAGCTTAACCAGTCGGTGGAGATAAACTCAGGGATACAAGTATAGGTCCTAAATTCAAACTTCTAACCCAACTAATGGCTGTGATATACAGTGATCTGTTCGAAGGTGGCACGACTCGACTGCTTCCAAATATAACATCTTTTCTTGTCCGGCTTTTTGGTTTTTTGATTTTTTATTGGACTTTTTTAGATATTTTGAAAATCTTGAAAAAGAATAAAAGTGCTTTATAGTTACAAATCTAGGAGGAGACGAGTGTCAAAGGGAAAACAAAATAGTTCTAAGCAGTGGAACATACCTATGCTCAATGCAAGGAAACATGTGCAGGATAACGACACTCGGGGGAAAGTCCCCTCTCGGTAAAAAATGGGGAATCAAGCTACAAAAGATATATAAAACAACTTTGCTTGGATAGACATGAGACAAGCTCGGGCTATATGGCTGATAATCAGAGTCAGGGAAGCCAGCATAAGGCTCAAAAAGGTAGGCAAAACTCATGATAATGCAATTACAACTTCACACATACAAGGGAGTCCTGGGGAAAAAGGCCATCATAAAGGTCAAGAGGAGTATGAAGCTCTTGCTCAAAGTCACGACAGTACTATATAAAGGACTCCCACACCCTAAAGGAAAAATGTCGGCATGGGAAACAAATGCAAAATAGGATCTAAATAGGGTACCCATGTATGGTAAAGCTCTACCATTCACAACATGTCACTTCTAAAAGTAGCAAGAAGGTTCCGTGATAAGATGGAATGGGTTTGTACCTAAGGTTAAAATGAAATGGTCATAAGGTCATGCAAAATGCAAATGGATGTAAAACCTAACCTATATTCCAATTTAGACATCATACTTATAGTAGGCACCAATGGATCAAAGCCACGGTCAAACCACACTCAAAACGGACTCCTACATCATCAAATTAGTTCAAACGGTCCAAAAATGGTAAAAAACTATAGAAAGTGGGTAGAAATTTCAAAAATTTAAATTTTTTTATATCATTTGAAATTTTTACCCAACATGGTGTATTTGAGCTCAGAACTTCCGAAGTGAATTCCAGTAGCATCATCCGGTGGAATCTTTCCCCGTTTGATCCAGGTAGATTCTCATGCCCTCCTCTTCCTCTTTCATGCAAATTTTTTGAATTTTCATGGTCAAATTAATTTTTTAAGCCATCCATAATTGTGCATTTCAGCCCACGTGGAAATTGGGTTTTTTTCCGCATATAGGGCTTTCCATACGTGAAAAAAACACCCAAAACCATGTACATACTCGGTTGTTTTGAGAACAATCGCGTATAGGGCCGCAAACAAGGTTTTCAAAGCCAATAACTGATCAAAATTTTGGTTTTCTGTGTAGAATGGTGTTAGAGTGGAGGGAAAGAGAGAATGGTGATGTGGAGGAGGCCGTGCAAGGTGATCTTATGGCCCAACAAGCATTACGGGAATGTGGTTTATACAAGTTTTGGTGTCTTGGCAGCCTGAGGGCCAAACGAAGACTACTCCAGCTGCTAGTGGATTACTGGGATCCAGAATCTGAGACATTTCAGATTGACGAGATGTCACTCAGCATTGAGGTTGAGGACATATAATTTATCACTAGTTTTTTCCAATGAGGAGAGATGGTGAATCTCCGATCTCGTGGGCCAGGAGGTGGGTTTAATATTGATGAGTACATAACTATGTATTTCTTTCCAAAGACAGAAAAGGTTGGGAGTCAAATCCCAACAAACTCTATCTAGATTTTGGGACTGAAGGCCATACAATTGGCATTAGGCAGGATTGCAGGGCTATCTTCAGTCCACTAGGACTCGCGGCCAATGATGTTCTATGCGGTGGAGTGTATAAGACCTGCAGTGTATGATTGGAACATGATGCCGTTGAGCAACATGAAACAGCAGCTCAGTGATTGCAAGATGGGTAGGGTGCAAAAATTTGGGTTCGACAACATACTGATCATGTTCTTCTTTGAGTGGGTACCAAGGCTAAGTGCTAGAGTGGACATTGTTCCACACGAAGTTCAAGATCCAGCCCAACGATGTTGGGAAAATGTTATGTGCAGACTGGGCGGAGGTAGGGTGGCTAACCCCTACCCAGCAGAATTCTTTCCATGGTGGCAGAGATAGATCGTCACCATAGATGACTACCCCTATGCAGGGATAGACTTCTGCGGAGATCTGGATATGCCGCTACCACCAGGAGCAGCTTATGGCAACATAGGTAATGAATCCCAAACCCACTTTTTACATTTTTGAATTATTCAATTTTTTTTTGTTTTTTGATATATTGTCTCAAAAGACATATTTTTTGTGTGACAAAACATAGTGAAAATTTGTCATGTGTATGCAGATGTAGGACCACAACGGCCATAAGGCTTCCCTCATCATCGATGGAGGGGAAGAGGAGACGATATCATGGGTGCGTATGCAGAGAGGACGCTCCAAAGCATTCACATGAACTTCATATGCTTGACACATAGGGTACCCATGGTTCAAGTCAAGGACTTGCCTGAGGCCATGCAGTGTCAGGTGGTTGGTGTTCCACGAGCATGGGTTTGACTCTTTCGATGGCTAGCTAGAGTTGTAGTGCTATATTATGATTAGAACCCCCCTCCTCCTTAGTCTTAGAGACCCGAGGGTGATCATTTTTGTATGACCTTGTATTATATTTTGGTGGCTTGGAAGCCCCAATTTTGTATGACACTTACATATTATGATGTCACTTTTTGGATATTAATGAAATTTTTTTATGATGATCGATTTTATTTATATTTACATGTGTGAAAAAATGTATGTTTGTGATATGATTATGCTCTATGAAACAACTGTCAATCTAACACATAGTTAGCATATGAGTCAGCAACTTGATTAAAAACTCTTGGAACATGAATGTATGTTATATTATCAAATTGCCATTCTAGCAATCTCACACGTAAGATTGCTAGAATGTTTGTGATATGATTATGGTCTATGAAACAACTGTCAATCTAACACATATTTAGCATATGAGTCAGCAACTTGATTAAAAACTCTTGGAACATGAATGTATGTTATATTATCAAATTTCCATTCTAGCAATCTCACACGTAAGAATCTTCGCAATAATGTCTGATCCCTAATATGATACAAGCCATTAAGCTGTGAAACCACTAATTGAGAATCAAGACCTACCTCAATTGAATGAACACCATGTGAAATGGCATCATGCAATAACTCAATAACAGCAATATATTCAGCAACATTGTTTTAAGAAGGCCATAAACATACGCCTCCTGAAGACAATACTTGACCCGTAGGAGCATAAATCACCCAAGCAGCAGAAGCTGAGTTTTGGGTGTGGCAGCTAGCACCATCAATGAATCCTATGTACATAGAATACTCCATCGACATCTGCCATAAGAGACAAATGCTAATCAACAAAACTGATCACCATAAAAAAACCTAACTATGAAATGGAAAAATTGTACAATAATATACAACAATCAGCCCTGGATGAAGATCATGCATAGTATTTTTTGAGATAGAGCCCATTTCTAGGCTACGCCAAGGCCATCCCTTCATAATAAACCAGCTCATAAGTGCCTTTATCTAAGACCCATTTAACCACGTAAGGACCATGCCACATGGGATTAAATTTCCCTTCCCCCAAGGGTTCCTTAGCTTGATCCCACAAAAGGAACATGTCACCTTCATTAAACCTCCTTGGACAGACATACTTATCATATTGGACCTTGACATGATGCTTATTAACCTCTAGAGCCACTAAGGCATCTCGGCGCTGCTCATCAAGATGCTCTAAGTGGACCAAATGTTCTTCCAATACGGAAGTGTACGGTAAAAGCTCTACAGCTAGCTTCAGAGAAGGGATTTCGTATTCAACAAGTAAAATTGAATCCACCCCATGCACAAGCTGATATGGATAGAAATTAGTGGCAGCCTTAACCGTGGTTCTATAGGCCCACAAATCAGGATACAACATAATCTGCCAATTGGTCTTGCTTCATGTGATGGTTCGCTAGAGAATAGACTTAAGTGATTTATTCATTGCTTCAACTTGTCCCTTCGCTTGAGCGTAATAAAAATATGAATGTTCCTGCTTATTCCCTAACTTGGAAGCCAACTCTTCCATCATTTTATTTTGAAAGTGCCCACCATGGTTAGTGACAAGCTCTTTCGAAATACCAAACTGGGTGATAATCTGGTTGAACACATAATGCGCGGCTGTCTCACCATCGGATTTAATTGTGGGCATAGCCTTTGCCCATTTCCTGAAATAATTGACAGCCACTATAATGTGATGATGCCCCCCAGCCAAAGCTGGGTTGCAATCCATAAAGTCAGGCCCCCACTTGGTGAAGGGACCAACTGTGACAATAGGATGTAACAGGGCTGGATGCGCATATTGCGTGTAAACACCTGGCAAGGGTGGCACTTCTTGACCGCATTAACATAATCTTTGAAGATGGACGGCCAAAAATATCTTGCTCTCAAGATTTTTTGGGCTGTAGAAATCCCAGATAAATGACCACCACATGCCCCTCCATGGAAATCATTCAACACAACCTCAACCTCATCATGGGTTAAACAATGACGTAGAATGGAATCTACCCCATGGTGGTACAAAGTGTTATCCACTATAAGGTAGTTCTTAGCTACATGACGTAATCGTCATCGCTCATCCTGTGAAAAGTGAGTAGGGACCTTCAATTTTTGCAAATATACGATGATATCCCCGTACCACGGGTCTAAAGTTGAGATAAGGAAAATATGCTCATCCACAAACGTATCCTCATAAACTTCCTCCTCCTCCAAACTTGGAAAATCGGATATGAGCTCCGCAAAGATAAAAAATTCTTCGATTTCACCGAAACAAACTCGAGATCAAACTCTTGCAAAATGACAATCCATTTATTGTATTTCCCCCCTATCATCCTTCTAGTGAGGATGAACTAAAATGGATTGATATGAGATACGACCAAAGTTTGGCAAAGAAGAATGTAATGCCTTAAATGTTGGACCGCATGAATAGTGGCTAAGGCAAGCTTCTCCACATGGGAATAATGGATTTCTGCATCAATAAGGTTCTAGATCAAATAAAATATGACATGCTCATGGAGCTCCTCATCCTCCTGAACCAAAACCATACCAACTGTCTCCATGGACGCAGCCACATAAATCAAGACATCACGGCTATTGTCAGGTAGACTAAGCACAGGGGCCTTTGCTAAGGCTCACTTAAGAGCATCAAAGGAATCCTGGGCTCACTCATCCTAGTAAAAAGGAGTGTCCTTATTAAACAGATGCATAAATCCTTTAGTAAAATTGGCAAAATTAACCACAAATCTCCGCAAGAAGTTTTCCATGCCTTGCAAAAACTGAATATGTCTAATATTATGCGGGGGAGACAATTGAAGTATTGCCTCAACCTTTAAGGGATCGACTCTTATACCCTCCTTGGACACGATGAATCCTAGAAAGCGACCAACAGTCATGCAAAATATGCACTTATGAGGATTTAAACAAACCTGGCAATGATGACATCTTTTGAATACTAATCTCAAATGATATGGATGACGCATCCTCAGATGAGAGTGAGCAGTGGGATCATCCAAATACACTTCGATAATCATTTTGAGATCATGAAAAATTAAGGTCATATCCCACTGAAATGTAGCTTTGGCGTTTTTAAGGTCGAAAGACATCTTTCGATATGCAAAAGTACCCCAAGGACAAATAAATGCGGTCTTATGTTGATCCTCGGGCTTAATATGAATTTGATTATATCCGAAAAAACCGTCCATAAAGGAAAATACCTCACTCCTGACACACTCATCTAAAAGCTGATCAATAAATGGTGTGGGGAAATTATCCTTAGAACATGCACAATTTAAGTCACGGAAATCAGTGCATATACAGATCACTCCTTTCTTCTTATATACCGAAACGGGATTTGAAACCCACTCCGTCAAGGGAATGAGATAGATAAAACCAGATTTCAAATTTTTTTCTATCTCAGCCTTAATGGCGGGTGCTTTTCTAGGATTCACAGCACGCAAACGTTGTTGAACCGGCTTCGCATCTAGATAGGTTTTGATCTCATGTTTGATAATACGAGGGTCGATACTTGGCATCTCATCGTATGACCATGAAAACATGTCACAAAACTCTTTAAGCAACACTGTATACTAGGCTTGATCTCATCAGGGGAACAATCCACCCCAATGTAGACATTCTCAACCTTGCCAGGATTGCGAGAAATATTGATAGGAATAGTTGGTGATAAATTTGCCATTTCCCATTAGCCATCTGACCAGGAGAACTAAATGGAACCATGAGTATACCAATATTCTCACTAAGAATCTCCCTAAATTCATCATGCTCCACACGGTTGAGCTTAGGAAGAAAAAATGATCGATGATGCACCTCTTCCCAAGGTGGCTCAACCCCAGACATGGCCTCAATAATGGCTTCATCTGACAGAAAAACATTCTCAAGGAAATCATGTGCGTGAGATGACTCAACTGCCCATGTAGGCAGCACATATGGGTCCTCCTCCTTCGTCTGTGAAGAGGAAGGAATAGGATATGCAACTTGATCAAGATTTGATTGATATGCTATCATCATTGCAGGAAACGACACGTCCATTTCAATATATCCAACCGAAGAACTCAGTGAAGGAAGGATCCAAGGGTCCTCCATATGGGTAGTGCGAAAAGACATTGAATTCAATGAGGATGAAGCCCCACCAAAACTAGACCCAATCATAAGCATGGACATAGGACAACTAAAGGTTCCCATAAGAGAAGGATACATACCCACACCTACACTCCCAGTTTCCGGCTGAGAGTGATCGATAATTGGGATAGAATCTCCCGATGATGCATTGACACTGATTTTGGAATGATGTCTGATCAATCGTAACAATATTCCCATTAAATGGAAAGCATATCACTTGAAAGAGGGAGGAATATACGGCTTGCATACTATACATCCAATTCCGACCCAGTAAAATATCGTAGTCAAAGGGCGCATCAACCACCTCGACCTTGATCGCAATGATCTTCTCTCCCAATTGAAATTTTAGAGAAGGAATAATTCCGTGCGGGCAAAATGATCTACCATAAAAAGCTGTCAACATGGTAGCGGATTAAGACAACTCAGGAGAACCTAAGCCCTTCCAACATGACAAAGACATCCCAGAAGTAGCAGCGCATTCATCAATGATAGTGCATTTGACGGTATTATTAAGACACTCTACATGAATCAAAAGAGACACGTAGTAAGGCAAGCAAGGCTATACTCCCATGGTTTCAAATTTGATAATGGAAGAAGAGCTATAGTCACTAACCCCAAGAATGGACAAAAAATCCTTCCTCGGTGGAGGACAAGTCTGAAGCACTTCAAGCGCCAACATCGCACAAGGAGTTTGGCCCAAATCCTCGACAACTGAATAGTTCTGGGTGGCTCGGGCATTAGGATTGTGCCCTAAATGCTTTAGGACTCCCTTAGGAATGCGAGGCGGAGCTTCAGGTTTATTCGTAGGTTTTTCGATACGCAAAGGGTTCTTGGGTGGAGAGGGTTCTTTCCCAAGGTCCGGTTGTGATGAACAATAATCTTTCGTATGATTCACAACCTTAGTAGCACTCATCATGTTCATGCATCCATGACCATTATTGGCTTCTGGTGGATTTTGATTTCCACCCGATGCATAATTAGGATCAATGGTCCTCGAGTTCATATTTTGAATGTTGGGTAAAGGATTTGTTAACATAGTTGAGCCTTGTGCTATGAACCTTGAGGCATCTTCCATACGAGGGCACAAGTGAGTGAGGTCGTCATCCTTACACAACTTACAAGGAAACTTCACCTTACATTTAGTCTGCTTGTCCCCCCCAGCATTACGAGCATTCTTGTCATTATTATTAGCATTTTCTTTCTTATTCCCACCCTTACGGTTATTTTTCCCTTCTTTCTTATTCCTTCCAGCTGCTGGTTTCCCTTTGGGTCCGACGATTGCACGAAAAGTACACTCTCCAATTGGGTAGGTTGAGATAAACATGTGGCTTGTCCCGACATGGACTGGTCAATTGACAATTGGCTTACTTGTTTCACAACGGAATCCATAGGTTTGGTACTTGTAGAGCCCACAATGCCATCAGCATGTGGTCCAGGCTTGACATTGGGATCGAAACTAGATTGCAGAGCATTAGGTATAATCTCATATAAAAGTATAGATTGAGCATAGATCAAATCCAACTCTTGTGCCCTAAAGATTGCTTGTTCCTCGTTTTGAACTCTAGATGTAGAAACATCCTTTGCAATGTAAGGTAACAACAATTTGAGGAACCATTCAAGGAGAAATTATGGTTGTATAAAGGCTTTAATCAACCGCTTCCATCTATGCCACTCTTGAATATGATATAAAATGTGTGTGGCTTTATCTTTCCGGAAGGTCGACAAGAGTTCGGTACCAACATTGTAACATATGGGTAGCTGAAAGTGGTTGAGGAAAGTCATGGTAAGGTCATCAAATAAAGTGTATTCCCCCTCAGTAACTCTATATACCATTTCACCGTAGGCCTTGTGAGGGTTTGTTGAAATATCCTCAAATGGATTGAATCATCATGTAAGGAATTGGAAGAGCACCAAAGGTGAAAAGTGGTGACATGCTCACTAGGATATTCTCCAGCCTTTCCCTCGAACTTGGGAATGGCCGAAGGAATCTTGTTAGGGATAGCTGGCCAAGCTAGGTCATGAGATACTGGATCATTCATCAGTCTCAACAAGTCAGGTAAGTTTAATGTCGTGAGGAAAGGGATCCTAGTTTGAGCTATTCTATGCCACGCTCCCTGATAGTTATGGTTTATGTAAGGTTGATTGCTATAAATACCATGGCCTTGGCCATAATAACCTCCTCCCATTTGACCCGTATAGGGTTGCATGGAAGCATTGTGATGTGGGGTACCTTGATTATGCGGTGCTACAAAGCCATAATTGGAAGAGTAAGCGGGTTGTTGATACCCGTACCCATAGGGTTGATAGTTCTATCCATATTGTAGTCCATAAGACTGTCCATGAGAAGCTCCATAAGGTGTTCCATGGGATGTCCCATGGGAAGGTCCATAGTTAGGGATATGAGGAGCTCCATGAGATGGAACATGAGACAATCCAGAAATAGGGATATGACCTCCTGACACAACAGGAGGTACTTGACTCTAAGATACTACCGTGCGAGCAGTCGCATCACGAACATGAATAGTAGCAATATTCCGGCCCAAAGGACAACGTGAATTAGGGGGAGAAAGGGTCGTCAAAAATTCAATTGAAGGAGTCAGGTTCAAGGACAAAGGGAAATGTGAAGGAATGTAAGTGGTGTTCCCAATGTTCACTCGTCTCAGTTCTCGTATCCACATAGGATTACTAACACTAGGTCTAGGACAGACATGTGAGGATGCTTCCACCGTAGGGATGGAAGGTGTAATGTGACTAGTGCTCCCAAATCTCTCCACATGGAAAGGAATAGGAGTGCCCCAAGGTGTAGTGCTAGGATTAATTTTTGACTCGACATGATGTGCTGGATCAGGTGCTATGATATCAGGCATGCCATAACGAACATGACTAGTGCTTGTGGGTTCATAATGAGTCTCGTCGCCTGGGTGACCAATACCAATGACCTGTGAATGAGGGATCATAACCAGATCATGATGGTTGTTCATGTGATGGATCATATGTGCTAGTAGGATATTCCTCCCCAACCTCATGAGGTGGAGAGGACATCTCTGGAATCTCATCCTCATGATCTCTCATGGTGTGCGAATCAAAGTGAGAAGTAGTCCACCTAGACTTTCTAGTTTCCTCTCCCAAAGGAGGAGGAGATGTGGAAGGCGAAAGTCTTTCTAAATGGCAAGAATGGTGGGGTGTCGCACCCGAATCCACAATGAATCAAAAAATAAAAGACTCAATCTAATTACGCAAACCATAGTCAAACTAGCATGCATAGAGCATACACCTATAAAATGTAAATCCAAATCACAATAAAATAAGGGTAGGATATGTGAGCTTCCGAATGAAGCAGGTATGTCTTGCCTAGGAGAGGCTTGAGACTCCCATACACAACAAGCGGAGGTTCGTAACCAATTATAGTGGCCCTCAACTTCAACGCATATAGCGATTGTGTTGTCTGACCCCTACCTATCCAGGACACTTGCAGAATAAACTCTATGAAGTAACCCCTCGATAACAAAGGTAAGGAAACTAAGGTCACCTCGATATAATCAATGCTCAGGAGGATAGTCGTAGGTGGGATTGACTGTATGGGCAGGGTATCAAAGCCCGAAACTCTCGAAAGAGGCCCCAGATATGAATCCAATCCTGGAAATATCTCTGGTGCTACTCAGTTACAATCAGGGGTCATCCCAATAATAACCGCTCACACTTCCTCATGCTTAACTCCCTTGTAAGAGGAGGATCCTGACAACACTAATTATATAAAGGAATTTCACACTCTCACCTGGACAGACACATAAATGTTTTGTTTAGTGGTCTTGGAGAATTTACTCATAATGAACTATTCCAAGACCCTAAAACCTAGTCTTTTGGGTGCACCCTAAAAAGAAAAGAGTGTAATTCATTTTATTATGCATTGATTTTAATTGGCTTATTACTCAAAGGAAAAATGGTCATGCAACTAATGATGTTATGATGCAACGAGAAGTAAAATGCACACCTAAAAATCAATGCAAATGCACTATGTCAAATGAAGAATAGGGTATGCTACTACATGAAGTGCAAATTTTTTCCTTCAAATGAATATGCAATCATTCCTATATGAAAATATGACTAATATTATCCAAGCAAACCTAATGCAAGTATCATGCTAATGCAAAATGCAAACAATGCATAATGATGCACAAAGCAATTTTTTTTGTATTTTCGAATTAAATGAGATAAAAAAGCAAAAGTATAACTTGACACCCCTCAGACTTTGCAAGCATTAACAGAAATCCATAAAGCAAAGAACCAAGGTAAAAGAGACCTAATGCACTAATCCCAAAACAAAAAATAGAAAATGAAATTACAAGAACATTTTCAAAAATTCAAACTAACAAGGTGTCTCTGGTCAGAAACATGGATGTATACAGACTCCAAAAGCATCCAAGAAGACTCAAAAATCATCCAAACTCACCCAACAACACTTAATATTCCCAAAAAGGCCAAAAAAATCAAGGTATACGCGACTGTTCTCAGTAAATCCGCGTACATACACGACTATTAAGGGAAAACTCACGTGTACACATGACTGTGAAAGAAAAACCCGCGTACAGGAAGAAAAAGAGATAAAAAGAAGGAAAACAGACAAGTTGAGACAAAATTTACTCATGTAAGACACTACTGGGCAAACATGCCCCAAGATCTAACTCAAAAACAGAGGAATCAGAGCAATTCAAGCACATTGAATGCCGAAACAACCCCCAAAAGAAACGACTAGGAACCTCCCCAGTATGGTCGCCATTTCTGTTACGAAGAAAAATTCCTATGGCTTGGGGTGTACCACAACAGACAGAGAAACCGCAAAAATCAATACCTTCCTAATATGCAAGAGAAATAAAACATCCAACACTAAAATATCTCGAAACATACCTTATTCTGGATGGTTGATGTAGATCCCCATTGAGCTTTTTCCAATCCCGCTTGTGTTAGCAATTTGCTCTCTCAACAACAACAAACAAAACAAGCATGCTATATAATGGTTTTAGAACTACTCTAGCATATATAATCAATAATGTATAAGCAATTAAAAGCATCCATGGATTCAATATTCATTTAAATGCACATCATTGGATAGGAAAAGATATTTCNGTTAGCACGTCTGCGAATCGGAGAAACTGAGTCCTCCACCTGGGCCTCCACCACCTCAATCCTCCATCTCTCAATAGAAAGCTCACAAACAAAGGCAAGCATGGGAATAACACAAAGTGCTCCAAGGGACAAAAGGATGCAGACTCAAGTATAAGCAAGCTACGACAACAATGAACTATAGTTTTCTTGCTCTTTAATTCCTCTCTATTCAATGTATCCAAAGGGTTCCTTATATAGTGCTTCAATGGGGTAATGGAAGGTAAAATCCGAGCGATCTCAAGGCATATGGAAGGCCAAAGGACAAGTGACTTGGATCCATATCAAGGAAAAATCCAAAAATATTTGGCCTTTTGCACACATTTCGATGTACATGGGTTTAAGGGTAATATATGCGTGTATACGTGGAAAAGGGATTAAAATCTGCGTATAGCAAATAACATGTGTTTTTAGGGATGATCTTGGAAACATCAAAGGTGAAAAAATAGTCCATGGGGTCCAAAGAGTCTACAAAGGGACAGGGAAGGCCATATATATGTGATCTACCATGTGTGGTAAAATCAGCTATAACAACAATAAATTATCGCTAGGATGAACATTATGATGATGATTTATATTATTCTAATGAGTATGAACATGATGATGAATATGATAACATTGATGACGATGATGATTATAACATTGATGATGATGAGGTTGAGGATGAGGTTGATTAGGATGTCGATGATGACGATGATGATGATGATACCATTGATGATCTTAAAGATGAATATGATGATGGTGATTATGATACCAGATGATAATAAAGATGAAGATGATGATGGTTGAAATTATTCTAATGAGTATGAGCATGATGATGATTATGGAGATGAACATGATGATGATGATGATGATAACATTGATGACGATGGTGATTATAACATTGACGATGATGAGGATGAGGTTGGTTATGATGCCGATGACGACGATGATGATACCATTGATGATATTAAATATGAAGATGATGATGGTGATGATGGTGATGATGGCGATTATGAGAACATTGATGACGATGACGATTATAACATTGACAATGATGAGGCTGAGGATGAGGATGAGTTTGATTAGGATGTTGATGATGACGACGAAGATGATGATGATGATGATGATGATGGTGATGATGATGATGATGATGATAATGATGATTATGATACCATTGATGATCATAAATATGAATATGATGATGGTTTTGATTATTCTAATGAGTATGAACACGATGATGATGATGGAGATGAACATGATGATGATGATGATGATAACATTGATGAAAATGATGATTATAAAATTGACGATGATGAGGATGAGGGTGAGATTAGGTTGATTAGGATGTTGATGATGATGATGATGGAGATGATGATGAGGACGATGATGACGATGATGATGATACCATTGATGATCTTAAAGATCAAGATGATGATGACAACGATGATGACAATGATAACAATGATGACGATGATGATTATAACATTGACGATGATGAGGTTGAGGATAAGGATGAGGTTAATTAGGACGTCGACAATGATGATCATGAAGATGAAGATGATGATGATGATGATGATACCATTGATGATCTTAAAGATAAAGATGATGATGGCGATGATGATGATGATGATGATGATTATGATACCATTGATGATCATAAAAATGAAGATGATGATGGTTGCGATTATTCTAATGAGTATGAACATGATGATGATTATGGAGATGAACATGATGATGATGATGATGATGATGATGATACCATTGATTATCTTAAAGATGAAGATGATGATGGTGATGATGATAATGATGATGGTGATGATGATTATGATGCCATTGATGATCATAAATATGAAGATGATGATGGTTGAAATTATTCTAATGAGTATGAACATGATGATTATTATGGAGATGAACATTATGATGATGATGGTGATGATGATAACATTGATGACGATGATGATTATAACATTGACGATGATTAGGCCAAGGATGAGGATGAGGTTGATTATGATGTTGTTGATGATTATGATGATGATGATACCATTGATGATATTAAAGATGAAGAATATGATGGTGATGATGATGACGATGATTATGATACCATTGATGATCATAATATTCAAATTAGGATGACATGATGATGATGGTTTCTATTATTCTAATGAGTTTGAACATGATGATGATGATAATTATTTCTATTATTCATCATTAATATCATAATCATCAACTTCTTGATTTGTATCATCATCTAGTCTAGAATCGCTATTGTTGAAAGGATCGCTCATATCAGCATCATCATCAATGTCATTTTCAGTTACATATTCATCATCAATATCATCACCGAGTTCAAAATCATCTACTACATCATTTGGATGATCAAATTCTTAATCATATTCTTCATCTGACACATCTGTGTTGGCCAAATTCTCCTGATATGCATCACCTTCTTCTTTGACATTGTCTTCTTCCTCTACTAGATGATACTTGACTGATCTTCCTCTTGGATCATATATAACAATGTATGACCAACCTGCTTTACCTAGCACCTCTGAGTAAAATACCTGCTCACATTAACTTGGAAGAACATAAGGATCTGTACCTGGTTCAAGTGCCCTTGTATTAACCATGGTAAATCCATTGGCATGCTCAATAACATTTCTTTCAGGATCACATTCCTTCATTCATATCCAGTACCATTTGAACTCAAACATAACTATTTTAAATGAATTAAAGTCACACTCAATTATATCTTCCAAATAACCATAGTACCTATTTTCAGATACATCTGGATGCTTGTCATTTCTAAAGGAAACATTAGTGACTTGAAAACTGTAGTTATCCCACAATCGAATGTTTTCTTCTTGTCATCCAACTTTTTGATGCAAAATTTATGACCATTGTACCACATAACGTTGTGGTGTATCAACTACATCATTCCCAACTCGGTAAATAAATATATAAGAAGAAATAAACAAAAGAAATACATTTATATAATGGGAAACAACGAAAAAATGATCAGGGTACCATAGAATTCTATACATATTTCTATCCATTCCTCCATTCAATCCATATTGTTTGCAACGTATAAATGTACTGCATCTCACACGTGACCAACTATACAAAAAAATAACAATTAAGAATTGTAAGTTAGCTATCATTAAAGGAAATTAAGTTTACCTTACAATACTGATGGAATAATAAAAATTACATGAGTAAGATATATATGAAATGGAAAAATTAATTGTATAATAAATTAAATATACACCATCTAATTACCTTTCACTTTCCTTGTTCTACCTTTCCCCAACCTCCCCTTCAAATTTGTTGATGGAGTTGACATGCCAAATTCGAGGAAGATTAATATTTTTTGCTGAATTTGGAAGATACTGACTAATGTACACCATGGATTGATATACCATATAACCCTTAGGATGTTCTCTTTGTCTAACAAAAGTAATGACTTCAAATGCCTTTCCACCATCCACATTGATCTTGAGTGTATAGGTCCACACAATTCAATCTCCTCAACTTGGTGTATGAGATAGTGTTCTTGTGCATTGAAAAATACTCAAGGTAAATACTTCTACATTTCACAAATTAGATGAGGAATTTATCTCTTCCAATACCTAATATCTTCTTTATGTATTTATTTAGATGAAATCCACCTACAAATGATGCAAGAAAATAACAGTGATCAACAAGATTGAGGCATATATAATAAAGTTCCAATCTGTAAAACTCAATATGTCAATAAGATATGCAACAAAGTGAACACACATCTTCATTCATATAAATTGTTACTTACCTCACGTATTTACCAAGATCATATATAACTTGTTTTATGTTGTCGACAAAGCTATCTGGGAGAGATAGAGGTAACGTACTGTAACAAAAAGAAAATGATCATTATTTATTTAAATTCCAAATAAGAGACCAAAATTAATAAAAAGATGTACTAAATGGAAATTATATAGGTAGATAATTACCTTAATAAATGCATGCCAGTCATGATTTTTAACACCACCAAAATCACCATTTTTCGTTAAGATATTTTGTATGTTCAACGAAAACCCAGTCAGAAACCTTATTTTCTGAATGACCTCTTTTATATCATTTCTTTGTTGCTCCATCAATAACGATGGAATACTAATTATATTTCAGTACTCCTCTCCAAAATTGGAATTAATTACACTTTGCAATGCACGATTGGATTCTGCAATGGCACTACAAAGTTTTCCAATTTTATCTTTGCCAGTCCTTCCATCTAAGATTGTCCATATCTTTTCTGTTACATTCTTCCCGATATTCATTTTATTGAACAAATGAGCTATTTGTAGGTTCTTGTAGTAAGGAAACCTACTGGATTGTATGGGATAACTCTTCATTCCTTGTGGAACCCCATTCATGCTTTCACGACCATCAATATTAAACATAAACGAAAACACATTAACAATAATTCATGAAACACATGGCAACGAAAATTCAATAAAAATATAAAATACATAATATTACATATTTATATGCTACATATACAATTTTCATACCATGATGATGTTTATTATATTCCAACTTCCATAGGTGAGGTGTTATTCTTCTTGTTTTTTCCCATTCTCTTCTTTACCATTGAATTTTTTTTTCTCGATAGTTCGATACCTATGGTTCCTAGGGAGGAAGTTCCTGTACTCATCAAACACCTCCTTTCTTAGACTTCTTGAATGACGATATTTTATCCTAGTACCATAGACTGGACAAGCAAATTTTCCCTTTGTTTGAATACCTACAAGATATATGTATTAATGTTATAAGAATCAAAATAGTATTAATTTAAATAAAAATGCATGATATTTACCTTAAAAACATATTAATTTAAAGTGCAACATAAATTTACATACCACAAAAATGTGTAAACCCAGGGGTGTCATGAATTGTCCATGCAAGTATTCCATGGAACTGAAATTGTTTCTGCCCTATTGGTCTAGAGATATCATACATAGTGATGCCAACCCATAAATTCAATAGCTCATCGATAAGAGGCTCAATATATACATTCATATCTTTAACTTGGTACTTACCTAATTTATTCAACAATATACAATGCTATTCAGTTATGTTTTCCAATATATAAAAGGTGTTCTCATGCAACAATAAACAAAGAAATGAAATAATATAATTACTTTCAAAAAAATACTTGGAATAATCATTGCCAACATTGTGTGCTCTCTTTTTATCGACATCCAAGGAGGAAGGTTATTGTTTATGACGAAAACATGCCACACTGAGTAAGTAGAACGAATCTCTCCAAATGGATTGAAACCATCAACTTCCAATGGAAGTCTAACATTACGAGGTTCATCTTTAAAAATTGGCCATTTTTCTTCGATGTTATTCAATGCAAAACCATTTGCAGGCATGCGAAAAACACCATCTTCACTTCTATTCTTTGTGTGGTAATCCATAAACCGTGATATACTTTGGCACCTGAATAGTCGTTGGAAACATGGAATTATGGGAATATAACGAAGAAATCTACAAGGCACGTTTTTTGTTACTTGATCAGTTTGATATCAACTAATTTCACATTCTGGGCATTTGTTTTCTGATGCATATTGTCCATAATATATAATATGATCATTAGGACATGCATCAATAGCTTGATAGTCCATTTCAATTTCTTTCATAATCAAGAATAACTCTTGACATGTGCATGTTAAATTATTTGATGGTGGTAATATAAATTCACCCAACAGTCTACAACATTAACAAACAAAAAATGAAATGTAAACAATATAAATCATAAATATTGTTTATCCCTAATTTATGAATTAATTAACACTAAAAATAGAGGAAAATAGTGAACTTTTCAATATGCCATGTGAAGATGCAATTAATACATTACATACCTTAGGATATGTTTGAAAAAAGCGTTTGACAAACCATTCAAAACTTTCAAGTTCACCACCAACAATTTAGTAGATATAACATTTTTTGTTGAGCCTACATAAAGAGGTTATTGGGACTTCTCGAGTAGAGGAACATCATGAATATCATGGAGGTTGTCCTCATCCAATGGAGAAAATGTGTCTTGGATCAGTCAATTTATCTCATGTTCGTCATTTGTATCTATAATGCCATATTCGTCCATAGGATCATTAAGAAATTCATCTTAAATATTATGATATCCATGTTCATCACCTTGTAAATTAGTATTTCTACTATAATTATGTGGCAAATAGCTCTCGGGCGGTCGAAATTTAGGAGGCATTGTTTTTATAATTACAAACAATGTAATAACATTAGTGTATAATATACAACACATAAATTTTAAATGATAAAACATTTTGTGAATACATGATCAATACTATTACAAGGAGTACATTATATAATGAATAACGTCTTACCAATGGACGATATTCAAACCCCCCTTCAACATGACCCTTCTCCTTACAATGTTTCTCAACACTTGTTCTTAAAATTCTTTTCGTTCATAAACCCCTGCAATCATTGCAAGGGAAATAACACTTTCCATCGCCCTTCGCCTCCAATGCTGCTTAAACTCAACATACCTCTTATTATTTTCTTCCTAGGTATATTTCTTTGACATTCTAATAGCATATAAGAACCAAACAAAATAAATAAATGTATACTAAATTAACTAGAGTATATATATATATATATTAAAGGAGACATAAAATTAAAGTATGTTACATGAAAAGTGACAAATATAATTAGTAAATCCAAGTTGAATTTACTTCAACATGTTACATATCACAAACAATACCCATCCTTTCCAAATTATTAAGGAATAAGTTAGTATCGGGGTCTATTCTTACCACCAACCACTATATTTTCGATATTTAGTGATTAAATTTAAATTCCCCACAATAGTTATGTTATCCCAAGTTAGGAATTTTTTTGTCTCATAAGCACACGGGATCACAATGATTAAACAATTTTTCACATAGGATATTACCACATGCTAGTTTACCCCTCTATAAATAAGAAACTAAACAAATAAAACATTTCAAAAGAAATGATCTTGTTTCCCTAATTAGTTCATCTTCATCTTTTTTTAATCAAACAATGATTAAGAGACAAATCCTGACGACATTATATTTACTCATTCGAAAAATATTAGTTCACTAACCACAAACCTCAATGCAAAACTAAAATTTTACAAAGATTTTGAAATTACCCAAAACACCCATTAGTCTAAGACGAACCCATTATTTCTCATGTACCATATTCCTTAACAAAATTATAAACTTTGTCATGATACATTCAAATTAATATCTCCTAATCATCCATATCTTGCCATGTTGGTATTGGATGTGATAGTATTGAGGAGAAAATGAATAGTCAACTCACTTTATGTATGACCATACACATTTAAGGAGACGAAGAATTTAAAAATACTAACCTGGAAACCAAAGCAGATCACACACAAATTCGATGTGTTAAACCAATGCCAGACTCTTGCACTCACAGATCAAACAATAAGCAGAAAAATTGTTGCAACTATAGCAAAACATTTGATGAAATATGTCTTAAGAACATGTATTTATAGATCAAATTTCATGCACAAATGCACAACGCCCAAATTTCAACAATAAGAAAAATTCAATGACCGTTACTGTGATGACCGTTGATTTGCAAATGTTTAGAGTTTCATCACTAGAGAGATGAATGCGTGTCTTTGTCACAATAGAGACGAACATCCATCGCCATAGTGACAAACACTCATTTACGTCACAAAAGAAATGATGATCGGGGGCCAGAAGAATTTCTGTTCAAAATATTTATCAATTTATCCACGAAAATAACCATTTTAACTTATTCATGGAACTTTTGAGGCATATATACTAATGGTTGAAAACATAACCTCCAGTTGAGAATATGAGTAAGGCTACCGAGTTCAAATTATTATGGAAGCAGGTCGCTAAGCTTCGGACACAACAACAACAAAGCACTGATTGTGTCACAAATAATTAGGAAGAAGCAAAGTAGGTCATAGGGATGATTCATCTAGTACATGTCCAGGTGCGATAGGTTGTAGAGTTGACATAAGTGGAAAGTTCAAAACATATTAGTTCTGAACTTATGGAGAAAATTTCCAAGGTAAAGGAAGATGTTCAACGATGTGCTGAGGTTGTGATGAAAATATTCCAAGATTTTCAATATAAGCTAAATGCAATAGAGGTTTCTATCTGAAGTGGCTAGGGATGAGCCACCTGTGAGTGTTGGGGGCCTGTTGGATCTAGTAAGTGTGTAAAGTATGATCCAGAAGTTTTGAGAAGTTCGTTTGCGGTGTGAATAGTGTTATGATGGAGCGAAGACAGAATGGGTTAGATCCATAATTTTGGGCAATTTTTGTGGAAATATTAAATGTATGTGGTGAATTAGTTAGAAAAGTTGTCCACTTATGGGAAGTGGGCGTGCGATGTAAAATTTACTGTTAGAGCCTATAAAAATGTAAAAGGGTTGGGATTTAGGGGTTGGTTCGGGAGAAAAATAAGAGAGTTGTGGAAATATTAAATGTATGTGGTGAATTAGTTAGAAAAGATGTCCACTTATGGGAAGTGGGCGTGAGATGTAAAATTTACTGTTAGATCCTATAAAAATGTAAAAGGGTTGTTTCAGGAAAAAAACAAGAGTGAGGCCGTCGAGAGTGAGATTTGAAGAAGTCCATTGTAAGATGTAGTGCAAAGAGTGAATAAGAGTTGTGAAGAGCATAGAATGTTGATCCACAAGTTGTGTGTGAGGTTCTAATGTAAAGGATATTTGGTATATGTCTGCAGGTTGTGTGCGTAGACCAAAGCGTTCAAACACAACTTATTCCAGATGAAGAGTGTGATTTTGTGGTTTTTTCCTGTATGGGTTTCCACGTTAAATTCGTTGTGTCAAATTATATATCTTTTTTTAATGTATACGGCTTTCTGATTTTCTGTGGCTGCTAGTATTTATGATGAAATGGAATAATAGTGTTGAAAATTTTAGTATATATGATTTAGATCTGTTATGTTTTCATATGTTGTTGTTATCTTTTGATGATCGTTCACTTATCTACATCGTTGGGTATTCTGTCAAGTACTCCCATGGAGAGATCTCCTTCTAACACCGAAAAATCCTGGTTCTTGCAATCCCTATAGGTATCTCAGGTGAGACTTCACTTACGTCATAGGTGTTTCCAATGTGGTTATGCTTTGTCGGGACGATGCCTTGGGTTTTCTTGGTCAGACTGGAAAGTTGAACCTAGGTTAGTCGAAGTGAGCCAACACCTCCTAAGTTCCTTTTCTATTCTAGACTTCCATCAACTTACAATATCGCTTATAATTCTTGAATTTTCTACATTTCCAACATATTCTCGTCATTGAACCATGATATTTAGATATGGTCTTATATCTACAGCTTGACTATGATCTTCCACCAGAGGATTTACCATTTTCATTTTCGACTGATCAACCTCTCACCATCAAGGCATCATGATTTGAACCTTACATGTTCTTTCATATCATATTCTCTGACAACACAGATGCAACCACATAATTGATATTCAATGTGGTGTTGATGCTTCAAATAGCCATAACCAGGCTATCCCATGAGTTTGGAAAAGAAAACAATGGACTAATACCTTTCTCCTCCTTAGTAATATAATATACATGTACAACAACTGACTAATCACAATATTGAACACATTCAGGTTTTGTATGACAAAATCAACCCCATTCATCCTTAGAAGATATAATTTATCCTAAAGAAACAACTTGTTATCCATATATTTTGACTTGTACAAGTTCCCCAACTTTTCCCATGGTTTATTTGTAGTGTATTCTTATGAGTCATTCATCAATACCAAATATTCTAAACAAATCCATATTGTACTCCTTGATTTCCTATCGATTTTATACCAATCTTAATTCGACATACGTGTTGAACCGGTTTCGAGGTCGACAAAAAACAATTTTTCTCAATCCACAAGGATATCCTCCATCTTAAGCTTGCAAAGGTCAAAATTATGTCCATTAAACTATTCAATTTCTATCCTTGAACTATTGACCATTTTCAACTATGAATGAATCGTTCTTGAACTCCCATTGAAACTAGGTATTCTTTAGATCTAGGACCACGACAGACCCTCAACAACAAAGGAATCCCCTTGAATCCAAATATAAATCTGATACCAATTATAGTGAGCATGCATTATGATTCTTAATGTTAAATATATAACATAATAGTACACATAAATTACCTTGAAAACCCCTATACTACAGAAAACCAACAAACAAGTGAGCTTAACCACTCATCTATTAAAAACACTCTTTAATATCATTTAAAATAACGATTTACTTGATCCCAATACCTCAAGCATGAATATACTTACACTCTACTACTCTCTTCAAGTTCACTTTACTTCCTATCATACATATTCTTATTCCTTACATCATATTTATAGATCCAACACATACACTATCCTGTGGTACCCATATTAATTAAAACTAATTGCTCATTTGTGGAAATCCATAAATTCCTAACTAAATGTAGTTAACATGTTACATTCAACTTGATTGAGTCAACCATAGTCGATCAAGAGTTGATCCACTTGTCGAATAAGTGTTCTTTGAATCCATTCCCACTTTATGCTCATTGACTTCCCCATTGACCAGTCATGATCAACGACTAGTCAACTATACTAGTCATCCTATCAACCAAACTTCAAATTTTTTTCAGATTTGAATCCAGACGATTATTGAATTCAACTGTCGATTTACATGAAAAGAATATAACACACCCAACATATTTCTCAATGCATTATGGACTACACTTTAGGATAAAATGGACACTAAGTTGAAGAGATCTACAACATTCCATCCATATATAGATGGGAAAAATGAAGTAGTCAACAATAATTTGGTGGATATTTTGAGGTGTTACAATCATAATCATTCGAAGAATTGGTATGAAAATTTTATATACATCCCACACTCTTATAATAGAACCGTCCAAAATTCCATTGGAAAGTCCCTTTTTGAAATTTGTTTTGGGTATCAATGACCTTCACCTCTAGATGTTGCTTATGGACAATGAGGAAGAGTGAGGGAAGACACTAAGAGATAAAAATATCATTGATAATATTTGGAAATTCCATTTCCAAGTATATGATACATTGAATAAGTCACATGAAAAGTACAAGGTAAGACATGACCATCATAGGGTTGAGAAAAGATTCAAGGTGGGAGACAATGTATGGCTGACCAATGAGAGACTATAAGGTCTTGTGAATAATGTCAAGGAACTATGGTATGATCCTTTTAAAGTTTTGGAGAATGTAGGATATAACACCTACATAATTAGTCTACCTACATATCTGCACATTGACTTAGTAGAGAAAGTGGAAAATATTAAACTTTATAAACCTTCCATTTTGGACCAGGAACCTGAGTAGGTCTTACCTTTTATAGAGGAATTAGGACTAGAGGCTTATAGAGATTTAGGAAAATACATTGTTTTACGCAAGAATTTCAAAGAAACCAAGAAAATTCAGTATGAAGTCAGGAAAGTGGGGAAAGGATAAATGGTACTCCAAGGAGAGGGTAGAGGGAAATTTCCTCACCTCATTCAATAAAATATTTTGTGGACCAAATCCCCCTAAAATTGTGAAGTGTAAATTGAAATGGATCAATATATTTTTTTTCATCTATTTTGGTGCTTTTAGGGTCAAAATATTGGATGAATTAGCTTGTAGGACCCATTATAGGGGCTTGCCACACTTTGTAGAATTGGGGTCCAGAACCTTATAGGGCATGTTTGAGAGTCAAAGTGATGTTTTTTGGGGACAAAAATTCCATATCCTTTCTATGTCCATTCACATGATTATACACCCTAATACCTTCTCGACGGTCCAAAAATTCCTCAAACAAAGTCTGTACGGAGAAGTTATGCCTCCTACAAGTTTACCTATCTAGTTGACTACCACTATATCCAAGTGTATTGTATGTCAGCTCTTATTTCTCAAACATGTGGAACCAGTCACATGTGGTGTTTCAATAACTTTCTAGAAGGTCCAAAACCCTAACCCTCATTGGGATTTGGGGCATGCAAAAAACCTCAACCTAACCCTATATGACTATCAGGCTATGTTAAATACCTACCCATTAGGAAAAAAATGGGTTCCATTACTTTTATGTCAATATACTGTTCCATAGTTGAGCAACAACACAAGAGTATATATTATAGAAAAACATAGGAGACAAGAGATCATATAGTATCCATTATGGTCATATAATCATATGTAACTCTTTGAAGAGTACCCATTCCCTTGTCTTTGCATTTATATAAAAGAGCAATGCATAGTCCTATGGTATATCTTGTGTTATTGTGTGGATTATGTATTTATTTTCTTTAATAATTTTTCTTTCAGTTCAAATTGTCTAGCATTTAATGGAAATAGGCTAATAAAAATAACTAAGTTGTAAGATCCATTATGACGAACTATTCCAGTGGAATATCCATGTCAATTTATGATTCGCAAGGTATCCTTGGAATGTATAGAGGAGACAAAATGCACAATTAAATTTCTATCCAACTATACAGTTTTTATTATGGCCCTATTTAACCAATAAAGGAAATACTAATATAATAATAAAAATGTAATGTCACAATATATGGGCTTGACATGATCCTCCTCTTCAAATAAATTTGGATGTTTCTTCATGAAGAACCCATCTTTCCATGTATCCTCATCTATCGATAAGTTCTTCCACTTGAAGAGGTACTTAATAATTTCTCTCGTATTTTCTTAATCCTTGTTTCAATTATTGATTTAGGTTCTAGTATCAATTTCCCTTTGTCAATTTATAGTAAAGATGTTTGGACTAGGGTCTTTTCACCAATTACCTTTTTTGGACTAGTATCCCCCACTTAAAATATGCTTTCACTACAATGTTAATTTACATGTTGTTTCATCCTATTTTGTTCCATAGCCAAGTTATCTTTCAATACTTGGAGAACCTCTTGGTGCTCTATGTGAACTTCTAGTATTCAAATCTTAGCTTTCTCTTTAAAGGATGGTGGTTTCCATAAAGTGCCATAAATGGTGACATTTTTTTATGAAGTATGTAGAGATGTGTTGTACCACCATTCAACTAAGGGAAACCACTTGAACCATTGTGTTTGTTTATTCTATGCAAATAAACAAAGATACCCTTCTATGAATTTGTTCACAATCTCAATTTTACCATCAGATTAAGGATGGTGAGAGGAGATGTGATCCAACTGAGTGCCCAAACAAGAACATATTTTCTTCTAAAAATTGCTAGGGAAAATTGGATGTCTATCACTTAGAATAATATTGGGGATTCCATGTAGCTTCTTAATTGTTTCCATGAATGCTAAAATTCTTGAAATTGATTTAAAAGGATGAGAATGCGAGAAGGAATGAGAATACTTTGTGATTTAATCCACTACTACCATGATGATAGTATTTCCTTATAACTTTTATAAACATGTGATACTATCTAACCAATTCCAACCATTTACTTGGTATGACTAATGGGTGTAGAATACTTGGTGTAATAATTGTATCTCCTTTGTTTTATTGGAAAACCAAACATTCCACCACAAAGTTTTGGATATCAGTTTTAAGACCTTCCTAGAAAAATTCCTTGTTGATCCTATGCTAATTTTTCAAAAACCCTGAATATCCTCCTATAGGATAAGTGTGCAATTCCGAAAGTACATTGTATTTGAGTTAATAATTATTACATACATATAGGATGTCCGAGTACCATAGTGAATAATTCTTTCACACAAATTTATCTTGTGAACTAGTGTTCTCTTATAGTGGTTGAATTATCTTGCATGCCTTCTGGCGATATCCAGTAATGCTTGGTGTTGATAACCACAATGGACTAGGATTTATACTTGAATTATAAACCAAGGATTGTGATGTTATGAAGTAATCTACAATGTATATGAATTCTAGACCCAAACAATATTTGATAAAGAATTTCTATTTAGGGTTTTTTTTATTATCTTGATGGCGGTGTATCATCTAATTTATACTTGACTAACTATGAAAGAATGAAATAGTTACTACTCTGATATGATTGAATTGGATTAATCCGTTACAACAAATTTATCATATCATTAATTTGAAAAAAAAATATATCCTACTTACTATGAATTAAATCCTAATCCTATTCTTTCTAGTTTTATAGATGTACTATAGACAACACACATAATACAAACTAGAAGGAATTAATCACACTTTAACGATAATGGAAATCAAAACTTCCAATTGAATCAACTCATTAACCATGGAAAATTACCTAATGATATAACAACTAATCTAATTCATGCATATGAGCTTCTTGAAATACATACAGTAATGTTGTTGTAGAAAACATGCACAATGAAATGATAAATAAATCTACATCAAACACACATAATGAAGTGATAAATAAAGGTACAAAAAACAAATACATTAAATCTAAGGAGTGAAGCTTCAACAAGTATGAATGACAATGTGAATAAATGGAATAGCAGTAAACAAACAAAGTACATTAACACAATAATATTATTTCAATGCATGTACTCACAGTTAGATGATCTATGAAGTAAATAACAAATGGTTGAGGTCCCCTACACTAGAGAGAGGTCCCTCACTCTATAGCACTGATGGCCTCTTAATCAACACACAACTTTATAACTCAAATATCACACTAAATATATTAGATTCTTTTAAAAAATAATAATAATAAATCAATTTGACCCATACATTAGATCTCATATATGACAATAGAAATTATGTTAAGGATTTTAGCACTAGAAGGAAAACCTCTTTTGTATGAGAAATTTTATTACAGTTGTGTAAGAGAGCGAAGAGGAAGTTGCAACAGACATGTTGAAGGTTATATCCCTTCATTTTGCTGGATGATTTAATAGAAAGAACTGACAATTTATATGTGGATGTATCCCATCTTGGGTGAACCATGTTATATTGGTGTCTATGTTTTATTCTGTTTATGTGTTTTGTTTCTGCATCTTGCTTTATGCTATTGTTTTGTGATCCTCTTTTTCTAACAATTAGTATCATATCCAAAGGCCTATTTGACACATAAACTCACGGGAAATAATGGTTCCTTGTTCGAGTGGGAGCGATAACATAAGAAGGAAACTTTAGGGTCAAAAAAATCGATGACCAAAACTACCAGTTTTGGAAGATGCAAATGGAGGAATATTTGTATCAGAAGGACCTATTCCTACCATTGGGAGGAAAAGAAAATAGCCCGCGGATATGAAGGATGAAGAATGGGAGATTCTTGATGGAAAGGCACTGGGAAAAATACAGTCGTTCTTGGATTCATCAATGGATTTCAATATTTCGAAAGAAAAGACTACAAAGGATACGATGAAGGCATTGGCTAAACTATATGAAAAATCTTCGGCCTCCAACAAGGTATTTTTAATGAAGAATTTATTTAATATAAATATGTCAAAAGGTGGATCCATTGATGATCAACTAAATTAGTTCAATATGATTACTAGTCAGCTAATTTCTGTAAAAGTAAACTTTGAAGATGAGGTTAGGGATCTTCTAATCTTGTGCTCATTTCCAGAAAGCTGGAACTACTTGGTCATGGATGCAAGTAACTCTATCCTTGGTTCAAGCACATTGAAATTCAATGATGTTGTTGGTGTTATTCTTAAAGAGTAAATGCGAAGGAAAAGCACAAGCGAGACATCAGGTAATGTGTTGACCATGGAGAGCAGAGGAAGATAAAAGAAGAGAGGACAGAGCCCAAGTAATCATGGAAATTCTAAGAAGGGCAGATCCAAATCTAGATTAGGAAATCTAGAGTGCTGGAACCATGTAAAGAAACAAGATCTAAAGAAAGAATGCAGATATCTAAAGAAGAAAGGAGGTGGACATCAAGAGACTACCCATGAAACAAATGTAGTAGGTGATGTGTTACAAGATGCTTTGAGTCTTGCATTAAATAGTACTAGTGATCACTAAGTAGTGTATTCAAGGGATTCATGTCATGATACACCCAATAGGAAATATTTTCATGATTATGTTCAAGGTGATTTTGAACATGTTTTATTGGGTGATGATGAACCATGTAAAATTGTTGGAATGGGTAAGATACATATAAAGTTAAATAGTGGAGGTGAATGGATGTTGAAATATGTAAGAAATATTTCTGCTATGAAAAGAAATTTGATTTCAATAAGGAAGTTGGGAGATGGTGACTGTTTATCTGCATTTGGAGAAACATGGTGGAAGATCACTAAAGGATCACTGGTAATAGAAAAATGAGATAGGATAGGTAAATTGAATTTATGTCCTCATAATACTGATTCTTCTATCTATGTAACTTCCACATAAACATATACAATGTTTTGGTATCATAGGCTTAGCCACATGGGTGAGAAGGGGATGCAGATTATCCATTCAAGGAAGTTGTTGCCATTTCTGAAGTAGGTAAGTTTGGAATTCTATGAGAATTGTGTTTATGGAAAATAAAAGAGAGTTAGATTTCTCAGATTTGGGAAGCAAAAGAAGAGTGAAAATTTAGAGCTTGTGCATACAGATGTATGGGGACCAGCTCAGGTACAATATCTTGGTGTATCTCATTATTATATTACTTTGATTGATGATGCAACTATAAAAACTTGGGCTTATTGCAATCGACAAAAATATTATGTGTTTTCTACTTCTAAGAAATGGAAATATTTGGTTGAGAATGAGACATGAAAAATATTGTAGTGTATCCGATCTAATAATGGAGGTGAATAATTTGGCAAGGAGTTTGATAGTTACTATTCATACCGTGGGATTCGTAAAGAGAGGATTGTTCCAGGAACACAATAAGAAAATGGTGTTTCATAAAGGATGAATATAACAATCATGGAGCATGAAAGGTGTATGAGATTGCGTGCATGGATTCCCTTATAGTTTTGTGCAGATGCTACAGACTTGTTATTTACTTAATAAAAAAAGGAACTTCAAGCGCTTTGGATGGTGGGATTCCATATTATGTTGAGATTATTCGAATAACTAAGAGGGGGGGTTGAATCAGTTATTCCTATGCTTAAACAATTTTCGACCTTTTAAAAATTTATTACTATTCACAGATTTACAACCATGATAATGCAAAAAATATAAAACAAAAGTAAATGTTATCAATCACACATATGATGGGGACAGAGACATATATTCATGAGGAAACTCATAAGAGAAAATTATTTTATTATACATTAACTTTCTTTGAGCACCAACTCAAGTGAGGCTACAACCTCTATTTTACAAGCAACAACTTGTGGAGAGCACTAACTCTCCTGGTTTTCTAGCACCCACTAGACTTGTACAAGCTCCAAATTACACAAAGAAGACTACAAGTCTTCCCTAGCACCACCCTACTACCCTTATTCCCTAGATTTAAACTTTATTTAGTACAATATGCTGAAAACCAGATATAGCTATGCTTACCAACTCTGCTACATTCTCTGATCTACTGCTCCTTCAAACTTGGCTCCCTTCACTATCTCTGTTCTGCGTATTCTCCCTATTTAAACGCTAGTCACACCTTTCTCTCACCCATCCTTTTATGTTTTCCAATATTTATTCCCTTCGCCTGTTCGTATGCTTGAATTTCAGTTTCATAATTGATAAAAAAAATGTTCAATGACTCATGGAAGGAAACGAACCCAATCGATAAGAATTCTAAACTTCTTTAACCATCTGCCGCCAAGTTCTTGGATTCATAACTACTCGAACTGAATTTAGCAACGTGACCAAATATTTCTTTTGTAACTTCCATAATAACGATTCCAAAAATTTCATCCCACAGACTATCTTTCCACAATATTTCTTTCACAACCTTAGTCTTTCCACAACTAAATCTTTCTGCAATTGAGTTTTTGCAACTTAGTTTCCGCAAAAACCTTTCCGCAAGCTCCTTTCCACAATACATATTTAAGCAAGCTTTCTTTCGCAACCTTAGTCTTTGTGAAACTCAATCTTTCAACAATTGAGTTTCTGCAACAACCTTTTCACAAGCTCCTTTCCACAAGCTCCTTTCCACAAGATCCTTTCCGCAAGCTCCTTTCCGCAATTACAGATTGTGGGTATGCAATTCCCAGTTTTCCCAAAAAATGTCTTTTGCAATCATGCAACCACAATGGTCATTTCCGCAATCAGATTGCAAATTGTGAATCCACCTTCCCACTTTTCCCAAAATTGGGCTTCTGCAAGTCTCTTTCCGCAGTCAGGTTGCGGATTGCGGACGTGCCTTCAATTTTTTTCAAAATGGGCTTCCCCAATTTCCTTCCACAAATATATTTTCACAACTTCTGAGAGTCATCGATTTCTTGCGGGCTCCTTCCTGACCTTCGATTTGCGATCAAATGCGTATATCACCTTAACGTTGCATATATTCAATTTTATTTTGTGGATCACTTATCTTCTGTACAGGTTTACTTTGTGAATCCTTTCCCACCATTGATCCATCTTTCCTCCTTTATTCTGGTTCGTCCAATATTTGTCGAGTGAATTGAATGTACTCTTTGGATCATCCAATATCTGTCGAATGAATTGAATGGACATCATGTCTCAACTTCTTTATTTTCGATATTGAAGGTATTCATCGAGACTGAGTCATAGTTTGCTTCCTAAGGGGAACTAGTTTGCTTGCATACATGAGCAGAGAGCCTGATTACATTCCAATCTCTGCTTATGTGCCCTCCTTGCTATTGGATCATATGCTTGGAACTTATGTGTTTCCACCAATGACAACCACATCACAAATTGATCTATTTCCATATGATTGCAATACCTATCATAATGCCAACAGTCACCCGCTTTGGCATTGATGGAAACCTTTAAATTTTGGATGCATGTTGCACTTGTAATCACCAAATGCTTATCATCAGTAGAAACAAAAACTTCTCCCCCTTTGACATCAATGCCAAAGAAGACTCTATAACACAAATCACCCTATCAAAGTGAACAAGCTATTTGGAATAAGATATGATACCCAGCTTCTGGCGTAGGTACTAAAACTATGTCTTTGGTAAAGGTTTAGTAAAGATATCAATAACCTGTTTTGTAGAAGGACTGAAATTCAAGTGAACCACTCTGTTTGTGACTTGCTCCCTTAAGAAGTGATACTTAATTGGTATATGCTTAGTATTGGAATGAAGGAATAGATTCTTGGAAACACTAATGGCACTAGTTTTATCACAATGGAGAGGAATGTGATCAACATATTTTACCTCCAAATATTCTAGTGTCTAGATCATCCAGAGTATTTGTGTACAACAGGTGGCAGCATAAATGTATTTAACTTCCGTAGTAGATAAAGATATTGAGCCTTGCCTCTTACTCAACCATGCAACTAAAGAATCACCCAAGCAGAATGCACCTCCACTTGTGCTCTTTCTTTCATCCAAACAATTTTCCCAGCCAACAAATGAATATGTGGTTAACTGAAGATTCCGATTTCTAGGATACCATAGACCATAAGTCATTGTTCCCTTCAAATATTTGAATATCCTCTTAATAAACACCAAATGACTTTGCTTAGGAGCAGAATGAAATATACCTACCATTCCAACAACTTGCATTATATCAGGATGAGATGATGTGATGTACAAACGACTACCTAACATTGATCAATATGTTCTTTGATCAACATCAGGTGAGGGATCATCCTTTCTAATATTGCAACCAACAACCATAGGCGTACTAATAGATGAATAATATTCCATCTGAAATCTCTTCAACATCTCCTTCAAATACTTCTCTTGGGAAAGAAATAATCCTTCAGAAATCTGAATAATGTAGAGACCAAGGAAGAATGAAAATTCTCCTATCATTGACATATCGAACTTAGATTGCATGGAATTAGAAAACTATTGAACAAAAGAATCATTAGTGCATCCAAAAATAGTGTCATCCACATAAACCAAAATAACTAATAAATCATCACCTTCAGATTTGATGTACAAATGACTATCAACAATACCTTTCTTGAATCCTTTGTCCTATAGATACTTATCCAGTCAGTAATACCAAGCTCTTGGCGCTTGTTTCAATCCATATAGTTCCTTCTTCAGTTTGCAGACATGGTTAGGATTGTCTTTTAATTGGAATCCTTTAGGTTGCTCCATATAAACTTCTTCTTCAAGATCTCCATTGAGAAATGTTGACTTAACATCCATTTGATACACTTTGAAGTTATTATGACTGGCATAGGCAAGAAACATTCTGATAGCTTCCAATATTGCCACTGGTGCAAAGGTTTCATCAAAACATGTCCCTCAACTTGTGCATACCCCTTATAGACGAATCGGTCTTTATTCCTCACAATTTGTCCTTGTTCATTTATCTTATTTTTAAACACCCATTTGGAGGCTATTGCATTCTTATCTGCAGGTCTAGGAACAAATTTCCAAGTATTATTCTTCTCAATCTTATCAAGCTCTTCATTCATGGCTCTAATCCAATATTCAGCCTGACTGGATTCTTCAAAATTCTTAGGTTCAATCATAGATAGAAAAGAAACCTGAGATTGTTCTAGCTTTAATCAATTTCCTTCTTGTCTGAACTCCTTTATTCTTGTCACCAATTATCTGATTTTCAGGATGATTATTTTGAACAATACTGGAAGGTGTTTTTGTTTATGTCTGTTGTTTTGAGGCTTCCTGAATGTTTGCACTTTCATCATTTGACTCTGAATATTCCTTTACTGATTCCTAGACTTTTTCTTCCTCAACTTCAACTGTATCCTTTGTATTTGATTCAATATTGTTTATTTGACTATCAGTCATAGGAATTCCTTCATCTATTTTAATGTCAATACAATCAACTAATTTATGAAAGATTTTTTTAAAGCATCTGTATCCTTTACTGTTTGTGGCATATCCCAGGAAAATACCTTCATCGGCCCTATCATCATATTTTCCAAGATGTTCATCATTATTTTTAATATAGCATTTACTTCCAAAGACTTTAAAATGTTTAATAGAGGCAGGTCTTCCAAACCACAATTCATAAGGAGTCTTATCATTGTTTGGCCTTAGATGAGATTTGTTAAGAATATGGAAAAATGTTTGAATTGACTCTACCCAATATGTCTGAACAATATTTTTTTCATTCATCATTGATCTCACCATCTACTGAAATAATCTCTTCTGTCTCTCAACTACTCCATTATGCTGCGGAGTCCCTGGGACAGTATATTCTCTTTTTATTCCATGTTTATCACAAAACTCTTTGAAGTCTTCTGAACTAAATTCTCCTCCTCTATCAGACCTTACTTCCTTTGGTATTTTACTTGTCTGATTCTCAGTCAGAGCCTTAAATACTTTGAACTTTTCAAATGCTTTATATTTTTCCTTCAGAAAGGAAACCCATGTGAGTCTAGAGTAATCATCAATGCCTAGCATAAAATATCTTTCTCTTCCCTTGCCTTCCTTCCTTGATGGTACACACAAATCCATATGCACTAACTAAAGAGGCTTGTATGTTGATGTGAAATTATTAGATTTAAACTGTGTGTGAGTCAATTTTCCCATTTAACGAGATTTACATACAGAATCATATGGCTTTTATATTTTTGGAAGATCTTTTACTGATTCATTGTTTCTAATCTTGATTATGTGATCAAATTTTAGGTGTCTGAGTCTCCTATGCCATAGCCAACTTTCATCATACGTGCTTAAATGAAATTCTTCTTTTTTTTTCTTTCAAAACATAGAAATTTTTTTCTATTCTTATGCCTTTTGCAACTAATTGGCCAGAGGGTACATATTTTATTTTACAATCTTTGGAAGTGAAAAAAAATTCACACGCTCTATCACAGACCTGACTGGAATTGAGAATATTATGCTTTAGACCATCTACAAACAACACATCTTGAGCTTTCCCTTTTCCATTACTCAAACCTACCATTCCTTTTCCCTTGATTTTCCTTGGAGCATCATTTCCAAAAGTTACATTTCCTGATTTACTTTCACTTAGAAACAAAAACTTACTTTTATCACTAGTCATGTGTTTGGTGCATCCACTGTCAATATACAAGGGGTGCTTTTTCTTTTGAGCAAAAAGTACTAATCCACACTTGTTACTTTCTTTGTTCCTCCAAAATTTAACATTTTCCAGCTAAGTAATTCATTCTTGAATCTGGTCTATAATTCTCTAGATGACATTTTAAAGCTTTGTGTCCATAATTATGACAAATATAACATTCTGTCTCATTGTACAATAGATCAAAAGAGTTGGTATGTCTATCGTGAGTTCTTTTTTCAGTTGTAAACTGTGTTGTATGAATTTGTTGGTTACTCAGTGGCTATCTTGTTCTATGTTGCAATAGTTCATCGTTATTTGGCATCCTCAGTTGCATACTTCTAAAATTAAAAGCATAATATGCAGGTTTATGGCCAAAATTAGAACAAAAATAAAAATAGCCCTGGAAAAACTCTTGGCACCTGAATCTTGGCAGTCTTCTTGTTATTGGTTTCCTCATCTTTTGTTGGCTTTGTTCCTGATCAAATATTGATTGATCTTTCTGATCAGAATTGCTGATTCCGATGCTTGTTTCATTTTCTTTCTCTTTTGTTTGCAAGGTATGTTCATATTCTGACTATTTCCTGCTTTGAATTTTAATCAACTTACATGATTTCTTGTTTTCTGAGTGATTTCTACTTGAACCTTCTTCATAGCTGAGACCTATTTTTAACAATGGAAATATTTACTTACTCAGAATGTTGTTCAGTTATTCTGAAGCTTTAGTACTTGACAGATTTTGGTGATACAAAGCTTGAAATTTCTCCAATTCTTTTCTAGCTATCACTACTTATTCTTCCAATGCTTCACATCTCATTTTCTCCTCTGTTAATTATTGTGTTAGAATATATTCTATTTTCTTTGCCTCTTTTAGTTCTAATTTTAATGGAGCAAGATCTTCACTTAGTTTTTTATCATTCTTTTCGTATTGCATCAACAATTGTTTTTGTTTCCTCTTCTTTAGTTTGAGTCTGTCAATCTCTTCTAGAGCATTGATTAGTTCATCCTCCATATCAACCATAGCTTCTTCATCATTCAATCCACTTCCTGTATATTCATTCTCAAAATATTCTATGGCCATAAGCAGAAAATTATTCACTTTATCTTCACAAGATGAATCAATGTCTGTCTCTTCTGAGGAATCAACATTGTTTGCACACAAGATTTTCTTTTTATATTTAGCCTCTTTATTGTATTTCTTGAATGTGTAGTTCTCTTCATCATCAGAAGTATGACCCTTTTGCTTGTGAGGACATTTATATGCAAGTTATCCAGTCTTACCATAGTTGAAACATTTAAAGGCAATCTTGCCTTTATATTTACTCAATCCTTTTTTCAACCTTCTTACAAATTTTGCTTCAATCACATCCATTTCAGAATCAGTGTTCTTATCTTATTTAAAGGATGCTTCTCTAGTGGTGGATTTATATTTACTAATCCCGATTTAATAAGTAGTTAGAGTTCTTAGGAGTTGGTCAATATGAAGATTTTTAAGATCATTTAATTCTTCTATTGTAGAAACTTTGGGATTAAATCTATCAAGCAAAGATCTCAAAATTTTCTGAAAAAAGGGTGCTTCCTCAATATTTTCACCAAGACCTTTCATAGCATTCACGGTCTCTTATACTCTTAAGAAATATTTACTAATAGTCTCATCCTCATTCATATTTAAATATTCAAATTTCAGTCTATATGTCTGCAATTTGGCATCTTTTACTTTCTCATTTCCTTCATAACTGCTTATAATTTTGTCCCACATCTCTTTTTCAGATTCAAGATGCATCACCTTAACAAACTAAGCTTCTATATGATCACTCAGGATATCATTCATTGCCTTGTGTTAAAACTAAATTGCAACTTATCATATTTGGAGGCTAGCACAATAGGATTTACATAGCTAGAGTCTACTACATCCCAAACATCAACACCTAAGGACATTAGATATGTTCTCATTCTAACCTTCCAGAAGGAAAAATTTGTTCCATCAAATAGAGGAACCTTATTGGTTAAAGTCCCTTCATGACTTGTCATTTTTAAGCTTATATATCTACCTTTAAATAAAATGAACATGTTCTGATACCAATTGTTGATATTATTCGAATAACTGAGAAGGGGGGGGTTGAATCAGTTATTCCTAAGATTAAACAAATTTTGACCTTTTAAAACTTTATTACTGCTCACATATTTATAACCATGATAATGCAACAAATATAAAACAAAATTAATTATTATCAATTGCACATATGATGGGGACAAAGACAAATATTCACAAGGAAACTCATAAGAGAAAATTGCTTTATTATAAATTAGCTTTCTTTGAGCACCAACTTAAGTGAGGATAAAGTCTATGTTTTACAAGCAACAACTTGTGGAGAGCACCAACTCTCCTAGTTTTCTAGCATCCACTAGACTTATACAGGCTCCAACTTGCACACAGAAGACTACAAGTATTCCCTAACACCACCCTACCACCCTTATTCCCTAGATTTAAGCTTTATTCAGTACAATATGCTGAAAACCAGATATAGCTATGCTTACCAACTCTATTATATTCTCTGATCTACTTCTGCTTCTTCTCATTCAAACTTGGCTCCCTTCACTATCTACGTTCTGTGTATTCTCCCCATTTCAATGCTAGTCACACCATTCTCTGACCCATCGTTTTATGCTTGCCAATCTTTTTCCATTCGCTTGTTCGTATTCTCGACTTTCAGTTTCATAATTGATAAAAAACCATTCAATGACTAATGGTAGGAAATGAACACAATCAATAAGCATTCTAAACTTCTTTAACCATCTACCGTCGGGTTCTTGAATTCATAACTGCACGAACCAAATTTAGCAATGTGACCAAATATTTCTTCTATAACTTCTATAACCTCAATTCCACAACTTCTGTCCCATAGGCTATCTTTTCACAATACAACTTTCTGCAGGCTTGCTTCTGCAACCTTAATCTTTCTGCAACTCAATCTTTCCACAATTGAGTTTCCACAACTTAGTTTTTGCGCAAGCTCCTTTCCACAATATAGCTTTCCCCAAGCTTACTTCTGCAACCTTAGTCTTTGTGCAACTCAATCTTTCTGCAACAACCTTTCCGAAATTGCGGATTGCGGGCTATGGGTATGCAATTCCCAGTTTTCCCAAAAACTTTCTTCTGCAATCATGCGACCGCAATGGTCCTTTTCACAATCCGATTGTGGATTGCGGATCCACCTTCCCACTTTTCCCAAAATTGGGCTTCCATAATTTTCCTTCCGCAATCGGGTTGCAGATTATGGATTGCGGATGTGCCTTCAACTTTTCCCGAAATGGGCTTCCGCAATTTCCTTCTGCAAATCTACTTCCGCAAATTCTAAGAGTCATCGATTTCTTGCAGGCTCCTTCCCGACCTTCGATCTGTGATCAATGTGGATCTCACCTTAACGTTGCGGATCTTCACATTTCTTTTGCGGATCACTTATCTCTTGTACAGGTTTACTTCATGAATCCTTTCCCACCGTTGATCCATCTTTCAACCTTTAATCTGGTTCGTTCAATATTTGTCAAGTGAATTGAATATACTCTCTAGATCATCCAATATTTGTCGAATGAATTGAATGGACATCATGTCTCAGCTTTCTTGATTTTTGATATTGAAGGTATTCATCCAGGATTATTCATAGTTTGCTTCTTCAGGGGAACTAGTTTGCTTGCATACATGAGCGGAGAGCCCGATTAAACTCCGATCTCTGCTTACCTGTACTCCTTGCTGTTGGATCATATGCTTGAAACTTATCTGTTACCATCAATGACAACCACATCACAATCTGATCTGTTTCCATATGATCACAATGCCTATCATAATGCCAACATAAGAGGCATGGGAAGGTAGAAAGGTAAACTACTCATTTATGAGAACTTTTGGTTGTGAAGCATTTGTCCATATTCAAAAAGAAAATATATCAAAGTTTGAGGCTAAATCTATATAAAGAAATGCACCTTTATTAGATACATGGCTTATGATTTTGGTTATCGTTTATGGAATTATGAAATACAAAAATAATTAGGAGTAGAGATTTGATATTCAATGAAAAGGTCATGTATAAATATCAGTTGAAGGGAAATAAACATGAAAAATAAAAAAAGAGTACACAGTGCTTGATGAAATCAAATAAAATGAAGTTCCAAAGGTGACGGAAAATGAAGAACAACAACAACTATCTCAAACTCCAACACGTTATAGAAGATCTACCAGGTTTAAGTATCTGGGTCTACAAAACTAAGTATGCATCATATGGAGTTTTGAAATTTTGAAGGCAAGGTTAGTTTCCAAAGGGTTTTCCCAAGTTGAAGGAATTGACTACAATGAAACCTTTTCCCTATTGCCAAATGAACTCCATCGGCCTTGTTCTTTCCCTTGCAACCTTACATAAATGGCAGGTCCATTAAATGGATGTTAAGTGCTCCTTATTGCATGAATATTTTAAAGAAGAAATTTACATGAAACAAGATCCTGGCTATATTCGTCATGACTCTAGCCCTTTCTATCGCGTTTAGAAATACTCATATGGCCTTAAGCAAGCTCCTTGTGCCTGGTATGCCAAAATGGATCGATTTTTCCTTGACATTGGTTTTTATAGATTCCATTTTGACCCCAATGTCTATACCAAGAAATTAGGAAACCATCTAATCATCCTTGTTCTTCATGTTGATGACTTTATTATTATCGGTAGTGACCATAGACTTTTAACCCATGTGAAAACATGTCTTAAGTTTAAATTTGAAATGACAAACTTATAACATTTGAATTATTTTCTTGGCCGCCAAGTGTTGCAAACCAAAGAAGGAATCTCTCTTTCATAGTCTAAGTATGCTTGTGAACTTATTCATCACATTCACATGGAAGATTGTAAACCATCCCCATCTTCCTTCGAGTCTAGAGTCAAAATATCTGCCACTTGCACTTCACCCAAAGTAGATTCCACCTTGTATCGTTAGATTGTTGGTAGTCTCTTATACTTGAATCATACTCCTCTTGAAATTTCCTTTTCCATTGGTCTTGTTTCCCACTATATACAAACACCCCATGGAACTGCTTGGAAACTAGCAAAAACGATACTTCAATATATTTGGGGTACAATTCAATTTGAGATTTATTACAGTTTAAGGAGGACTCCTTTGTTGGTTGGTTTCACCGATTAAGATTTAGTCGATGACCTTGATGATTATAAGTCTACTACAGGTTATTGTTGTATCCAAAAAAAAATACCCTACATTTTTTACCAAAAATGAATGGTCGCCACCTTAACATTTTGACAATCATTCTTTATCCTTCTCTGATTGATAGATCTTCATTCAAGTCCTTTTGATTTTGTTTATGTCAATTAATGCATGACATGGATGCTCGTCTTGGGAAATTTTCTTGCTTGATTGTTATTTCCTGATGTTTCATTCATTCCTGATATTCTTCGGGCCAATGTTATGGATTCGGGATTCACCCTTATTTCCAATGTAATGCATCCACATGTATTTTACTGTAGAGAAATGTTTTTAAAGTATAATTTTATTTACTTTTAACCCTTCGATGTTTTGATCCCGTTGTTGTATAATTTGTTAGTTATCGGACATCGAGTTGGAATTTTGATGAATCATTTGGCCATTCTGACATTCAGGGGCTCGAGGTTTACTTGTAATTTTATTGATCAGTGGATTTGTTTTACTTCGGTGTTTCACTTTCAAATCAATTCTATGTTTTGATATTTGAATCCGTAGTTTTGATCTTTCACAAGATTCATATAGTTGATGATTTCACTTTATTTCTTATGATATGATGACTAATGGTTACCTCCATTGATTTTTGGGATTAAGATTGTTCATATGGTTTTTCCTTTCATGATTCTGGATCTTGACTTAGTTTGGTATTTAATATTGATTGAGTTTTGCATTGTCCATAATCTTAATGTCTTGTAAATAATTATATTTTGTTTGCTTAGTTTTATTTTTGATGTCCCATTTGAGCTTATTGAAATTATTTTTAACATTTGTGATCATGTTTTAAAAAAAATATTAACAATAAAATTTAATATTTACAAATATTAAATATAAATAATTTTTAAAAAACTTAAATTGGTATTAAACACAAATGAGTTTTTTCTTTCAAAATACTTAAATTGATATTAAAAATATATCAAAATATTGTTTTATGATTTCAAATTCTTGGAAATGGTTATTATCTAAATAAATTAAATTGGTATTGAACACAAATGAGTTTTTTCTTTCAAAAAATCTTAAATTGATATTAAAATTATAGAATATCAAAATAATCATGAGGAGATATTTTAATAAATCATGACATATTTATTTGAATTTTAATTTGCAATTAATTTCAATTTTCATGAGTAGATATGCATGGCCCCATTATCTATTTCTTCCCTATATTTTCCTACATTATACTATGTGTGGAAAATGCAATATAAACACATGAAACTTCTTTCCCACAATGCATGTGGGATAATGAATTTATTTATTCGATCAACGACTACAATTAATCTAAAAATGAAATCAATGACTATTGAGTGCTACTTTTTGGGAGAAATATCTTGAGTTCTATGAGGTCAAATTAATCCTAAAATAACCTGTTTGAAAGATTGAGATTTGGAGATTGATTTGGAAATATATTTTTTTTCCCAAATGGATAGCTAAAATCCATGAAAAATTTGGTTAACATATGATTGAATTTGTTTCATTGTATAGGTGTCATTTTTCAACAATGATATTTGATTGTAATTTTTGAAGCGATCAAGATGAATTTTGGAAATATAGAACATGGGTTTTGTGTAGAATGAGCCCATTAAGTCTATTCACAAGAATATTTTCAAAATAAGGCTCAATTTTGGAGATACATCAAGATTTCCAAAATGGAATTTCCGAGATTTTCGTCATGGATAGATTTGCAAAATGTCATCAATTCAATGGAACACCTAGCCAAGCAATTTAGTAATTGGGGAATTTGATATTGTCTCCCCAATCATTTTTTTTGTATAAATAACCATATAATATGCAAAGAGTGGAAGGAGGGGGAATATAGACAAAAGCAAGAAGAAATATTTTTCTTCTTAGCTATTGCCGATGTTGTAATTCTTTTATTTCAATAGTGTAAATAGTCTTATGTACTTGGACTTGTTTAGTTGGATTATAAACTCTACATTATATTTAGTAAAGAGGATTCCACAGTCCGAAGTTTGTTGTCCAAAAAATGTTTTCAAGCATTTGATTATGTTTGGCAAGATATCTCTCTGCTTGTTCAATACAATATTACTTGGATAATTGTTTCTCATCCATTTTTGTGTGTTAGTACTTCTTATTTGGTTATTTGAAAAAGTTTGTGAATGTGATGCATGACAAAATTTAGTAGGGAAACATTGATATATCATTGTTTAGCTATGAAATGTTGGTGTCCTTAGATTATTAATGTTTATTTAGATCAATCTAGTTAAGTCAGTGATAACTATTCCTTCATGTATCAGAACTCCTTTTAGATTTACGCTCATGAGGGATAAGTTTATATCGAATTAATTTTACTCTATTTTTTTGCAATAGATTCTTTACAATTAGTTTATAAAACAAGGCATGTTTTCTTGTTGTTTTGTCAATTTATTTAAATGTGCATCTTTGTCACTTATTATGGACCAATAGAATGATATGAACTGGTTGCAATTATAGTGATACATTCAATCCAACCTCATTTATGAATATTTTTCAGGTGTCAATGGATGCATGTACTAATATGGTTTTATGATAAATAATAGGAATATTTTCCTCTTTATGTTGTCAAATCATGCACTTGTAATCATACTTTTATTTTCAATAGTGATAGATCCATAATAGAATAGGATTTACTTTTCATTTTCGATTAAATGTTAGATCACATTAGGATTGCATTTAGAACTTAGTTGAAGCTCTCATTGAAAGTTTTCTTTAGAGAAGCAATTCACATTAGTGGCAATGGGGCCACAATCTCGTCAAGGACAACCACACCAAATGACTTAGGAGTTAAGAAAATCCTCATGTAGAGTTATCTGAACCCTCCGATAATGTTATCTCCCTTGCATTGATGAGTGGGTCAATTCTTCCCATCAATAATTATGTTTTAAGTATTGGTTCTAGAATTACCACTTGGGTTTGTAAGAAACAACATTTTATTGCTCTTTCTTCAGTAGAAGCAAACTATTGAGGTACAATTAATGCTAGTTAGAAAGCTTGTGGATTTGACAGATCCTTTTAGAGTTAGGATTCAAGAAACAATATTCGATTCCCCTTGGGTGTAACAAACAAAGTTCCATCAAGATCACCAAAGATCCAATTTAACATTAGTGCCACAAACACATAGGGATACATATGCAATTCTTCAGAAAGCTTATTCATGATCGCGTTCTCAAAGTTCTCTTTTTCCCTACAGATGATCAAGTTGCAGATATCTTCATAACATATTTTACATAAGTGATTTTTTCTAAACTTCAATCTATTTTAGGTGTTCATGAATTTGTCATTAATGGGGGATAAGCTCTAATGCTTCCTTCCTTCTCCTATAAGTGTCACTTTTGTATATCCTTCAACCATATACAAAGTTGTTCTTAAGGGGGATGTTAGGATATTTAGACACTTAGGAGATAGTTAAGATCAACTTGTTATAATATATCTATTAGGTAAAGTGTGTTTCTTTAGTATGAATTTATATATATGTAATACAATGGACACGATATGTTTTTGACATAGAGTGATTCGACCGCTCAAATTCTCCTCGATCTTAATGGACCTTAATCCATGGGTTAACACCTGATTGGTCCATGACATATATTTAAAGAGCATAGATGTTCATTTGCTAGTTAATTGATTATACAAATCTCATTTGTAATATTCTTTCCTTTGCATAATAATATTGGCTCAAGTAGCTATTTGGCCCTTGGTTGGGGTCGTGGAGTGTTTCCATCTTTGAGGGTTTAAACCACATGAAAACTTCACTATGTTGATATGTGATTTGTTTGTGTGAGTATTTTATTAAGGTGTTTGATCTTTTATGAAAGTATCATGTGATAATAAAACAAAATATACATGATCAAAAGTAAAAGGGATCATGAAATAGTGTAAATGACCACGTTGAAGTCATGGCATTGCTGCTAGTTATGTGTCATCAGGATTTGGCTACTAGAATAGAAATTGGATCACATTCCGTTATTTCTAAAGTAATGGTAAGTAACAGTTTCCTGAACTTTCATCATCAGATGCTATAGAGAAGTATTCCAACAACAATTCCAATAGAAGCAAGAATAGTCTTTGTTGGAGTTTTCAAAATAATATATTCCATAGTCACACCATATTGGTTGTTATCTCTGTCTCGAGTATAATCTATTCATTCCAACATAAAATAAGAATGCATTTTATAACGTCTCCATAAGGAAAATATATGAAAGGAATTCTAGGAAATGGGGGAAAAGCTAAGGAATGTGACTGAATATCCATCAATTATATTGCAAAATGTTGGTCATTTACCATGCCCACCACACCCCCCAACTCAAATTTTCACTCTTCCTTGTGAAATAGATTAATGTGGTTCAAAATCATGGTTAAATTCAGGTTTTGGGACTTTTGTGCAAATGGATCAGAGATTGACAACATACTAATGTGTCCCAGATCTCTCTCTATGAAATCCTCTACTTCATGATTTTTGTCCAATGGCATAATTATTCATTTTTATTTACTGTTATTGTCCCATTCCATGGAGGGGTAGGATATAATAAGAGGAGGTAGAAAAAACTTATCCCAACCTAGTGTTGCAGAATATACATTAGGGTAATGATGTAGAGGTTGTTGTGGTAAAGTGTTTCATGGATATTGGGCAGTGAATGTGGATATTTTGAACTTAGATTCTTCATTAGAAAACTCCAAGTTTGTTCATAGGCCTTGACTACTTTGCTTGCAGAGCTACTGTAAAAGTATGTAAAGTTGTTGATTACTTCTTATAGGTGATGTTGGATCACTTCCCTAATCCTCTGATTTCCCATACATATTTGCTACTGTCTCTTGGATTCTTTGGTAGAGAATATTTCTTGTTGTGCACATAGTGGATCTAAGTCTTCATCTATTTTAAATTTATGGAATTCTTCATACCACCGTATCTCATGTTGAAGGTACGATTGGAATGCTCTAATGTGGACACCCCAATGAAATGATTGGGATTCCATGTTATGTTCATGGCCATCAAGAATATATGAAGATATAATTAACAAAATAAATATTTTTTGGCAGGGGGTAACATAAATAAAATTTTGAAAAATTGGATACCTAACTTCTTGAAGTGGATGGGAAACCTTGACATAAGTCATTCAATTTGGTAACAAATCCACTTCTATTTGAGGTACACTACTTATACCCTGGTGAGTGATTTACACGAGATCATTTTTTCTCTAAGTTCCACCATTCCAACCAAGTCTTTATGCATGGTTTGAATAACAATATATTTCTACTCAAGCTCCTTCTTATGCTCTTGCTCTACTTCCTATAATATATATTACAAAGATGCAACCTTATCTTGCTGGTGTCAAATGAAATCCATTGTTTTTTCCCTCAAGATCTTGTTGATAGGGAGAGATGCAGACTTCTAAGTGTGGCTTGGCCAACTCCCTCAACATGTTGCATTCCACTGTCATTTCATCTAGCTGAGTTGTAAGATTATTTATTTTGTTGCATGCTTCCATGAATTTAAATGGAATTACTATATGTATTTCCTACTCCTCACTACAAGAAAAAAAACATACGGTGATCTTCATGCATGTGACAGGCCTTAAAATGTCACCACCAAAGCCACTTATGGTGATGAGCTATGAAAAAATGTCACTATAAGTTCTTTTTGTGTCATTTTTTTAAACCATATCACCAAATATTATTTTTTGATGATCTTTCCTTTGACAGACCTTAAAAGTCATCATCAAAGTTACTTATGGTGACAAGCTACAAAAAATCGTCGATGTAAGTGATTTCGATGAAAGTTATTTAAATCCCATCACCAAATCCATTTTGGTGATGGTCACGCCTATGAAGAACCTTAAACAATCATCACCAAAGTTACTTATGGTGACGGGCTATGAGAAAAAATTTTCCATAAGTAATTTTGGTGAGAGTTCTTTAAAACCTTTCACCAAATCCCTTTTCATGATACCAATATGCACATATCAAAGTTCAATAGCACACACATTAAGAGATTGAGTTTTGTATAATATTTTATCATACCTTAGCCCACTCTCCAACCCATGGGTAATTGCTTCCATAGCTATATCACATACCCCACCTCAACACTGCAGGTAGGGAGGGTTTCTACGTAGCAGGAATGAAGGCCTTAGACTGAACCATAGAGAATGTGACACTTTCAGTGATGTTTGTTAAAATTCCACTGTCAATTCTCTTTTTGGTGTCACTTATGGTTAAGGCTGTTAAAATCCCGTCGGGAATTATCTTTTTGAAAACACTTTTGGTGATGATCCTCGAAGGGACCTCAGTCCAATACTTGAAGGTGAAAAATGTAGTCTCTTCTGATGAATCAAATAAACTTACTTTGAGACTTGTATGAATATTTATTTCTGGTGATTAACATGATCTATCAGAATAGATATATGTAAGGTCTTGTGGATTAACATGAGGAAGAAACTATATTTTTTTGCATCTAGTTGTTAAGGTTCCCTTGTATCCTTACAAAGGGAAGTTTCTTTCTTTTATTATGCTACTAGATTTTGATGTTTTTGGAATCTATGTTCACCTCTATCCATACTCATTGGTCTTAATTTTTATTGAATTTCTTTTGCACGTTTTCAAAGCACCTACAGTCAAATTTCTACGTCATTTGCTCCAAATGGGCCGCATTTTATTTGTCCAAGTGAAGATTCACATGTTTATATCTAGAATCATGAGAACTCTCATGGCTCTAGTGTAAGGCAAGAAAATTCATGTTGGTCACATGAAAACTTTCTATCACAGGGTGTTCAGTTGCAATTCCTTAGTCTGGTATGAAGCCTCAACCTGTAGCTTGCAATTCACTTGTATCTATTCCTGGTCAAAGGAACACTGCACCTTCCTTGAAGGAAGGTAAGGATTCTAGATGCCAAATGGTATTATTTCAAGAGAATCTGATGAGGGGTAGGAATCAAAGCCTACTTTATATTATGTTTCTCAAGTATTACATTCATGCGGTTCACAGAATTTGGTAGATAGGGATGGCTAAGATGATATTTTTAGATGTTTGATTTGTATCTCAGTTTAACATTAGACATCTTTTATGGTTTTTTCTGCAAATCTTGGAAACCTAGATAATATAAATTCAAGTCACATTTTTTTCACCCGTAGCGCGCCTAAAGGCTCAACAACATGGCCTGAGGAGAAGATTCCTCCAACAAGAAATCAAAGCCGATTAAATATAACTTCTTCTCACTATGAAATTTTGAAGACTCATCTTAGTAATACTAACCAAGGCTAGTCTGGAGATTATACAACTATGACATGGGGATTAGTAATAGTCACTAGTGTTCATGGCATAGAGATCATATCATTTAAAAATTATGGATTACCTGTTCGTATTTGAGAAGCCCAATATTTATAATTAAGTGGGAGAGCAAGGAAATTTTACCCTTTTAAATCATGATCTCAACATAAATATACGCTAGTATCTAATTTGTTGGTAGTATGAGAATACTATAACTCTTTCTTTAGATGAAGGTGCATCTTTATGCTTCCAAGCATTCCCTACATTTTTTAGAGCATTTTTGGATTCCAAAAATGTGGATTTGGATAAAGTTTGACACTCCTTGGTCACAATTTCCCTATTTATTCATCATCTTTTCCTTTGACACTCAAGTAAGTGTATGAAATATACTTGGGCCCTCTTATTCCTAGTTATATGATGTCCATTGAAGTGGAAAAAGTGGGGGACTAATCAATCAATAGTCTGAGTGTGTGACATGCCATCTTCCCAACACATCCAACCGGCTTAGAATGTGTGGTTCATCAGTTCCATTGACTGAACACTTCAGTTATTCAGTGGATATGAAGGTGCTCTTGAATTAGGGATTGTGCCATCCCTATTGCGATGTATTCTGCAAGGGACCATTAGCCCCTGTATTCCCCAAGTATGTAATGCATATTGCAATATGACTTGTCCAATATCCTTTAATATGTAGTCAAAAGTGCAAGTGATTTCCCCTTGTTTAGTTATGTGAAGTTGGATTCTTGCAGCTTAGTCCCAGAGTTAGGCGTTCAATTCAATGGCTATTTTGCTAGTTAATATGACCATTTCCTTCATTTCATGTAGAAAATTGGATCTTGCTTGGGTTTATATCCCTTGGAAGTTACTTCTTAGCACGGGGGGTTCACTCAGTGAACTTGTTACATAGCACAATCGTTCGCAGGATATTAAAGAATATCCCTAATTTCACTAAATATTGGAAAATTCCTCCTAATGTAGTATTGTTGAACCGCCCTCCCAATATACCTTTCCAATTAAGAAAACCCCTAGTTTCACCAGATATTGTAGGTATCCATTTTTATCGACCCGTTTTTAATACCCTATTTATATCATATTATCAAGTTGTAACAAATATGATCCCTAACTCATCTCAGTATAAGAAAACATGATGTTAAATAAAATGATAGTATAATGTTAATAATGATCCCACTGAAATTTCATGGGTGACTAATTAATTTGTAGCACTGGATTGTGGAAGCCCCATTGAAAAAATAATGGGGAGAGGAAAATACGTAAAAGGAAACTTAGACAAGAGATCAATGTTACAAATAATGTAAAATACCAATAGTCCAATAGTGAGTGCAATGCTTAGAAAATATTAGAATTGTAGATGTTTCACACCACAACATACCAATCAACCAATTTTATATCATGTAAATACAGGTATAGCCATAGAGAGATAATGTTTTGTATAATCTTAATAAGTTAAAGTCCATAAAAATGCAAAATTGAAACCCTTTCATGGATGGAATTCCCTACATTTCATTGTATTTTATTTATTGATACAATATGTGAAAAAGCACTTAATTTTCACTAACAATAAACTATAACAAAGAAATAGTATTGATTCATGGTCAAAATGTATTAATAAAATTTTAAACATATTAAAAAAACTTGAAACAAATCATTGAAAAAAAGTTAAGTCCTAATTAAATATTTCTTATCCATTGTGCTAAATTTCCTCTACCGTAATTAACCATCTTCTATGCAATCACTTTCCACATTTTACTTAACTTAACATTACACAAAATTCTATTTAACATAAATATTTTAAAAACAATATCATAAACCAAATATAAAAATCATTCTATTTAACATGCACACACATTCTCTCTCTCTCTCTCTCTCTCTCTCTCTCTCTCTCTCTCTCTCTCTCTCTCTCTCTCTCTCTCTCTCTATATATATATATATATATATATATATATATATATAACAATCTAATATTAAAAAAAATAGTAATCGAGGCTCTAGTATAACGCAGTGTTTGAGGCTCCATTCGATGCCTATAATCCACACTATGGGAGTATGGCTATTAACATTTAGAGCCAAAAGCTTTCACAATTCCTGCTTCAATTCCATTCTCTCTCTCTAGGAATAGGTTGCCGAGAGGATTCAATGAGGAATCCGATAAGGCATAGCCCTGTGTCAGGAGGAATTAGTGGGAAGATAGGTGCCTATGGGAGGCCTCCAAATATAAGAAGAAGACATTATATATATGAATCCATCCTATGATTTGAATTTTATTCCTCATCCCACCCAAATAAAATAACTCCCAATATTTATATTACTATGTCAAACTAAAAACCCCTCTTGACTCCTTAATACGAGGCAATATATTTTTGAGGTTTTTAGGAGTATTCAAACCCCCAAATATGAACGGACATGATATGATATTTCCCTTTCTAGTGAACCCCCCACGCTTCTTAGTTGAGATAATGAAAGTTGTACCTATAAAAGTGGTTGCTTACTTTATTCTGTTAGATTTTTATCATTCAAGCTAGCATTATCTTAGGATATTTAACTAAGAGAATAACAAGCACAACAATCAAACACAAGAGACAATAGACACAAATATTTTCCTCAGGGAAACCGTAAAGGAGAAAACCCCGCAACTTCCTCAGAGATAGAATCAACACCAAAAGAAAAACCCTAAAACAGTAAGATGATCTCCCGACAACAGTAGTCTCTCTCTCTCTTGTCCCAGCAACTCCTTCTCTCTCAGTTATGCACTACAATTGAGTGTGAAAGAATGTGTCATAAATAGAGAGACTCGCTCTCTATTTATACTAATTCCTGACTTGACAATAACTCACTAGGGTCGACTTCTCTAGGAGACTCTAATAAACCTAGGGCCCCATAACTGCGGGGACTTAACCCTTGATCAATAGGAAGGGTTACCCTCTATGAATTTACATGACTTGTTTACATTATTGAATCTCCCGATAGGAACATCAGAGCATGACACAACTCAATTACATTACAGATACTTCTCGGAATAAACATCGGGGTACAATACCTAAAATATACAAGTAAATACATTCTGAATTTACAAATACATCAACACTCCCTCTTAACTAGGAAGGTATTCTCTAGACACAATTTATTACCACAGGTCTTCTTCTCTATATCCATTGGATCATCATTGAGTTCTCATCATCTTCATCTTCAAGTCATCTTCATTACTGGATCTGGATCATCATTGTTGGCTCATCATCAATAGATCTGGTTCATCACTTGATCTAGATCATCACTGCTAGATCATCATCACTGGATCTGGATCATCACTGGGTCATCATTATTGGTTCCATATCTCGATTCTTATCGTCATAGGAAGTTCTACAGATCCAACCCTTGTTCATGCTGGTTGTAGGCTAGCCTCCATGTAGGTCTTCTTAAGCACTTATATCTGACCCTAAGTCAGAATGGCTCACCCAACACTTACATATGACTATGAGAGGAACACATCCAACAACCATGTTAGAAAGGCACGCCCAACACTCGCATCTGACCATGGGAGGAACACATCCAACAACCATGTCAGAAAGGCCCAGCACTCACATCCGATCATGGGAGGAACACATCCAAGAACCATACCGAAAAGGCTTAGCACTCACATTTGATCATGGGAGGAACACATCCAAGAACCATATCAGAAAGGCTCAACACTTATATCTGACAATGGGAGGAACACATCCAAGAACCATGTCAGAAAGGCCCAACACTCACATCTGACCATGGGATGAACACATCCAAGAACCATGTCAGAAGGGCTCAACACTTATATCTAACCATGGGAGGAACACATCCAAGAACCATGTCAGAAGGGCTCAACACTTATATCTGACCATGGGAGGAACACATACAAGAACCATGTTAGAAGGGCTCATCACTTATATCCATCCATGTGGGGAATGCATCCCACATCCATGCTAGAAGGGCTCAACACTTATATCTAGCCATGTGGGGAACACATCCCACATCCATGCTAGAAGGGCTCAACACTTATATCTGATCATCTGGGAACACATCCCACAGTCTCCTCATAATGGCCCTGCACTTATATCTGATCATGTGGGAACACATCCGACAATCACATCAGAATAGCTCTGCACTTATATATGATCATGTGGGAACACATCCCACAGTCACATCAAAATGGCTCTGTACTTACATCTGATCATGTGGGAACACATCCCATAGTCACATCAGAATGGCCCTAAGATCCAGGCTGAGTATTCCTGGTAACTAACCAGGTGCCTCCATTCTCCCAGAGAATGGCCTTCATCGCTTATATCTGATCATGTGGGAACACATCCCACAGTCACCTCAGAATGGATCAGCACTTACATATGACCATGGAAGGAACCAATCCTCTCACCATGTCAGAATGGCTCATGGACTCGTCACTTCCCCTTGGAGGGAACATCAATCTATAGAACACCAAGCTTCTCCCTGAAGTACTCAAAGTTCACTCTGGCCAATGGCTTAGTCAACACATCAACTATTTGTTCATCTGTTGCAACATACTAGAGCTTCATTGCTCCTCTCGGCACCATATCCTTGATATAGTGATATTTTATCTCGATATGCTTCAACTTGTCATGGAACACTGGGTTCTCATGTAGAAATTCTAAAGCCTTGATGGCATAAGGAATTTCATAAACAGGCTAAGGATCTAGGCACACAATTAACCTCACATAGAATTGTAGAGAATTAGCATAAGGAGAGAAGAAGAAGAATTAATGAACACACATTAAAGAATTATCAATAAATGATAATTGATATTATTACATAGGTAATACATCTTTATAAAGGAAAAAGGAGTTTCTAGAAGACAACTTGAGCCAGCTCATAAAGCAGGATTACTAATTATGATAAACCCCATAGTTGTCTAAAGCACTTTCCCAATCTATCAAGCACCTCATGAATTAGCAATAGCATGTGTGAGTGATGATGAGTGAAGGAAATACTTGCTAATCCTAGAATATGGAGAGAAAATAATGGAGTATGGGTTGGCAACAAAAGTTGTCAGTTTCCTAGTTGACTAGATTTACCTTATCCATAGAAAAGCAAGATAAAATAGAAAAAGCAGAATAAAGCAGAATCTGTTGTAAAGCGCAGTTACCAATTCTAGATGGCCATAAATTGGTCAAGATCAACCCATAATCAGAAATAAATCATTCCTAGGATATAGATGGAAAGTGTTGACTCTAAGGTGCAAGTGGATGCCAACTATCTAAGCTACTAGGTAGGAAATTAATCAAATAATGATTAATTATTTTATGAGTGGGTTTATTATATTCCGACACCCCCCTTTAAGCCTGACTTTATGATGATATCCCTAAACTAATGAGAAATATATATGCATATAGGGCCCAGCAATAAATCTATGGTCACCCTTTTACAATTTATTTTGTCCAAAGAAATGAGGAAAGAGGCAAAACCTCAAGGGGAAAATCCTCCCTCAAGAAAGGACATGAAAAGAAATACCAAAAATGCTGAAGTGCCAATGTTGCTACTGCTCCAAACTAAATGCTGATGTCTGGAGGAATATTCTTCTTGGGAAGAAGATAAATCTGCTCACCTGGATCAAGGATAGCTGCAGGATGGAAACTAGGACCATGTAGAACAACTGAGATCCAATGATGTGAAGGAAATACTGAAGGATCTTGAGACTTGTAATCAGATCCAAGATGATGAGATGACTTGAACTTCGAACCAGTAGAGATGAAATGAGCTCCAGATAGGTGAAATAACTATCCAAGTGAATGTATAATGTCTCCATCTTCATTTACAGAGAGAGGATGTGTGCAAGTGATCTTGTAGGAACATAGAGAAGGCATAGGATCAAAGAGTGTGAATGCATGGGCTCCATGGGTTGATATAGCCTCCAAAGAATCCAATACAGCCTCCAAAGAATCCAAGAGATCACATATAAGCATAAGAGTAGACTCATGGGAATATACTGGTAAAGAATCCTCTATGGTAGAAGTATGAGAGGAGGAAAGATAGTGATGTTCAAAATATTCAAGGTAGCTCTAAGAATGAGTGCCAAGAACAAAGGAGGAGCTGCAGAAGCACATGGGATCAAGTATGGTAAGTGGAAAAACACTAGAAGGACTTGATTTGGCTAAGAAAACATCCTAGAAGTCACTGGGTTGCGCACCATCAAGAAGAGAGGCATGCACAAAGTGTGAGAGGTCTGGCATATGGATCTCAGAATCCATGATAGAATACATACAGGACACTGAATGTGTGAGTGAATCATCAATAGCAATAGCAGCTCCATTAGTCACTTGTTTTTCATCAACAACATCATAAGAAGATGAATCAAGATCTTCTACTTCAAGAAACACAGAAAAAGGTGGCTCTTAAATATTTGCTTCTTGATTGAAAGAGGAAGCATTCGAATCAAATAGAGTAGTAGTAACAAGAACTATATGAGAAACTTCTTCTTCATGATCAACTTCATCAGAGACTGTAGAGGCCGATACAACTTGAGAGAGAGAAATCATTGAGGAGATAGAGTCACTCTCCACATAGCTATAAGGATCCTCATTGTACTTTCCAAAAACTCTATCCAATGTTGTCCAGAGATCTTTTGGGTGTTTAGTAGAATCAACAAGGTAGCACATGCTTGGAGAGATAGATAAACAAATAGCTCCAATTGCTCTATCACAGTCATTCAACCAGTCACTTGGCTCTTCATAAGACTTCATAAGACTCGTCACCAGTTCCAATAGATACCTCATAGAGACCTTGTCTCTTTAGAGATGAAATCATCTTCAATTTCCACTCTGAATAGCTTGTGAATGGAGAAAGAAGAGGAATTGATACTCTTGAATCCATTCGAAGTTGAACCTGCAAAATAAACCTGCAAATATGAAAAGGAGGATTAATTAATGAACTCTCAAAGATATGATATCATGTAGAGCTTTGATATCCTCAGCTTCGATACCATGTAGAACTTTTAGAACCTTAGCTCTAATACCATGTAGAAATTCTAAATCCTTGATGGCATAAGGAGTTTCATAAACAGGCTAAGGATCTAGGCACACAATTAACCTCACATAGAATTGTAGAGAATTAGCATAAGGAGATAATAAGAATAATTAATGAACACACATTAATGAATGATCAATAAATGATAATTGATATTATTACACAGGTAATACATCCTTATAAAGGAAAAAGGAGTTTCTAGAAGACAACTCAAGCTAGCTCATAAAGCAGGCTTACTAATTATAATAAACCCCATAGTTCTCTAAATCACTTTCCCAATCTATCAAGCACCTCACGAATTAGCAATAGCATGTGTGAGTGATGATGAGTGAAGGAAATACTTGCTAATCCTAGAATATGGAGAGAAAATAATGGAGGATGGGTTGGAAACAAAAGCTGTTAGTTTCCTAGTTGACTAGCTTTACCTTATCCATAGAAAAGCAGGATAAAACAGAAAAACCAGAATAAAGAATAATCTACTGTAAAGCGTAGTTACCAATTCTGGATGGCCATAAAGTGGTCAAGATCAACCCAGAATCATAAATAAATCATTCCTAGGATATATATGGCAAGTGTTAACTCTTAGGTGCAAGTGGATGCCAACTATCTAAGCTAGTGGGTAGCAAATTAATCAAATAATGATTAATTATTTTATGAGTGGGTTTATTATATTCCAACATCTCAAACAACTTCACACAACTTTGGTTGTCACAATATATACAAGTAGCATCTAGCTGGAGATCAAATAAATTAGATAGTAGCTTCCTCAACCATACTGCCTCACAACTAGTTGAACAAGCTACGACATACTCTGCTTCAGCTATACTTAGTGCCACGCAAGACTATTTCCTACTAAACCAAGAGATCCTACCTGATCCCATACTAAAGTAGCACCCTATGTGGAAATTGAACCCAGTGATAGAACAATAACACTCACAACAATTATCAATTGTACATGCAAAATCACTCACAAAAGAGACTGAATATGGAGCTGAACACTAAACTGTATTGACTCAGTGTACAATAGCCAACCCTATAACATGATAGGTTGCTGCATTAAATAATTACATAAGGGATTCGAATGCATGAGGAGGCAATTCGAATCTAGTCAAAAGCAGGCTTACTAAAATTAAGCAATTCCCCCATAGGTGCATAAAGTAGTTTCCAAATCATCTAAGGAGCTCACGAATTGGAAAAAGCACTTAGGCCAGATAAAAGGTGATGGAAGTAAAACTCATACATGCTTTTCATAGGAGAAAAGAGTGGAGGATGTGGAGGACAAAAAACTAGTTAACCTCACCTAGTCAAACTTTCCCAATTGCCTTAAAGCACTGAAAAAGCAGGCAATAAAGCAGAAAAAGCAGAAGGGCACCTAGGAGGCCAGGAATAAAGTAGAATTTATTCCTTGAGGTTTCCCAAGCGCTCCATGAGTCAAAATAGGAAATTTTGACCACTATGGATAGGTAGATGACAACTTGCATAAGGTGGAATCATGAAACTAGGCAAATAAGACAAAAATGATTAATTTAATGTCTAAGGTAGCTAACTATGGGTTGATTATTCTAACACCCTGAAGTTCTCTTTCTATCGATGGGGCTACCTACCCAATCTGAATAAACATAACCTTCCAGGTTAATCTTCTGATCAGCCTTATACTTGAGCCCATAATCAACTGTACCCTTTAGGTACCTCAAAATATTCTTTGTAGCAATCAAGTGAAAACGTATCGGATCCATTAGGAACCGGATCAAGGTGTTCACAACAAAGAAAATACCTGATCTCGTATTCGTCAGGTACATCAAGGACACAATCATCTGATGATACATCGTAGCATCAACCGTCTCTGATGAAGCATCACTTAGAAGCTTCAGATTTGATTCCATGGGTGTGGTCATGGCCTTGCAGTCCATCATCCCGAACCTCTTCAGGATATCTACTGCATACTTCCCTTGTCTAAGGGATATTCCATCCGCATTCTACCACACCTCCATGCCTAGAAAATAGTGCATCATACCCAAGTCCTTCATTTCGAACTTAGTAGCAAGATTCCTCTTTGTATTAGCAATCAACCCATCCATACCTGTTACAAATAGATCATCTACATACTATAGGAGTATCACTGGGTTCCCATCTTCAACCTTGTACAAAAGGTTGGAACCTACTTTACTTTTGGTAAAGCCCAAACTGGATAGGAAGATATCAATTCTGGCGTACCATGTCCTGGGTTCCTATTTCAAACCGTACAAGGATTTCTTCAATTTACACACATGAGTCTCCCTATCATGTGTCTCAAAACCGAGTGGCTGCTCCACGTACACTTCCTCTCCCACTACACCATTCAAGAAAGTAGTCTTGACATCCATCTGGTGTATCTTCCATTTCATCACTGCAGCCAGAGCAAGTACTGATCTGATGGAAGTGTATTTGGCTACAGGTGCAAAATTTTCTTCATAATCTATTCCTTCTTTCTGGGAGAATCCACGAGCCACAAATATTGCTTTATGTTTTTCTATGTTTCCATCTACAACATGCTTGATCTTGTAGATCCATTTGGAAGTTACAATAGACTTCCCCTTTGGTCTAGGGACAACATCCTAGACATCATTCTTCATGATCGATTGATACTCTTCGATCATAGCATCCTTCCATTCTTTCCTTTCTGTCACTTCTTCATAGTTGGAAGGTTCTTTATTGATGATGTCACATAATAAGGCTAGATAACCAGAGTAGGACCTGGTTCTTTTCCTTTCTCTGTGATTTTCTTTTGGAGCCCCATATCTTTCTCCACCTTGGATAACTTCTCGTACCCAAGCAAGTTTCCTCTTGTGAGGATTCTTCTCATGAGGTGGATCTACAGGTTCTTGAGGTTCTTCTATTTCTCTATCTTCTTCTTGAATTTCTTCGTTCATGGTTGTGTCATGAATTATGGGTACTTCTTTTTCTTCAGGTTCTTTAGCAGGTCTCTTTCTAGATTTATTGTAAGCTGAGTCTTCGTCAAATGTTACGTCCCTCCTGATGTCAATCTTCTTGAATCCTGGGAAGTATATTCTGTAAGCCTTCGAGCTTTCAGAGTATCCCACAAATATACCCTTCCTTCTTGAAGGATCTAACTTTGTCCTCTTTTCTTTCGGAATGTGTATGTACACTGCACAACCGAATATTCTGAGATGGCTGATTTCTGGTTTCTTGCCAGAAAATACTTCTTTAGGTGTCTTGGTCTCGAGTACTCTATGTGGAGTACGGTTCTGTACATACACCGCTATTCTGGAAGCTTCTGCCCATATATGAATGGGAATATCTTTATCATGAATCATGGCCCTTCCAGCTTCCATGATCGTTCTATTCTTTCTTTCTGCAACCCCATTCTGTTGTGGATTATAGGGAGTGGTTAACTCCCTCTTAATTCCTGAATCTTTGCATAATGTTTTGAATTCATTTGATGTGAATTGTCCACCATTATCTGATTGAAATGTTTTGATCTTGTTTTTTGTATGGTTCTCGATCAAGGCTTTGAATTCCTTGAACTTGCCGAATAATTCAGCTTTGTTCTTCAAGAAGGATATCCATGTATTCCTAGAAAAATCATCAATAAAAGAAGCATAGTATACATACCTGCTTAATTAACTGGATGACATCGGACTGCATACATCGTAGTGGATGAATTCCAAGATTCCTTTCGCCTTTCTCTTTCTACTTGGAAATGTCTTCTTTCTGTTCTTTCCTTTCGCACACCCTTTGCAGACACCATCATGTTTTGCCTAAATTTCTGGAAGACCCTCAACAACTTTGCTTGCAAGTGGTATTGCTCTGTAATGCACATGTGCAAGCCTTTTATGCCAAAGTTCATTTGGTTCTACTGATTCATGAACCAAATCTTGTTCTGGTTGGCCCTTCAACTTGTATAGACCTCCTTCTTGTTCCCTAATCACTACTGCATCATCAATAGTCTTTCCCTTTGGCCACATGAGAACTTGGCCATCTACAAATGCAACCCTCATGCCTTTTACATTCAATGCAGATATGGAGAGGAGGTTCTTCTTTAGTCCTGGTACAAACAAGACATCCTTCATCTTCATAGACTTTCTAGAGTCTCGCTTATAGGAGGATTCCCCACTACCTTTTATTGGATACTGGTAGTCATCCCCAAGTTTCACCTTGTGGGGTGATTCATGTTCTGATAGTTTCACAAAGTATTCTTTGAATCCTATCATATGTTTGGTATCCCCACTGTCTATAAGCCAATCATTGTTTCCATGTGTGATATTTACTGTGAGAGCGAAAATCAAAACATATTCTTCATCACTTTCTTGTTTGATTCTCTTTATGGGAGGTTGATTTTCTTCTGCAGCATGAGCATGATGTCTTCTCTTGTTTCCCTTCTTCTTATGAGAGTTATTTTTGTTTCTAGGACAATATTTGGCAAAGTGTCCTCTTTCANTGTTATCTTTTTGGTGGAAGTGCTTACCTTTGGGGTGATGAGAGTTTCTTCTTCTTTTCTTGGAGTGTATTATAAGATCTTTATCTTCACTTCCCATATTTTCTTCTCGAGATACTATCCAAGCTTCTTCTTGTGAGCATTCCTCCCATGGTCTATTGAAATTAACTAGCTTCTTTCTGGCACAGATCCCTTGAATAAAGGATTCCCATGATCTAGGGAGACCATTCAAGGTGGTCATCACAATTTCTGCATTCTCCACTTCTTCATCTATTGCTTCAAGTTGTTCCTTGATCTGAGAGACTCTTGAAAACTAACACTAGATGGTTTCTACATTCTAGATCTTTACATTCTTCAATTGGTTTCTCAAAGTCATCTTCCGATTTATGTTCTTCCCTTCAAACAGTTTGGTTAGGGAATCAAACATAGCTTTAGGTGTCTTTAGGGAGGAAACCTGTGGTATGAGGTGATCCTTGATTGAATCAGCAATAATCCTCTTAGCCATGACCAATTTCTTCTTTTGTAATTCCTTAGCCTCATCTCCCTCTGGAACTGGAACCTCTTCATTGATGTAAGAGTCCAACTCATTTTCTTCCAGGACCAGGGAGATCCTATACTTCCAGGCTCGCAAGTTATCAGCTCCCTCAAACTTTTCATAAATCTTGGTATGATGAGACATATTAACTGAGAACCTCAAATGGAAATACAAAAGATTTAGATCTTACTAGGTTAAGATGTCAGAACTAGATCTGGAGCTGAATTTCTGTAGAGCTGGTTCAGGAGTAGAATAGGGTTTGACTTTCTCATAGTTATTCCCAACCAAAAACTTTGATCTTGATCTCTAAAATTCGATTTTGAGAAGGAGATCAATCCAGGCCTGGGCTCACTCAAAAATTCCACTTCTATGGAAATCCCTAATTTTCGATAGTAGTGTCGAGTAAAAACCCGAAAATACTCAGAATCAAATTCTGCTTCGATAGAAAGATGCGCCCTAGAGAGGAGAGTCATCTCAACCTACTTTTGTTGAAAATATGTGGAGAGAGATCCAAAAAGTAGGAATCCATAGTTTACACAGCTGCACAGTGTCATCTTCTCAGGTTAGCTCTGATATCATGTTAGATTTTTATCATTCAAGCTAGAATTATCTTAGGATAATTAACTGAGAGAATAACAAGCACATCAATCAAACACAAGATACAATAGACACAAATATTTTCCTCAGGGAAACCATAAAGGAGAAAACCCCGCAACTTCCTCAGAGATAGAATCAATGCCAAAAGTAAAACCCCAAAACAATAAGATGATCTCCCGACAGCAGTAGTCTCTCTCTCTCTTGTCCCAACAACTTCTTCTCTCTCAGTTATGCACTACAACTGAGTGTGAGTGAATGTGTCATAAATAGAGAGACTCACTCTCTATTTATACTAATTCCCGACTTGACAATAACTCACTGGGGCCGACTTCTCTAGGAGAGTATAATAACCCTAGGGCCCCACAACTATAGGGACTTTAACCCTTGATCAATAGGAAGGGTTACCCTCTATGACTTTACATGAGTTGTTTACATTATTGAATCTCCCGATAGGAACATCGGAGCATGACATGACTTAATTACATTATAGATACTTCCCGGAATAAACATCGGGGTACAATACATAAAATATACAATTAAATACATTCAGAAGTTACAAATACATCAACACTCCCTATTAACTAGGAAGGCATTATCTCGACACAATTTATCAGCACAGGTCTTCTTCTCTATATCCACTGGATCATCATCGATTTCTCGTCATCTTCATCTTCAAGTCATCTTCATTACTGGATCTGGATCATCACTCAATCTGGATCATCATTGCTGAATCATCATCACTAGATCTAGATCATCACTGCTAGATCATCACTTGATCTGGATCATCACTGGGTCATCATTACTGGTGCTATCTCTCGATTATTCTTGTCATAAGAAGTTCTATAGATCCATCCATTTTTAATGATGGTTGTAGGCCTAGCCTCCATGTAGGTCTTCTTCAACGCTTATATTTGACCCCAAGTCAGAATGGCCCACCCAGCACTTACATCTAACCATGAGAGGAACACATCCAACAACCATTTCAGAAAGGCACACCCAACACTCACATCGGACCATGGGAGGAACACATCCAAGAACCATGTCAAAAAGGCCCAACACTCACATCCGATCATGGGAGAAACACATCCAAGAACCATATCGAAAAGCCTCAACACTCACATACGATCATGGGAGGAACACATCCAAGAACCATATCGGAAAGGCTCAACACTTATATCTGACCATGGGAGGAACACATCCAAGAACCATGTGAGAAAGGCCCAACACTCACATCCGATCATGGGATGAACACATCCAAGAACCATACCAGAAAGGCTCAGCACTCACATCGGATCATGGGAGGAACACATCTAAGAACCATATCAAAAAGGCTCAGCACTTATATCTAACCATGGGAGGAACACATCCAAGAACCATGTCAGAAGGGATCAGCACTTATATCTGACCATGGGAGGAACACATCTAAGAACCATGTCAGAAGGTCAACATGTATATTTGACCATGGGAGGAACACATCCAAGAACCATGTTAGAAGGGATCAACACTTATATCTAGCCATGTGGGGAACAAATCCTGCATCCATGCTAGAAGGGCTCAACACTTATATCCAACCATGTGGGGAACACATCCCACATCCATGCTAGAAGGGCTCAGCACTTATATCTGATCATGTGGGAACACATCCCACAGTCTCCTCAGAATTGATCTGCACTTATATCTGATCATGTGGGAACACATCCCATAGTCACATCAGAATGGCTCTGCACTTACATCTTATCATGTGGGAACACATCCCACAGTCACATCAGAATGGCTCTGCACTTACATCTGATCATGTGGGAACACATCCCACAGTCACATCAAAATGGCCCTAAGCTCCAGGCTGAGTATTATTGGTAACTGACTAGGTTCCTCCATTCTCCCAAAGAATGGCCTTCAGCGCTTATATTTGATCATGTGGGAACACATCCCACAGTCACCTTAGAATGGCTCAGCACTTACATATGACCATGGAAGGAACCAATCCTCTCACCATGTCAGAATGGCTCATGGACTCATCTCTTCCCCTTGGAGGGAACATCGATCTGGAGAACACCAAGCTTCTCCCTGAAGCACTCAAACTTCACTCTATCCAATGGCTTAGTCAACACATCAACTATTTGTTTTTCCGTCGCAACATACTGGAGCTTCATTGCTCCTCTCCACACCATATCCCTGATATAGTGATATTTGATATCGATATGCTTCGAATTGTCATGGAACACCGGGTTCTCAGACAACTTCACACAACTTTGGTTGTCGCAATATATGTAAGTAGCATCCAACTGGAGATCAAATAAATCGGATAGTAGCTTCCTCAACCATACTACCTCACAACTAGCTGAAAAAACTGTGATATACTCTGCTTCAGCTGTACTAAGTTCCACACAACACTGTTTCCTGCTAAACTAAGAGATCATACCTGATACCATACTGAAGCAGCACCTTGAAGTGCTCTTTCTATCGATGGCACTGCCTACCCAATCTGAATCAACACAACCTTCCAGGTTAATCTTCTGATCAACCTTATACTTGAGCCCATAATCAACTGTACCCTTTAGGCACCTCACAATATGCGTTGCAACAATCAAGTGAACATGTCTCGGATCCATCAGGAACTGGCGCAAGTTGTTCACAGCAAAGCAAATATCTTGTCTCGTATTCGTCAGGTACATCAAGGACCCAATCATCTGACAATACATCATAGCATCAATCGTCTTTGATGAAGCATCACTTAGAAGCTTCAAATTCGATGCCATGGGTGTGGTCATGGCCTTGCAGTCCATCATCCTGAACCTCTTCAAGATCTCTACTGCATACTTCCCTTGTACGAGGGAGATTCCATCCACATTCTTACACATCTCCAAGCCTAGAAAATAGTGCATCATACCCAAGTCCTTCATTTCGAACTCATCAAGAAGCCTCCTCTTTGTATCATCAATCAACCCATCCATACCTGTTACAAACATATCATCTACATATAACAGGAGTATCACTAGGTTCCCATCTTCAACCTTGTAGTAAAGGTTGGAATATGCTTTACTTTTGGTAAATCCCAAACTGGATATGAAGTTATCAATTCTGTCGTACCATGTCTTGGGTGCCTTTTTCAAACCGTACATGGATTTCTTCAATTTACACACATGAGTCTCCCTGTCATGTGTCTCAAAACTGAGTGGATGATCCACATACACTTCCTCTTCCACTACACCATTCAAGAAAGAATTCTTGACATCCATCTGGTGTATCTTCCATTTCATCACTGTACCTAGAGAAAGTACTGATCTGATGGAAGTGTATCTGGCTACAGGTGAAAAAGTTTCTTCATAATCTATTCCTTCTTTCTGGGAGAAGCCATGAGCCACAAATATTGCTTTATATTTTTCTATGTTGTTGTCTACAACATGCTTGATCTTGTAGATCCATTTGGAAGTTACGATAGACTTCCCCTTTGGTCTAGGGACAACATCCTAGACATCATTCTTCATGATTGATTGATACTCTTCGATCATAGCATCCTTCCATTCTTTTCTTTTTGCCTCTTCTTCATAGTTGGAAGGTTCTTTATCGATGAAGTCACATAATAAGGCTACATAACCGGAGCAGGATCTGGTTCTTTTCCTTTCTCTGTGATTTTCTTCTAGAGCCCCATATCTTTTTGCACCTTGTATAGCTTCTTGTACCCAAGCAGGTTTCCTCTTGTGAGGATTCTTCTCCTGAGGTGGATCTATAGGTTCTTGAGCTTCTTCTATTTCTCGATCTTCTTCTTGAATTTCTTCTTTCATGGTTGTGTCAGGAATTCTGGGTACTTCTGTTTCTTCAGGTTCTTCAGGTTCTTCAACAGGTCTCTTTCTGGATTTTTTGTAAGCTAAGTCTTCGTCAAATTTTACGTCCCTGCTGATGTCGATCTTCTTGAATCCTAGGAAGTATATTCTGTAAGCCTGGGATCTAAATTTTTCCTCTTTTCTTTCAGAATGTGTATGTACAATGGACAACCGAATATTTTGAGATGGATGACTTTTGGTTTCTTGCTGAAAAAGACTTCTTTAGGTGTCTTGTTCTCAAGTACTCTGTGTGGAGTACGGTTCTGTACATACACCGTTGTTCTAGCAGCTTCTTCCCATAGATGCATGGGAAGATCTAGATCATGAAGCATGGCCCTTGCAGCTTCCATGATCGCTCTATTATTCCTTTCTTCAACCCCATTATGTTTTGGATTATATGGAGTGGTTAACTCCCTCTTAATCCCTGAATATTTGCATAATGTTTTGAATTCATTTGATGTGAATTCTCCACCATTATCTGATCGAAAGGTTTTGATCTTATTTTCTGTATGGTTCTCGATCAAGGATTTGAATTCCTTGAACTTGCTGAATAATTCATCTTTGTTCTTCAAGAGTATATCCATGTCTTCCTAGAAAAATCATCAATAAAAGAAACATAGTATACATACCCACTTAATGAACTGGATTACATCGGATCGCATACATCGGAGTGGATGATTTCCAAGATTCCTTTCGCCTTGCTCTCACTACTTGGAAATGTCTTCTGTTTGTTCTTTCCTTTCGCACATCCTTTGCAGACACCGTCATGTTTTTCCTGAATTTATGGAAGAAGCCATGAGCCCCACTGTCTATAAGACAATCATTGTTTCCATGTGTAATATTTCCCGTCAGAGTGGAAATCAAAACATATTCTTCATCACTTGAAGAATCATCACTTTCTTGTTTGATTCTCTTTATGGGAAGTTCATCGTCTTCTGCAGCATGAGCATGATGTCTTCTCTTGTTTCCCTTCTTCTTATGAGAGTTATTTTTTTTTCTAGGACAATCTTTGGCAAAGTGTCCTCTTTCATCACATGTATAGCATATGAATTTAGATAAATCTCTTCAAGTGTTATCTTTTTGGTGGAAGTTCTTACCTTTGGGGTGATGAGAGTTTCTTCTTCTTTTCTTGGAGTGTACTATAAGAGCTTGATCTTCACTTCCCATCTTTTCTTCTCAAGCTACTATCCAAGCTTCTTCTTGTGAGCATTCCTCCCACAGTCTACTGAAATTGACTAGCCTCTTTCTGGCACAGATCCCTTGAATAAAGAAGTCCTGGAAATCGACCGTCACAATCTGTTCCGCATATGGAAATAGATCATCGGCTGAGAATCAACCCACAAGAATAAACAGTGCAGAAAGTTTGAGTTGTGGAATCAGGGAAATATGGAAATTGCGATCCTACATCCCGCATGCAGAATAGACCATTGCAGACATAATTAGTTGTGGAAATAAATATTATGGAGCTGCATCCCACAAGTTTCGGAAAGGAGAGTTGCAGAAGGAGATCTGTAGGGAAAAGAATTTAATGAAAGACGTTTCCACATCCCGCATTCCACAGAGTTTGCAGAAGGAATATTTATGCCAGGAAATTCAACCTATTAACAAAAGTCTTGGACAGATTTGGTCATTCAGGCCATCAGTTTTTGTATCAGAGAAGAACAAATATTTTGTGTAGTGATTCAACTAATCAATTGAATTGTGAAGAAAGATGTCGCCGAGAAGGGGATGCGCGCATGGAGTTCCTGTAGGACGTGGTCAAGGAAGACAACCTGCAGAAATAAAAATGGAAAGAAACATGAGAATAATGGAAGAAATGTTAGAATCTATGGAAATAAAGAACCATTCAAACAATTCAGATGACAGTGATGAAGAAGCCAAATCTGAATCCTCTGAGGAAGAAGAAGAAGATCATAAAGAAGTCAAAATATTGAAGATGTTGATGAAAACCAGTGGCAGACCAAGAATAGAACTACCTATGTATTCAGGTAACTTAAATGTTGAAGAACTCATGGATTGGATTAATGATCTGAGTAAATACTTTGATTTTGAAGAGATAGAATACAAGAATAAAGTAAGATATGAAACTACAAGATTGAAGGGACATGCAGCTATCTGGTGGGATGAGCTCCAGATCCATCGAGAAAGAAGAGGTAAGAAAAAAATTAACTCTTGGGTTAAGATGTTGCATAAGATTAAAAGTCAATTTATGCCTAAGGACTATCAGTTAAATCTTCTTAGACAATTACATAACCTTAGACAAAAGGCTATGACAATAAAGGAATATACATAAGAGTTTTTAGATTGAATATTAGATCTGGACACACAAGGGGAGGTCTAGAAAGAGTAGCTAGGTATATCAATGGGTTGAGATATGATATACATGATGAAATCAGTGTATTAAATTTGAAAACTGTAGAAGATGCATATCAGGAAGCTTTAAAGATAGAAGAGAAATTGCTAAGAAAACAAAACCATAGGAATAGAGGAAAGAACATGGTAAGAGGCAAATGTGTTCCAAACAAAGGACGTAGAACTTCTAAAGATGAACCTGAAAGTTCTAGCATTGGAAGTCATTCTATAGAGGAGGATTAAGAGGAGGTAGAGGAAGAGGTAGAAATAGAGAAGTAAGATGTTATACTTGTGGAGAGGTTGGACATATGTCTTGGGATTGTCCAAGAAATAAATACACAGGTCAAAGAAATGTGAATGTTGTAGAGGCTCAAGAAGAATTAAAAGATGAAAAAAAGGTGAATAATATTCCATAGGATGGGGAGGCTCTTATGTTGAAGAGAGTCTTGGTGAATATAGAGAAACAAGTACATGAACCAGTTCAAAGGAAAAGTCTGTTTAGAACAAGGTGTGAGTCACAAGGTAAGTGTTGTTAAATGGTTATTGATAGTGGTAGAATTGAAATTTGGTTTCCACAGAGATGATAGAGAAGCTGGGATTGAAGAGGATGAAGCATCCCACTCCTTACAAAGTGTCTTGGTTGCATAAAGGACATCAACTCTTAGTGAATGGGAAGTGTAATGTGGAGTTCCATATTGGTACTTACAAGGATGAAACATTGTGTGAGATAATTCCTATGGATGTGTGCCATATACTCTTAGGGATGACATGGAAGTATGACAAGAAAGTTGTTCATGATGGGACCAAGAATACTTATTCTTTGGAGAAATATGGGAAGAGACATACCTTGTCACCCTTAGAAGATGAAGCAATTCAGGGAAGTTCAGGATCAAGCATTCTGCAGATGTCTAGAAAAGAACTGTTACAAGAAGTTCAAAAAGAAAAGGATCTACATTTTACTCTTATTGGAAATCCAAAGGTAATTTTAACTTCTACAAATTTGGATGATTTTCCACATGAATTTAAAAATTTGCTTGATAAATATGTTGGGATTATTGTGAATGAATTTCCAAATGAATTACCTCCTGTAATAAGTATTAGTCATCACATTGACTTAATACCTAGTCCAATTTTACCTAACAAAGAAGCTTACAAATTAACCCCTCTAGAAAATGAGGAAATCAAACATCAAGTACAGGAGCTGTTGGAGAAGGGATTAGTGAAAGAGAGTTTGAGTCCTTGTGCCGTATCTACTACACCAAGTACAAATAAATATGGTGGATCGAGAATGTGTACTGATTCTAGTGCAATCAACAAGATCACTATCAGGTATAGATTTCCTTTACCCATAATTGATGATTTGATAGACTATTTAAGTGGTTCAAAATATTTTTCCAAAATAGATTTGAAAAGTGGATATCATCATATTATAATAAGGGAAGGGGATGAATGGAAAACAACATTTAAAAAAAATGATGGTCTATATGAGTGGTTAGTGATGCCATTTGGGCTTACAAATGCACCCAGTACTTTTATGAGATTTATGAATGAGGTATTGAAGGAATTTACAGGAATATTTGTGATAGTATATCTAGATGACATTCTGATTTTTAGTCAGAACAAAGAAGAGCATTTAAGGCACCTTAAGTTGGTGTTGAGGAATTTGTAGAAGGAGAAGTTGCTGATAAATTTGAAGAACTGTATCTTCCTAAAGAAAGAATTGGTCTACTTGGGGTTAGTGGTTTCATAAGAAGGACTGAAAATGGATTCTGATAAAGTGCAAACAATTTTAAATTGGCAAGTTCCAAGGAATTCTTATGAGGTAAGAAGTTTTCATGGACTTGCTAGTTTCTATAGGATTTTCATTAAGAATTTTAGTCAGATTTGTGCACCTTTGATAGATACTTTCAGAGGAAGTAAACAACCTTTCAAATGGACCGAAGCAGCTGACAGAAATTTTAAATTGTTGAAGAAGAATATAACTGAGAAGCATGTTTTGTCTTTGCCCAGTTTTGATAAAGTGTTTCAAGTGGAGACAGATTCTAGTGGAACAACAGAGGGAGCAGTTTTAAGTCAAGAGCAGAGGCCAATAACATATTTCAGTGAAATGTTGAATGAATATAAACAGAAGTAATCTTCGTATGATAAAGAATTATATGTTGTTGTGCAAGCTCTTAAAAAGTGGAGACATTATTTAATGCATAGGGAATTTGTTTTGTATTCTGACAATCATGCTTTGCATTTCATCAACAACCAGCCTAAATTAAATTAGAGGCATGCTAAATTAGTAGAATTTTTGCAGAACTTTACCTTTGTTATCAAACATACAAGTGGTAAGTCTAATAAAGTTGCTAATGCTTTGAGCAGGATAAGTTTGGTAATGCAGGAAGTTAAGGTCAGTACTTTGGGAGTTGAAAATTTGATTACTATGTATAAAGAGGATGCAGATTTCAAGGATATTTATGCTGCCTATGAAAATCCAGTTACCCATAACAGAAGCCAGTGGTTAGATTATATGTTACAGGAAGGATTGTTTTTCAATGATAGTAAGTTGTGTATTCCAATATTTTCAATGAGGGAAAATTTAATTCAAGAAAAACATAGTGGGGGTCTCTCCGGACATTTTGGGAAAGACAAGAATTTTGCTCTAGTGAGTAATTTTTATTTTTGGCCAAAGATGCAGCATGATGTGAAGAAATTTGTTGAAGGATGTAGAATCTGTCAACATGCAAAAGGGAGAAGTCAGAACACATGATTGTATCAACCATTACCTATTCCAGCTAGGCCTTGTGATTCAATAGGCATGGATTTTGTTTTATGTTTACCTAGAACACAGAGAGGTCATGATTCAATTAATGTTGTAGTGGATAGATTTTCTAAAACAACTCATTTCATTGCATGCAAAAAGACTAATGATGCAACAAACATTTCTAATCTATTCTTTTCCGAAATTGTAAAGTTGCATGGTTTTCCTTTGAGTATTGTGTTTGGCAGAGATACAAAATTTGTTGGTCATTTTTGGAGAACTCTATGGAAGAAATTTGGGACTAATATCAGTTTTAGTTCTGCTTGTAACCCTCAGACTAATAAACAGTATGAAGTGGTAAATAGAAGCTTGGGAAATATACTGAGAAGTTTGGTGTATGAACATCCAAAACAATGGGACTTGGCTTTATCTCAGGCTAAATTCGCATAAAATGATTCAACCAATAGAAGTACAGGTATGAGTCCTTTTCAAATTGTTTGTGGGATGCATCCAAGAGGTGTATATGAACTTAGATATTTGGGAAAATAGGAAAAGAGAAGTGCAGAGGGTGAAGACTTTGCAGTTAGTATGCATGGTCTACAAGAAACCATTAAGAAGAGATTATAGGAAAGTGTAGAGAAGTATAAACAAAGAACATACCTAAAGAGGAGAGAAGTGAATTTTTAGATTGGAGATTTAGTAATGGCCTATATTAAAAAGGAAAGGTTTCCTAAGGGAACTTATAATAAGTTGAAGCTTAAAAATATTGGACCTTGTAAATTTTTAAAGAAGTTTTCCACAAATGCTTATGAAATTGAACTTCCTTCTGACCTTCAGATTTCACCAATTTTTAATGTTTCAGATTTGTATCCTTTTAGAGATGCAGGTATCCAACTAGATGGTCTAAGTTCAGATAGAGATGATCTAGCTATAGATTGGCAAGGACAAATTCCACAAAAAAACAACCTCAGATTGAAGCCATCCATGACAAAAGAATCTTACGGAATATCAGGAACAAAAATTTCTTTCAATACCTGGTCAAATGGAGAAATCAGTGTACTGAAGATGCAACCTGGATGACAGAGAAAGAAATTTCCAAGTACAATGTACTGCTTGAAGACTTAATGAAAAATTATTTTCTTCCCCAGGAGTATGATGTTGAGTTATCCTCTAGTTACAATCAGTTAGATCACTTTCATCTATCCTAGTGCTATTTTTGCATGCATGGAGGGAGTGTGGCACCTTTTATCCACCTACCTCATCAGCTAATTGTTTGTCAACTAATTTAGACATCCATAGTTAAACTAGTGAGATCCAACATTGATTTAGACACACTGAGTTAGCTAATCAGTCAGTTAGAACTGATAGATTCGAATCCTATCTTTAGCATTGGAATTATATTTATTGTATAAACATTGTATTATTGATTAATGAATGAATATTAATGTTGTGATTAATTGAGCAATTCTTGTCCGATTTATCTGAAATTTGTGTCATGAATTTCTTGTTTAGTGTACATTCTCTTTGATTATTCCACTGCATAATCCCATTCCTACAACTTTCATATTGGCATGTATATCAATGGTTCACAAATTTAGCACCGAGAAATCCTAAGACTATACAAATCCCAAGTTCACTAGTTGATTCCTCATTGGTCTCTTATGCAATGTTACTTATACTACATGGTTTTAAGTCTTATCTATTTTTCACTGGTTGGTTATCCATGACCTTATTAATATTTGGACTGATATTATACATGTTGGGATCTATTCTAAACACTTATGATTCATATCTCAAGTCCATTCATCATTTAGATTTTTACACTCATCATTTTCCCCCGATTGCTCATAGTTTTCCTAGTCTAGCCCTATATCCTCCTAGAGTCACTGAAGCCTTTGTCTTTGCATTTCTATATGCCAATGTTTCTGATATATCAATTTATCAGCCTCATATCACATATGGGAAGGTGCTACATTAGATTGGAAGAATGACATGTGATTCACATCACAATTTTGCAGTTATTCAAGGAATTAAGTGTGTAACAAATTGTCTTAATTTTTTGTACTCTTTGGGAAGGAGTATGCACGTATATATTTTCCATTTCATATTTTGTTTGTATATTATATTTTGTTAGCAGCAATAAGCATTCATATAATTCTCCTACGTCATCATTTGATGAGATACAAGGAGTCTCTCCTCTTCTTTCTTGCAGATTCTACACTCTAGCGCATGGTCATGGAGTTCATGATTTCTTCATCAAGTATTTCACCAAGAAGCAGTTCATTCAGATCATTCAAGTGAAGCTAAGGACCTACTGAAGACATGTTTTTTCAAAAAATTTGCCTTGTCCTTTCTTGAGGGAGGATATATCCCATGTGATTTCTCCTCTTTCCTCACTTTTCTAGACATGGATAATTGTAAAGGGTGACCATAGCCTTGTTGTTGGGCCATATATACACCTATATATCATTATAAGTTTAAAATTAAAGGGGGGTGTGGGAATATAATAAACCCACTTCATAACTTAAGATAAATTATTTAATCAATTTTGATTAATTTCCTACACACCAGCCTAGATAGTTGGCATCCACTTGCACTACATAGTCAACACTTGCCATATACACCTCATGAAATATTTAATATTAATTCTAGGTTGATCATGTCCACTTTATTGACTGCTAGAATTAGTAACTGTGCTTTCTTGCAGATTCTGCCTCACTATGATTTTATCTAGCTTTTCTGTGGATAAGGTAAATCTAGTCAACTAGGAAACTGCTATCTTTTGTTATCAACCCATCATCCATGATTTTATTTGCATTTTAGAGGATTAGCATGTTTTTCCATCCCTCTTGACAACTCACTCATGCTTTTTCTAATTCATGAGGCCGTTGATTGATTTGGGAAGTGCTTTAGCCACTTATGGGGATTTACCATATTTAGTAAATCTACCTTTCTGAGATTGATGAATTGTCTCCAGTACAACTCGATTTTACCTATGAGGGATGTACTATTTATGTACAATATTATTCATCATTATTAAATGGAAGGATACACTCTAATATTCATCTTTTCATTCATGTGATTCAGTGTCTATTCTCTCTTTATTTTTCGTGTGTATGCTTGTGAGAATTATCTTAGTAGCAAGATCTATTTCTAGTGCTTCTTCTTAGCATATTTACTCATAGAATTGGAGCTGATATTTCTACAACAACAATAGGTTCCCAACAAGAGATTGAGTTTAAAAGTCAGCATAAATTAAAAGGATCCTCACTGATTGTGTCTCCACATTATAAATATTTTTCAATCATTATTGAAAAAATGATTTTTGAAAACAATCTAGGACTATATTGTTATCATTGTAATTTTTTGCTTGATTTGTGTTAAAGTGATTCCTAACCAATATCCACTAACATGATTAGATTATAACAATTAGAATCATATGACTATTGACTCTAAGTTTTCTAACACTTATAAGAAAGATTTTCTTAACAATATTTGAAATAAGGTGAAAAAGGTTATGTCTTCGTCCATATATAATAAAAAAACACTTCCTACAAAGCCATTATATGAGATAATCCATAATAGATCAAAATAATATTCAATTTCAGAGTTCACAAATAGAAAAACTTGTTCAAGCCCTATATATATAGTATAATGTTTTAAGCAGTCCCTGTTTTCTTTTGATTTTTTAAGTGGGCTTTCTAGAATAAAGGGATTGTGTACATTATGTGTTTCTTCCAAGTACACTATGTGTATATTCGCTAGAATATAGATGGGGGGTAAGAGGCAGACATCACGAGACATGATGTCGAAATAAAAGGAAATGGATTAGGTTAGCCAATGGGAATTACCCATTTGTATAGTATATTTGATACTAGAGTAAGTTGGGAGTATGTATGACCGTTGTTGTAGATGACAAGGAATTTCTGTCATAATACTCTTCCTATCCCCCATTCTCTTTCCAGACAAGACAACTAGTAATGACGTTGTGACCTCACATGACCAAACAGTGGTCAAGAAAATTTGGTAGAGGAGAATAGCACTCAAACTACTGAATAAATTGAGAATATAGAAAGAGAAGTAATCACAATAAAATGACCATAGTATCAAATACAATGGACATAAGATGTACCCTGGGAAAACCAATATGGAAAAACCAAACAAGAAGGTGAGGAATCTTCCTTTCCCTTTACATCTCAGACATAAAATACAAGATAAAAAGAAATTTGTACTCACTATGGAGTTATAATAGAAAATATGGTTTGAGTGGCTGCTACGAGGTCTCCTGCTTCTATATAGCTCAAAATATCCAACTCCTTTTCTTTACTCATCTATGGAACCATAAATCAATACAATAGGGAAATAACCCCTTCCTTTCCTTGCAACTCAATATTTAACATTTTTTGGCATCCATATAGGGTTAGTGTTAGGTTTAGGGATAGGGTTTTTGCATGCCTCAACTCCCAATTCGGATTAGGGTTTTGAACCCTCTAGAATATTCATGAAAACCTACATGTGACATCCACATGTTAGTGATGGGAGTTGGTGTGGCATTTACTTGGTGTTATGGTGGTAAAACCATAAGTCAACTTACCAAGGTTGTAAATTCCTCATATGGACTCCACTCAAGGTGATCTTTGGACTATTTGAATATTTTTAATAAGTAGAACAACATGGAATGGATTAGAAGTTTGATCACAAACTTTTGACCTGAAAAATGGTTGTTTGATACCCAAAACCATCCCCTTATACTTTGAGACCCTAAATTGCCAAAATATAATCTTCCCCTAAAATAGGCCCTACAAATCCATGGCACCAATTTTCCACTCAAAAAATACCAAAATATCTGAAAAACTATTTAGGGTTCCATTTTGGATCACTTATTGTCAACTCTAAATAATAAGACAAAGCCTTAGGATGGTCAACATGATGGTCCAACAAAGGGTTCCCAACAAGAGATTGAGTTTAAAAGTCAGCATAAATTAAAAGAATCCTCAGTGATCATGTCTCCACATTATAAATATTTTTCAATCATTATTGAGAAAAATGATTTTTGAAAAGAATCTAGGACTGTATTGTTATCATTGTAATTTTTGGCTGGATTTGTGTTAAAGTGATTCCTGACCAATATCCACTAACATGGTTAGATTACAACAGTTAGAATCAAATGACTATTGACTCTAAGTTTTCTAACACTTATAGGAAATATTTTCCTGGAAACCTTTGAAAGAAGGTGAAAAAGGATATGTCTTCGTACAAATAAAAAAATTACTTCCCACAAAGCCATTATATGAACTACTCCAAAACATATCAAAAGAATATTCAATTTTAGAGTTCACAAATCAAAAAAATTGTTCAATCCATATCTCAATATTATAATATTTTAAGTTGCCCTTGTTTTCTTCTAAATTTTCAAGTGGGTTTTCTAGAATACAACCATCATGTACATTATGTGTTTCTTCTAACTATGATATGTGTATATTCTCTAGAAGAAATATGGGGGTTAAGAGGCGGCCATCACAAGAGGTGATGTCGAAATAAAAGGAAATGGATTAGGTTGGACAATGGGCATTACCCATTTGTATAGTATATTTTATGCTAGAGTAAGTTGGGAGTATGTATGATAGTTGTTGTAGATGACAATGAATTTCTATCATAACACTCTTCCTGTCACCCATTCTCTTTCCACACAAGACAACTAGTAATGAATTTGTGACCTCACATGGCCAAGCAGTGGTCAAGAAAATTTGGTAGAGGAGAATATGACTCAAAATACTAAATAAACTAAGAATATAGAAAGAGAAGCAATCATAATAAAATGACCACAACATCAAATACAATGGAACAAGATGTACCCCAGGAAACCCAATCTAGGAAAACCCAACAAGAAGGTGAGTACTATGCATTTCCCTTTTCATCTCAAACTTAAAATACAAGATAAAAGGAAAGTTGGACTCACTATGGAGTTATAACAGACACTATGTCCCGAGTGGTTGCTACGAGGTATCCTTCTTCTATATAGCTCAAATTATACCACTCATTTTATTTGCTAATATATGGAACCGGGAAATATCCCCTTCCTTTCCTTGTATCTCAATATTTAACATGTCTTGGTATCCATCTAGGGTTAATGTTAGGGTTAAGAATGGGGTTTTTTCATGCCTCAACTCCCAATTAGGATTAGGGTTTTTAAACCTATAGAATCTTCTTGAAAACCTACATGTGACATCCACATGCTAGTTATGGGATTTTTTGTGGCATATGCTTGGTGTTATGGTGGTCAAAGCATAAGTCAACTTACCGAGGTCGTAACTTCCTCATATGGACTCCACTCAAGGTGATATTTGGACCATTGGAATATTTTCAATAAGTAGAACAACATGGAATGGATTAGAAGTTGTTTCACAAAATTTTGACTGGAAAAATGGTTGTTTGATACCCCAAACCATCCCCTTATGATTTCATAACCTGAATCACCAAAATATACTCTTCCCCTAAAATAGGCCCTATAAGTCCATGGCACCAATTTTCCACTCAAAAAATACCAAAAAAACTGACAAATTATTTAGTGATCCATTTTGGACCACTTATTGTCAACTCAAACTAATAAGACAAAGCCTTAAATGGTCAAAATGATGGTACACCAAAGGGTTCCCAAAAAGAGATTGAGTTTGAAAGTCAGCAGAAATTAAAAGGAGCCTTAGTGATAATGTCTCCACATAAAAAATAGTTTTCAATCATTATTGAAAAAAAATATTTTTGAAAACAATCTAGGACTATATTGTTATCGTTGTATTTTTGGTAAATTTGTGTTAAAGTGATTCCTGACTGATATCCACTAACATGGTTAGATTACAATAGTCAAAATCAGATGACTATTGACTCTAAGTTTTCTAACGCTTATAGGAAATCTTTTCTTGAAAATATTTGAAAGAAGGTGAAAAAGGTTATGTCTTGGTACAAATAAAAAAAATACTTCCTACAAAGCCATTATATGAGCTACTCCAAAATAGATCAAAATAATCTTCAATTTCAGAGTTCACATAGTAGAAAAAATTGTTTAAGCCCTATCTGAATAGTATAATCTTTTAAGCAGTCCCTTTTTTCTTCTGAATTTCAAGTGGGATTTCTAGAATACATGAATAATGTACATTATGTGTTTCTTCCAAGTATGCTATGTGTTTATTCTCTAGAAGATAGGCAGGGGGGTAAAAGGCGACCATGACAAGACGTGATGTCGAAATAAAAGGAAATGGATCATGTTAGCCAATGGGAATTACCAATTTCTATAGTATATTTGATGCTAGAGTAAGTTGGGAGTATGTATGAAAATTGTTGTATATGACAAGGAATTTCTGTCATAACATGATAACCCTCTTCCTTTCCCCCATTCTCTTTCTAGACAAGGCAACCAGTAATGACGTTGTGACCTCACATGGCTAAGCATCGGTCAATAATATTTGGTAGAGGAGAATGTGGGCCGTGATAACACAGTAGGAGAATGTAGGTTGAGACTCATTATATCTCCCAGGACCAAAAAACGTGTTATCACTCAAAATGTACCGCAGGCTATGAAAGGAAATCTCATGGTAACCATATAACCACTTTAAGAAAGAAACATGACTTCTTTCTTTCTAGAGAGGGATCTCTCAATTGTTGTTTTACAACACCAAATATGTACATAAAATAAAGAATTATATTGTATTTTTTATTGAAACAGGGAAAGTAAACATTGGGCTATGGAGTCAAAATATATATAATCAATCACAAAGCTATGTGCATGGAAATTTCAACAAAGGCAAGATAGTTATTTAGTTACAGTCAAAATGCTATTTGTCTGGTGATAAGGAAAGAAATAAGAACAATCCATCAATACAGAGCACCATAAGATGAATTTTGCATTAACTTTAGTTGAAAGGTTTGTGAATATCTGAAATAACATCCAGAGCATATAAATATGAATTATTAACCATTAAACACTCATTTAAGACATGAAGGAATACATAATGAAACGCAATAAACGATAAAACAGTCACAGCACGAAAGGAAAGATAGACTGTAATCATAAACAATGCATGAATCTTTGATGAAAGGTCAGCTTTGACTATGTAATTTATTAAGATAAATCCCAAAATACACAACACATTTCTCACGGGTTCCAACCCTTTTTCCATACAACATAGAGGTTCTTATACAATTGCTTCATGAGCTGTAATAAAACTAACTGCTAAAAATAGGCATAATTGCCATTACATGTGTCAATCGACACTTATCAACTACTATCAGCTTCCAGAAAATAAACTAATTCCAAATAACTATTCTTCAGCATTGAAATATCCATGAGCTTCCATGTCTTCAAGCGTGCAATGTGTACTTGGTCCTACCGAAATTTTCTATTGTTTTCCATTGGTAACAGATGGAAGTTCCAAAGTGGACATTTCCTTTGCTAACACGCGCAACTCTATATGGTCCCTACAAGAATAATTCTGTAAATGAGAACATGCTTCCTTAAAAGAAAAAAATATCTCGAACTCATCAACCAACTTATCAACAATTGTCTTTCCAGAAAACGATTGGTTCATATCAGTGAAATTGGTGTGATCCAATCTGCATTGAATGAGATTTTCTTGGTACTCCTTCCAAGTCATCATTGTTCCTTTTTCTTCCCAGAAGAATGGAAGTCCTTTCTTAAATAAGGGAGAAATCATATCTATGAAGAGCTTCAATTGATGTGCCATGATATCAATTTTGAGATGGACAATGTCTAAATGATGATACTTGTTTACTACCTTCCTGACTAAGCTTATAATTGATATTATGTCCTTAATGTTTTCATTTTTCAAATCATCCTCTGTCAAGCCATTCAAAAACTTGATGGATATATTGGCATAATCAATTAGATTTTTATTCAACTTCTCCCTGGCTGCTGTCATAATTTGTCTAGATGACTGAATCACAGCCTCTTTATCCAACACATAGTCAAGATAAGGTCTTAATTTGCTTGCATCCTCTATGATGGCATCCAAAATGATATGTTTCCCCCCCTGTAGTGGTAATTGTCCTGTGACTTTCTTCATTAATTTTTCATTTTTGGATTGCAATTCATGGCATTTGGTTTCCCAAGCCCGACATTTAGTTTCCCAAGATTTGATCTCTTGTTCCCTTTTTAATGCCAAACTTTCCAAGTTTTTATTCTGATTTTTCAATCTTGTTAGCTCTAAATCCTTTAGACCTACCTATGCCATGGATTGAACAATGGAGAAATCACAAGATTCAGTAAAAGAAGGAATTATTCTACTTTGAAACTATTTTTCCTTGTCTTGCAACTCCTTCTCTTTCTCCTGTAATTTCCTTTCCAACTCATCAAATTTTACTTTGAGAATCTTTTCACTTTCTACTACCAAAGTTATATCTTTCTTCCATTGTTTCTCTTTTTTTGCCAACTTTAATAATTTAGCTTTTCAATAAGTCAACTCGCTACTCAAGCCTTCTTTTTCCTTCTCAAGTTCAGCTAATTCAGATGCCTGTATCAGTTGTGTAACTGGTATATTCAATTTATTTTTCAATAGTTGAATGGAATTTTCCTTTTCATTTAGTAACTTTTGTTGCTCCCTTATCTGCTTGGTTCTCAGCATCCATCAAATATGTCTGCAATTTCTTTTTTTGCGCCTGGTGGGATCTGTTCTCCACCTTCTCCTGTCTCGGTTGATTCTTAATTTTACTTTTACTAGTTTGCAACTTTGAAATTTTCAATGTATATTTCAATAAATTAGTAAAGATAATGTCCCTTGTTTGCTTATGCAGGTGTATCATATCAGGGATAGGGATATTTTCTAAATCCATCTTCATTTCATCCACCCTATTTTTGGTTGCTAAGGCCAAGTATTCTGGAAATAATCTCTAACAGTAATAAGGGATACATTTTGATTTGAGATTTTCCTTATGAATACAACTTCAAAGATTCCTATGAAGTTATATATTTAGTCTCCTTATGTTTCTCCAACAATTCTGTCTTATTTTTAAACTGAGATATAGAATCAGCTAGTGTATCAACAAATGCATATTCATTCACCTCAAAGGCAGGACCTGTAACTTTCATCTTTTTCTTTCCTGTATCTTCTTATGTAACTTGGACCAGTTGTCCTTCTACTTTAATTATCTGCTTATTAGGATTCCTAGCTATATCTTCCTCTTCAGTATCCATGGCATCTGAAAAATCCATCTTATTGGTCCTTTCTGAGAAAATGGATAAGGGTGTAATTTTTTCAGCTACTAAAACCAAGTTAGAAATGCTAGGCTGTAGTGAAGTAATTTCTCTTATAGAAGAAATTGAATCCTCCTACATATCAGTATCCTTTTGAGTTTGATGGGGATAATCAGACCAATTTGCAGCTTCTGCTAATCCAACAACCTCATCATGATCAAAAGGTTTCCTTTTCAGAGCCTGTCTTCTATTTGAAATAAAATAATGGGGGTCATAATTAATTGGAGCTTTTGTCAAAAAATGAATCTCTTTCAACAAAATCTCAATAATTGGAAGATAAGCTTTATCTTTGATGACAAAAAGGCCTACAACCCATGGATATCTGATCTCAGTGGACTTCTTGAAGTTTAAAAAGTGTTCAGTCTCCACTATCAATTTTGGTCTAATCAATTCAATTGAAAACACTCTAGGAGTCAAGAATGCAGGCAATAAATAAGGCTGATGAACAAGTACATACAACCTAATCACTATCCCTTGCTCAAACAAAAACCAATCACCAATCGTTTTCTCTGGAGAGGACTGCAATATGTCTTTCATTTCTGGCAGTACTCTAGGTAGCTTCTTTTGAAAAATAGCATTGTACACTTCATACATGAGGAAATTCATAAACTTAGTGTAGTCTCTGTTCATTTCCTTAGTAAGTACCATCTCTGGCAGTTGTAAATTCTCCTCATTGAATGATAGAAAAAATTTTAGTAAATAGGACTGAAGTATGAAAGTTTTGGTCTTGTGGAAATCCATTAACTAAGAATGAATGTTCTCAGCCAAGAATTCATCAAATTTAAGGCATTAAGTTTGTATCCATTGATTGGACTCTTCAGACTTAGCTAGACAAGTTCTCAGAACAAACAATAAACTCATAAGGGACTCACTGACATACTTGTACCTATCTAAAGCTAAGAACTAATTCATCAAGGTAAAAATACACTAAGTTTCTTTGTTAAAAATATTTTCATCCACAAGGAAAGGTTGGTCTTGTAGTTGGACATCCAGTTTGAAACAACTCTTGAAGAATTCATGTTTCTTCTCTATTGCAGACTCCTTAAAATACTGAACTATAGACTCTTCATTGTATTCTTTATACTTTAGGGTAAACTCAACAGGGGCTAACAGGGTGTTTCTAACAACCAAAGGGCTGACTGGACAAAGGATTTTTGAGCTGTTTCAAGCAATATTTTATCTATAGTGTTTCTAACAACCAAAGCGCTGACTTGTTTAGTGTTTCTAACAACCAAAGGGCTGAATATAGTGTTTTTGTTGCATGATATAACAAACACAATTAACTTACAAATAAAGCAATACTTAAAGCAATAATGATTTTAGATACAAATATTACATAAAGCAATACTTAACATTGTACTAAACACAATTAACTTACAAATAAAGACACAATTTCTCCTTCATATACGACTTTTCTCTTATTTAATATATATTAAATAAAAGTCTATAAAAAGCCAAAAAATTAAAATATTGAACATTTAAAATGATTTATATATAAGTTATGAGGGTTAGTTCAAGTTGTTATGTTAGTTTTTTCTCTGAAATAAGGAAAGTTATAAATTCAATTTTCTTCAATTGCCTTAAGGTTAAATGCTTAGAACTTTAACATTGTTTATTTACTTTAAATACCATTCTCAAAATAAATAGACAATTTTACACTTTGTTAAAATTAATAATATAAATCAAATTATTAATAAATAATCTAACAAACTAAAACAATAACATACTAAAACAATAAATTATATCTCCTTCCATTTCATTTAAAGCACTAAAATACTTAACAAGTCATTAAAACTTTTACATTTTATTTTATCAAATTGCAAAGAATTAAAAAAAAACACACATCAAGTCAACTTTGTTCCAACGCTCAAAATGCTTTATAAAAAACAAAATGTCAAATCAAGTTATTAAATTATTTATTTATTTTTGTCAACATTATTCCAACGCTCAAAATCCTTTATAAAAAACAAAATGTCAATAAGATATTAAAGTTTTTATTTTTCGAAAAAAGAGTGATAATTAATATAAAATACAAAATGTCACGCCCAATTATTAAATTAATATTTTTTTTAAATAATAACAATAAATAAAGAACTAGGATGCCTTTCAAAGGTCAATCTGATTGTACTCTCGCAAGGTGGAATACTTCATCAATGATTACATAGGCGAGCATGATTTTGAACCCTAAAATATATTGTAAAAAAATTAGTAACTTGTCCATCCAAAAAGAGGACCGAGAGTAGTTGCCTTAAACAAATCCAAATAACACATATAAAATCATATTAGGATGGCTATACACGTGGAGCATAAGAATCAAATAGGATTTGTTTATAGATATGGGTACTATACATTATGCCATTAATGACAGCTAGACCCAGCTCCACCACAACATCCAAAAAGAAGACACACGTTCTTGTTTAGCTGAAGACTATTGCATGATATATAGTGTTTCTAACAACCAAAGGGCTGACTAGAAAAACTATATTCACAGGGTGTTTCAAGCAAGATTGTTGATTTTAAGTGATTTTTAGTCAAACTATATTCATTAACCTCTTAAATATTTAATTTACACTTTGTTTTGTACATGAAATTGTCATTAACATAAACAGAAATAGAAATAAAACAATTCTGGTGGACAGAGGAGGCTGAGCCACACTAACAGTCCTTAATTATTAAAAACCCAATTCTGAGTGACAGATCGCACGTTTTGGGTCAAATGTGGCGAGGGGGTCGCCAAATTTTTCCAGAAACAGGCGAGGGGGTCGCTCAGATTTTGCAGACAGAAGCGAGCTGTCTTTTGGAAGGGGGTCACACCTTTTGGGGGTAAAAGGGCGACCTGGCCGCACCTGTGAGGCCCAAATGAGCGACCTGGTCCCCTATCTGGGCCCAATAAGTGCGAACTGCTCCGGAAGGTGAGATTTTTTGACCTCGAGTCAGATCCGGCTGACAGTAACCTGTACTGTGGCCAAATGGACTCGGATTTGCCTTTTGGAGGCTCGACAGTAACAGAAAATGTAAATAAACAAGATTTTAAACTAGATTTAACAGAAAAATTAACTTAGGGCAAAAAACTAAACTAAAACTTGAAATTTTGAAAAACAGACCCAGGAATCCTGTGGGATCGACCCAGTATGGTCGTTGGTTCTGTAGCAGGGATTTCTCCCTTGCTACAGGGCAGGAATGGCTACCCTTCGTCTATAGGACGGAAGGGTAGGTTCCTAGTGGTGAAATGCAGTAAAAACGGACAGAAAGCAAAATAGAACAGAAAGAAGAGAAATGGCTGGAAACCCCTCTGCAAACATTGTTAGGGTTTAGCTCAGCTCCCTGCAAACAACATGTTAAAAACCAAAATACTTGCAAAACAAGTTAGGCAATAAACCTGCAAATAAACCATGGACTAGAAAGCAAATAAACTACTAAAGAAAATACAGAAAATAACACTAGTATACCTTCTCTTGATGGAATGGGCCACCATGCCCTTGCTTGGAGAAGCACATCTCTTGGATGGGGGAGCTATGGCTCAATGGAAGATGGAGGAGAGGGAGTGTGGGTGGCTTGAGAGACAAAGAGTCTCAAGGCATCCACTTGGGCAGCATAACAGTATGCAAGGGAGAAGTGAATTGAGGGTGACCCCCACCCCTCTATTTATAGCTTTTTTGGGGCTTTTTAGGGTTTTAAGCCCCTGGTTGGGGCTTTAGCCCCTTTTTTGGGATTTTAGCCCCTTCCGCCCTATCTTTAGCTCCTTTTGGGGTTTTTAGCTCCTTTGAGGGGTTTTAGCCCCTTTTTGGAGGCTTTAGCCCCTAGGAGAACTATTTAGGCTCTTTTTGGGGGTTTTTAAGCCCTTTTGCTCATTCTTAAGCCTTTTTTAGGGTGTGAGGGTCCGATGGGGTGAAATGAGGGTCGTGCATGGGTGTCCTTGGGTGGTGTAGGCCATGTAGATCTGCGTGAGGGATTTTTTGGGTTAACATGATCCACCCAATAGTTATCATTTCTTGTCATATTCGACAGGTTCAACTTTGACTTTGACAAGTGTTCACCTTGACATGACCTTGAAAGGTTCAATATCAACTTCGATAAATTCAACACCTTGATAAGCAACGTCGACACCGACGATCAACACGACTACAAAAAATTGTCTCTATGTCTTCTAGTAGTCTATAACAGTTGAACTTATGAACCGTTCCAACTTCTTTTGTAACTAAACGTAATGGGAAGACAACCCAAGCATTCTCGACACTCTATATAAACATGTACACTATTGTAATATACAAGCAAGTAAGCAAGTAATAGAGCATTAATGAAGTAACAGAGATTGGTTGGAACTCTTGCATATTAACTATGTGTGTGTGTATTTATGTGTGTAGTGTATTTCTTGCTTTGCTTATTATTATTATGCTTCCACCATAACAATACTCGATTCATTCAGTCAAACTCTTGTCCCCACCGTACACCTGGGAACCCCGATTATATAATCAACATATAGATTTTGGATGGATTCAAAACCTTCCTGACAAAGCACACAAAAACTAGGGCCAACAAAACATCTTTTCAACTAGTTATACTAAGTCAAGGTTTTGTTCTCTAAGTTGAGCTAGGAAAAACATCGATTTTTTAGTAGTAAGCAGAGTTTCGATAGTTTTTTATACCACAAATTCCTTATGTTCTACCCATTTGCAACTACAATAACTTTGTATCCCAGTTTTGCACTAATTTGTCCATCTGAGCAGTTCCTAGACCAAACTAACCTATATGGCTTCTCCATCAATCTAATACCTAGTCTATTAAGACCAATATTATAACAACTCCACCCAAGAGACTACTTTCCAGTGAATCCTACCTCCACCTCAGCGAGCCAATAGGATTGAGAAGCTTGCAAATTTCTCATTTTAAATAACCTAAAAAGCCCCAAAGAATGCAGTTCTAAAGGGATCAATTCCCACAAGTACCAGGATGCCATCCCCAATACAACAAATAAGCCTAGAACCCATCCAGGAGTAGACCTTCATAAAACCGACCCAAAAAGGAGAAGCATTGGTAGCCTTTTTAAATGGATTCCTAATCCATTGAAGAACCAACATAATTTTTAGATATCTAGCATGTAACAAATCCCTTCAAAGACCCACACCAAATAACCCCCTCCAAAGACTTTTCATTCTCAAAGCATCGTTGAACCAAAGACAAATTTTTATATCTCATCCCCCCAAGTCCTTTGGTAGTGAAACACTTTCCCAATTAGCTATATGAAATTTGGAATTGTTCCCGTTACCTCACCATAAAAATTGCATTGTTTTCCTTCTCAAGGAGTGTAGACTACCAAATGGATTTTTACGAATGCAAGCCAGTACAACAATATACTTTCCAAGACTGAATTCACCAAAATAAGTTTTCCACCCAAGGAGATCCATTTATAACTCCAACATTCAATCCTTTTCTCCAATTTTCGAAGGAGCCACAACCAATAATCTACAACATAATAGTTTAGCTTTAAAAATAAGCCTAAATACTTGAAACCAGTAGCTAAGGCCTCAATTTTGTAGGAGAACCACTAAAGAATATGAGCCATAACCCTTCCATCCACCGCATGTTTAATGAAAAAGGATTTATGAGGGATGAACTCCATCCCTATGGAATCACAAAAAGTATTAATAATATCAAAATAAGTCTACCATTCCAAAACATTACCAACCCCAAATAACAAGACGTCATCTACAAATAATAAATGAGCAATGAGCAAAGTAGTGGTCGCTTTCACCCTTGTAAGTTTTTTCTCTAAATTAACTTTCCCAATGAGTCTACTAAGGCCCTCTACTACGAGAAGAAACAACAAGGAAGATAGAGGACACCCTTGTTGGAGTCCCCTAGAACATTTGAAGAAGTCTGAAATGCTACCATTGACAAGTATTAAGAATTTTGCAGAAGTAACACATGACATAATCCAAACAATCACAAGGACAGGCAGTGCAATTTGGATAATTACTATCCTAAGAAACCCACAATCCAGCCTATCATAAGCTTTAATGAGATCCATATTGAGAATCAAAGCTTCCAGTTGTTTAACCTTGATGGAGTGTAAACACTCTTGGGTGACCCCAATTGCATAAAAAATATTCTATTATTAAGAAAACCAAACTACTCCCTGGACAAGTATTCCACCACCTTTGGTTTAATTCAATTAGCTATTACCTTAATTTTGTAAACCAAGTTACAAAGGGAAATCGGTTTGTACTCATCAAAATATTTTGGCATTCAACTTTTTAGGATGAGGGTTAGAAGCATAGCATTAAAGGAGCCTATAACCACCCCCTTAACCCTCTATTCTTCCACCGCCTTCACAATATCATCCCCCATCAAGTAAAAAAAGGAAAAGAATAGTTATATTGACCAACCCTCAATGGCGGGGCTCTTTGGTTTGGCGAATTTCCTAATAACTGACTCAACCCCATCTAAGGTGACAATACAACCCACACATTTACCCTTGATTCTTCTACCACCTTCACAATATCATCCCCCATCATGTCAAAAAGGGAAGGGAATATTTCTACTGACCAACCATTAGGGTCGGGGTTCTTTGATCCAGAAAATTCCTAATAATTGCTTCAACCTCATCTAATATTATAGGAAAAAATTGGCCTTGGGTCTTCCTGTGTTCATTAACATGTGATGCACTCAACTCTAGGGATTAATTTATTCCTCCAACAATTTGTTGAGATGCAAGACATGGAAAAATTTTGCAAATGATAAGGGGTCTGTGCTTATGTGTTAAAAGTCGTACACAATAGCAATTTTTAAAATGATAAATTATAAAAAAATTGAGAACCACCACTTTGTACATTATAAATGAAGGAGTAATCTAAATACTTTACATTTTTAACCTTTTCCAAGTATATTTTCTGGTTTGTTTTGTTTGGATTATGGTTGGAAATCTTCAAAAATCTTAGAGTCGCATATATTAATTCTGGAAATTGCATAATTTGACAACCATAGGGGTATTTAATGGTGATGAATCCATTTATGTATTCAAAAACATAATTTACACGCTTCCAAATTTGGATTTTACGAAGAAAAAAATGCCTGGATTCTAACCAAAACCACCGAAAAGTCCAAAACATAGAATAAATAATCTACCCCTATAATGATTATAAATAATTAAGTAGGAAGGTGTACTTTACTTTATTTGAACCTCTTTAATCATTTGAAAATGTTTATATAATAATATGATATTTGATATTAAGATATAAGGGGAAACTTTATAGATAATATAATATAAAAAATATTTGATATAAGTAAATTAAATGTAACATTCATGAAAATAAGTCGACGATGATGATAATTATTAATATCTACTAAGATCAATTTTGGTTTATGAAACCTTAAAAAATTAGGATGATTTTCATCAACCCTCTTATTGTCACAAAGATGGTACAATCTTTAATCCCATGTCATTTTAGAAATTGTCCAATCGTTGTTTCATTATGGAGCTCATTAGATTTGTTTGTTCTTAATTTAGATAGAGATAATTTTGATACTCTAGATTAGGGTTGATCACCCCTTTATATTATCTTAATTTTCTATTATCCTCTAATTCTTTGTCTCACCACAACTTCTCCTTAAACTTAGATGTAATAATATTTTAAATGTAATGTGACCTCTTCCTCAACTCCGAAATGAGCTAACCAAGACTTGGAATCTTGTGCCAAACTGGCTTGAGCTAGAAATATTTGGAAGCTTCTTCTCCCACGTTGTTTATTTTGTTCTTGTACATTATGTACCTAATCCTAGTCATACTCTCAATGGGGGGGAGACTTGTCTCTATGAGGAGGATAAGATAGGGTGTATTTCCTTTAATTTTGAGATTATAAGTTATAAAATGATTTTGGATTTATTTTATCCATATCCCCGATTCTCTATAGATGAAACTTTACAACCATATAAGATAACAAAAGTGACGAGAGTCTCCAAAAGGAGTTTCTTCTTATCCTAAAGCCAAGCTCCATTGATTTACAGTTGTTTTTGAAAGCACATAATAAGCTTTTCATGCTCCATTTATCCTTTTCTCAATTCTTTAGTTCCAATTAAACTTGTGATGAAGATAAATTATGGGATATTTGTATGAATTCACTTCCTTCAAGTTGTAAAAAATGAAATTAGCATAGAATATCTCTTTGGATTTGATTATCATACCTTTGTTTTGTCATAGTTAACAGTCATATCCATATGAGGACAAAAATCCTTAAAATTTTTAATTTCTCATCAAAATCATAGGGATTCTTCATCATTTCAACAATATCATCAATGTAAAGAAGAAGGATGGTGATTCTACTAGATAGAGTCACGCTAACACAAACTACTTCTTCCCAACAACCCTTTATCAATGTATATTCCAAAAAGGGTAGGGAACATGAGACAACGTTGCTTGACTTCTATATTAAAATTGATTTCTTCTGACGAACTCTGACTTAACAATAACATTCTTATATAAACTTATCATACCAACTCTCAACTTGAAAGGAAATTTTAGCTCTTATATTCTCACTCTATTATATTCCAAAGGTTCGTTTTCTTGTATATAGTTGTCATTGATGTCAAAGGAGTTCAGTAATGACAAAGGAATAACAAAGAAACATGATTGAAGGGAAAACTTAGTGTAAGACAAAGGTATAACAAAGTGAAGTTACAAAGTCGAATGACCCAGATCAAAGGAGAGAAGATAGATAACGACAAGAAAGGATTTGCAAAGAAAATATGCATTTTGAAGTGCCAAGGTGAATTTTATGTGTTTGTTAATTGATCAACGGACAAGAGATTTGTGGAAGCCCATTTCAAAAAAGCTAGAAGGCACATCCACAATCTGCAATCTATAATGCGGAAGGAAGCCGTGATCCGCAATCCCCAAATTGCGGAAGAATATTTGTGGAAAGGGAATTATGGAAGTAGTTTTGAGAAAAATCGAAATGTATACCCGCAATCCGCAATTGTGGAAGCTTAATTGCAGAAAGGTAATTGTAGAAAGATGATTGTGAAAAGGTATTTGCGGAAATATAAATGTGGAATTGTAATTGTGGAACAGGTTTTGAGAAAATTCAAAATGCACACCCGCAATACGCAACCTGCAATTGCAGAAATATGTTGCAGAAGGATTTTCTGTTCGAAACGCTGATAATTTTGCAAGATATAAACAGAGATTTACGAGGAGACAAAGAAAGAAAGGGTGTGACTGCATAAACTAAATGGTGATTTAATCATTGGTAAAAAGACATCATTTACTCCTTTGAAGGACATGATTAACAAAGGGACGTGATTATCAGAAATGATACGGTTTTCGATATCAAGACACAATGTTAGATATATATACAGAAGTTTAATCTTGGTTGAAGTCGTTTGTGTAGTCCAAATCCATGTAGCAGCAGCGGAAGATAGAGACCAAGGAAATAATAAGAAATAAATTATAGTATTAAATATATAAGGAGATCCACAAGTCTGATAAAAACATATGAGGGTGGTGCTAGGGCAAGCTATATGCCTGCAAGGGGGTCGTAGCCTCCTTCTAGTAGTAGCTGGTAAATATGGTGTAGTAGCATCCTTTCAGTAGAAGCTGATAAAACTAGGGGGTCGTAGCCTCCTTCCAGTAGTAGTTGGTAAATAGGGTGTAGTAGCATCCTTGTCTATAGTAGCAGGAATAAATCATTTGTAAAATACAATTTTGCAGTCTTAGAAAGTGTTGGTAGTTTTCCTAATTGGGCTTCCACGATAAAAGTTGTGTTATTTATATCTTGTTGTTTATGTATGTTAATTAATAAGTTAAAAGTGGTTTTTAATTGTTAAAAGTTATCAATACTGATTCACCCCCCCCCCCCCCCCCCCCCCCCCCNAGAAGGAAGATCCTATTAAAAACTAGTATGGATAAACAAGAAGGGTTAGCCACCAACAAACCTCCATTATTTACATGAGATAATTATGCATACTGGAGTGTAATAATGAAGTTCCATCTAATGTCTCTTGGATACAAAGTCTATAGGTCTGTTGAAAAAGAGTACAAAATACCAAACGACCTACCTATAGATAGAGATGGACTAGACCAATATGAGGCCAATGCAAAATCCTTGAATGAAATCTTGAGTAGGTTAACAAATTCAGTATTTGTAAATTTATACAATGCAAGACATCCAAACATGCCTGGGTAAAATTAAAAATTGTCTATGAAGGAGTATCCACAGTAAAACAATCCAAACTTCAGACATACAAAGGACAATTTTAAATTCTAAAAATGAAAGAGGAATAAAATATTGCAGAATATATTTTAAGAGTAGATGAAATTGTCAATACTATTACAAGCCTTGGAGGAGTAATAAAGGAGAGAGAAGTCATTGGCAAAGTACTGAGAACCTTTCCCATGAAGTATGACTCAAAAGTATCCACTCTAGAAGAACTAGATGATCTTGACCTCATAATAGTAGATGAACTACATGGAATATTCACTTCCTATGAGATGAGAATAGGACAAGATGGACCATCAAATAAAGAAGCAACATTTAAAGTCTCAAAAGAGCCAAAGAAGTCTGGAGCCTTATCAAAGAATCTACATGAAGAAGAAGCTCTTTTCATCAAGAAACTTGAGAAAGGTACTCGCAAATACAAAGGAAAGTTGCCCTTGAAATGTTTTAACTATGGAAGGATTGGTCACTTTGCCTCAAAGTGTCCTTACCCAAATAAGAATATAGTGATGATGATGAAGAACTTTGTTTTCATAAGAACGATAAAAAGAGTAAGAGCATGTACTGAGAAGAAATTAAAGAAAAAGAATAAAAACTTCTATTCCAAGGAAGACAGTGAAGATGAAGAGATAAGTGAAGATGAAGAAATTCTATTCATGGGAATAGAAACCCAAGATAAATACGGTGAATCAGATGAGGAAGGAGAAGTAGACCTAAAATTTGAACTCATTAGTTCTCTTGAACAACTTGAAAAATGTAGGAAAAAGAACAAATAGTCAAACCAAATCATTAGTGACTTAAAGACCCATCTCCAAGAGGCCAAGAAGATTGAAGAGGACCTAGATTTGCAACTCAAAAAGAGTATACAAGAATTTGAAAGGATTGAAGAAGAAATTATGAAACTTAGAAAAAAGTTTGATGAAGAATCTATTAAGTCAAAATTTGAAAACTGTTCAAGAGATAAATATATGACATAGAAAAGAAGCCATAATGGTCCTCGCTCATAAACCAAGGTATGAATAAAAGAAACTATGTTGTTGCACTGAAGAAACAAATTAAAGAGGAAGAAAGCAAGAAATTTGCTCCATCCTCTCATGACAAAGATAACTAATGTGATTCCTAGAATACCAATGAAAAGTACATATCAGCAGATATTTTTTGGTCATTTCTACTCTTGTAATAATTTTGTTCATAAAGCCCTAAATTGCAGAGCATATGGAAAGTTTCATGACTACAAGAAGAATGCATCTAATAACAAACCAAAAGTAAGAAACCATAACTTTTTTGTACCTCTTGAAAAATATGGCATCGAGTGTTATAAATGAAATAACCATGGTCATATAAGAAGAGAATGTAAACTAATTACTCCTACAAAAAAGGTTGTTGCAAAAAGGTTTCAAGACCAAAAACAGAGAAGGGACTAGAAGAAAAAGAAGGAGGCGTAAAATCTATGATTGCTCTATGTGTGAAAGAAAAGTAGAATCTATGGCATATTGGCAGTGGGTGTTCAAAACATATGACAGGAGATCCAAACAAGTTTATAAGCCTAAGAAAAGATAATAAGGGAAAAGTCACTTTTAGAGATAATATGTCTTCCAAAATAATTGGCAAAGGTACATTTGCTATCAATAATAAGATAAAAGATAAAAATTTGTTTCTAGTGGAAGACCTAAAGCCTAATCTCCTCAGTGTAAGTCAAACATGTGATCAAGGGAACATATGTATTTTTTACTCTGAGAAATGTGAAATCAGAAAAAAGGACTCGGGAATACTTGTTGGGATTGTTGTAAGAAATTCAAGCAATGTATACATCCTAGAAAATGAAGAACAATGCTACATGAGTATGATTGATGAAATTTGGTTGTGGCGTAGAAGGATGGGTCACTTAAACTTTGACAATATAATAAGATTAAGTAAGAAGGAATCTATAAGGGATTTTCCAAAGATCATGAAACCTCTAAATTCAGTTTGTAAACATTGTCAACATGGGAAGCAAACTAGAACCAGTTTCAAAACAAAAGAGCATATAACCTCACATCCATTGGAAATAGTTCACACTGATATTTGTTGACCAATAAGAGCTAAAATATTACAAGGAGAGTATTATTTCATGTTAATCATAGATGACTATACCAGGATAACTTGGGTTACATTTCTCAAAGAAAAATCAAAAGATTTTCAAAAGTTTAAAATTTTTAAAGAAAAAGTTGAGAATGAAACAAATTTGAAAATCAAATGTTTGAGGTCATATAATGGAGGTGATTTCACTTCAAAGCAATTCAATGAATTTTGTAAAATCCATGGAATTAAAAGACAATTTTTCGCCCCAAAGACACCTCAGTAAAATGACATCATGGAAAGGAAAAACAGGACAGTCTAAGAAGCTACCAGAACTATGCTAAATGAAGCAAAAAATCCAGATGTGTATTGGAGGGAAGCAGTATATACAATTGTTTATATACTAAATAGAGTGCAACTCAGAATTAATAATGGAAAGACCCCTTACCAGCTATGGCATGGAAGACCTTCCTCATTCAAATATTTCAGAGTGTTTGGCAACAAGTGCTACATAAGGAGCAATGAAGATGATCTTGGTAAAATTGACTCTAGAACCGATGAAGGAATATTTTTAGGATATTCTTCCACCAAAAGAGCATATAGATGTTACAATAAAAGGCTACACAAAACAATAGAAAGTGCAGATGTAAGGGTAGATGACATGAAATCAAGAAGAATAAAAGGCCAAGATGATGATGAAAGAACAAGTGATGAAGGAAAGAAGGAAGTCTCGCAAAAGGATGAAAGGGATCGTCATGAAGAAGAAGAAAACGAAGAAGAGAAAAGAGAAGATTCACAAGAAAGTGAAGATGAAGACTCTCCAAGACATGATACAAAATCTACATCTAGAAGAATACAAATGGATAATCCTAAGACACAAACCATAGGTGACAAATATGTTGGAGTTAGTACAATAATAAAACTACTATCTAATGAACAAGACTTACTACCAGTAGTGGAACCTAAGAACTTTGCAAAAGCTAGAAAAGTTGATGATTGGATCAAAGCCATGAATGAAGAGTTTGATCAAATTGAGAAGAATCAAACTTGGGAACTAGTTCCAAGACCTACAAACAAGAATATTGTAGGAACCAAACGGGTTTTCAAAACAAGTTCCGTGAAGATGGAAAAGTGATAAGAAACAAAGCAAGATTAGTGTGTAAAGGATATGCTCAAGTGGAAGGTATTAATTTTGAAGAAACCTTTGCACCAGTAGCAAGAATTGAAGCAATTAGCATGTTTTTGGCATTTTAATGTTATAAGAACTACAAAGTATATCAAATGGATGTCAAGTCTACATTTTTTAATGGGAAACTAGAAGAGGAATTCTATATTGAATAACCTGAAGGTTTTCTCTTGTCAGCAAATGGAGACTATGTTCGCAAACTAAAAAAGGCACTCTATGATCTTAAACAACCCCCAAGAGCATGGTTTTCAAGGCTAAATAACTACTTGAAGCAACAAGGATATAAAAGAGGAGACACTAATAGTAATCTCTACATAAATAATGAAGATAAGAATATGATCATTGTTGTTGTTTATGTGGATGATATCATATTTGGAAGCAATCTACAAATACTAAGTGTAAACTTTGCTTCTGAAATGAAGAAATAATTTGAAATGTTAATGTTAGGTGAATTAAATTTCTTCTTGGGATTACAATTTTACCAATAAGACAAAGGAATCTTCATTTCTCAAACCAAGTACATCAAAGACATGCTTAAAAAGTTTAAGATGGAAGACTCCAAGCCTGTTAATACTCCTATGATCACTGGTTGTAAGTTAAGAAAGAATGATGAGTCCTTGGAAGTGGATCATACCATGTATAGATCTATGATAAGCAACCTACTATATGTGACAACTACAAGACCATATGTGATGCAAGTTGTAGGATTGGTTGCTAGATTTCAACCAACTCCGAAAGAAACACATGTGGTTGCAGTAAAAAGAATTCTTAGATATCTAAAAGGAACTGTGGATTATGGTTTATGGTACCCAAAATGTAGGGACTTCACTTTAAGAGCATTCATTGATGCAGATTGGGAAGGAAGTGTCAATAACCCAAAGAGTACCAGTGGAGTAGCATTATTTTTAAGAAAGTGTTTGGAAGACTTACTTGTGAAGTATGTGCATCCAATAGTGAAAATTTGTGACAATACAAGTGCCATAAACATATTAAAAAAATTTGTGATAGACTCCAAGACAAAGCACATACCAATAAAATATCGCTTTCTAAGAGATCAAGTGTCTCAAAATATCGTCAAATTGGAATATATTGATACTAAAGAACAAATTGTTGATATATTCACTAAGCCACTAGCCAAAGAAGCATTTGAGCATCTTAGACATAAGTTTGGATTAATCTCCTTACAGTGAATAAAAAGGAGAAAAGGCAGCATGTCAGGGGAAGATATGTTGACAGGGGGAGCTGACAGAAGGAAGCGCTATGATAGGAGGGGTCTATGAATGTATCGTCCAGGTTATCATTTGAAGAAATTGTTGCAAAAAGGAAAATGTTAAAACATAGTGTTTAGTACCAAGTCAAGTTAAAAGAAGAAATACTGGAAAGGCATAATAGGTTATCATTTATCATTGTTGTCAAAGGGGGGTAATGTTTAAATGTTGCCATCAATATCAAATGGGGAGAATGTTGTATATAGTTGGTATTGATGTCAAAGGAGTTCAGTGATGAGAAAGGAATAACCAATAAACATGATGGCAGGAAAAAATTAGTGTAAGACAAAGGAATAACAAAGTGAAGTTACTAAGTCGGACGGTCCAGATCAAAGGAGAGAATATAGATCGACAATGGGAAAGGATCTGCAAAGTAAATATGCATTCTGAAGCGCCAAAGTGAAGTTTTGTGTTTGGCAACCGATCAATGGACAAGGAGGATTCCGCAAAGCGATCGACGGTTCATAGGAGTTGCGGAAAGATATTTGTGGAAGCCCATTTCAAAAAATTTGGAAGGCACATCCACAATCCACAATCTATAATGAGGAAAGAAGCCGAAGAATTTTTGCAGAAAGGGAATTGCAGAAGCAGTTTTGAGAAAAATCGAAATGCATACCCGCAATCTGCAATCCGCAATTGAGGAAAGGTAATTGCGGAGAGGTATTTGCGAAAAGATAAATGTGGAAATGTAATTGCGGAAGCAATTTTCGAGAAAAGTCAAAATGCACAACTACAATTCGCAACCCATAATTGCGGAAATATGTTGTGGAAAGGCAATTGCAGAAGGATTTTCTGTTCGAAATCACGCTGATAATTTCGCAAGATATAAACAGATATTTACGAGGAGATAAAGACTAAAAGGGCATGACTGCATAAACTAAATGATGAGTTAATTATTGATAAAAAAAGACATGATTTACTCCTTGGAAGGATGTAATTAACAAAGGGATGCGATTCTAAAAAAGGATACGATTTTTTATATCAAGACACAATGTTAGATATATATATATATATATATATATATATATACACACACACACACACACACACACAAAATTTTAATCTTGGTTGAAGTCATCTCTATAGTCCAAATCCATGTAGCTGCAACAGAAGACAGAGACTAAGGAAGAAATAAGAAATCAATGACAGTATTAAAGATATAAGGAGATACGGAAGTCTGATAAAAACATACTAGGGTAGTAGGGTGGTGTTAGGGCAGGCTATATGCCTGCAAGGGGTTAGTAGCCTCCTTCCAGTAGCAACTGGTAAATATGGTGTATTAGCATCCTTTCAGTAGTAGCTGATAAAACCAGGGAGTCGTAGCCTCCTTCCAGTAGTAGTTGGTAAATAGGGTGTAGTAGCATCCTTGTCTATAGTAGCAAGAAGAAACCATTTATAAAATACAATTTTGCAATAATAGAAAGTGTTGGTGGTTTTCCCAATTGGGCTTCCACGATAAAAGTTGTGTTCTTTGTATCTTGTTGTTTCTGTGTGTTAATGAATAAGTTAAAAGTGGTTTTTAATTGTTAAAATTTATCTATACTGATTCACACCCCCCGGTATTGTCCAATATTCCAACAGGTTCTAGGTATTGTGTCAAATGTTTTTGTAAATAGTTAATAGTTGAAAGAAAACTCTTAAATATTTTTTTAACAATACCATGATCTTCTTTTTCAAAATAAATCCATATAACTTAATAAAAAACTAATTATAATCTCTATATTCATTTTTTAATCTTTTTCATTTCAAATTTGAAATTTATATATTAATATGCAATAATTATTTTGCTTATTTTTACACTTTCTTAAAATATTTTTTATTTTACTTATTTTATAATAAACTTTCTTAAAATATTTCAATTTTGTATTTATATTTCTTGATGTGTGAATCATAAACGGAGAGACCAAAATTTAGTAAACCAAAGCACTTTATCTAATAGCAAGTTATGACTATTAAGGATGGTTAAATATCACCTTCTAATTAGATATTTTTGGTTATTATAAGAAGTTAGATTCGACTATTACAATTATAAGTTTGAAAAAAAATATGTGAAAGATAAAAATTATGGTGGTAGTTTAGAGTAAGATATTTGTATTGCTTTTTTAATAATGGAACTTTCAAACTTTGTTTCTTAGATTGGGTGGTTTTAGATATTATTAACTGCACTTAGGTTTCAAAACTCACAACTATCTATACATAACATTTATAAAAGTGTTGAAATTTATAATAATGAAAAAAATAAAGCTTTCAAACTCATGTGTGACTCATTTGATTATAGAAAAACAATAATCCTACTTTTATATGTTTTCAAATTGGCATCCACGGTACACATCATAATATATAAACTGAACCTTTAATAACATCAATCTTAATAAAAAAGTATTATTGACCTTTAAGCTTCTTCAAAAATCATTGTTTTTAAATAAAAATCAAAGGATAAAGTAAATAGATTTCAATTACTTAAATTTCGAGAGATGTTCACACTTCTGTTCTTATAAGAAGAAACAATAACAACCCCCACCAAAATCTCACCATTGAACATGAATCTTAATAAAAAGTATTATTAACCTTTAAGCTTCATCAAAAATCAATTTCTTTAAATTAAAATCAAAAGGATAAAGTAATCTCAAAAATCAATCATGCTCGAGTGCCTATAAAATAAATAACAATTGCTTTATAAGGTGTAATGGTATCCTGAAGGAAAAAAAATGGAAGAAGAGATGTGATGAAGTAAAATAATTATGGTATGAGTTGAGGTTCAATTTTGTAATGATTAAATTGTTGACTTTTTCTTTATGTTTGGGACCCATGTCAACATGTTTGCTGTATTATGGACTTTCAATATGTTTGTTATGTAGTGTTTTTTGGGATGGTTTAAAAATATATGGATATTTTTGTAAATGATCAACTTAATTTTGAGTTTTTTTACTATTTGTGGACATTATTATACAAACTCTAATGCTTTGCTTTCATCAATTTATCTTTATCTATTATTTTAACTCAAAAATATTTTATACTCTACATTATTCAATTTCATCAAGCCTTAAAATAATAATTAAAATTTTATAGGTTATATTTCCATTTTAAAAAATATAAAAAAAAAACATAATTTATTTTTTATTCTTAAAAATGGTGTTATTTTTTTTAACATAACTCTCTTATCACTTAAAAGCAAATTACCATAACATTATTTACATCAGAAATGACATTAAATATATTAAAATTATATACAACATATCTTTAATAGATAAAATACCTTCCATAGGAAAAAAATATCTACAATTTATAGTAGATGAAAACAAAATAAAATAAAATGAATATCTTGAATGGCTTTTTTTTAAACGAAACTCAACCTAAAAACATGTACAAACTTTTCCTTTATTAATGTATACACTCTAATTCCATAGCCATCAACCACTAATAATATTAAGTGGAAGTGGAAAAATCTTGAGTTTGCATAGTTGTTTTTTCTCATTCAGATATATATAAACTACATATATATAAACTATCATAGAAAGACGAAAATTCTAAAGAATCTAAAGTTCTATTTTATTTAGAAATAAAATAAAACAAAACTATAAGTTGTTCCTTTGTACTTGTGTACTATTTTTATAATTAAATAATAATTGTAAAGTAACAAACCTTGTGATGTAGGATAAAAAGAAGTTTTTTTTTGAAACTCTAGTCGCTCCTGTTATCTTGTATGGGTGTGAGGTTTGGGGTTGCAACATTTCGAGAGAATCTTGGAGAAATATTGAGCAAATCCAGAAGTGTTTTATAACGTATAACCTTAAAATTAAAAGAAATACATCATATCATATCTCCTTATAGAAGTGGGTCTTTCCCCTATCGAGAGCCTAGCTATAACTAGGCTCATGTTGTACAAGCACAAAATCAATAACATGGGAGACCATAGACTTCCTAAGCTAGCTTTTAATTCCAGCCAAAACCACCTAAGGCACAAGCAAGGTTGGTATAAAGATACTAGGGCTTGGTTAAACCACGGGGAGATCGACAAAAATATAACATAAAAAATATTGTTACTTCTAAGTTTAAACAAAAACTGTGGTGTGAAAAATATTTAGAGACTAAAAGAAAATTAAGATATTATAAGGAGGTCATCAACCCTACTCTAGAAGATCAAAAGTATCTCTGTGTTTTAACTAGTTCAAGAAAAAACTAATATAGCCAAGATAAGAATGAACTCTCATGAGCTCCATCGTGAAACAGATCGTTGGATTGTTCCTAAAACACCTTGGGTGGAAAGGATCTACCGTCTTTGTGAGAATAGGAACATTGAAGATGAAAATCACTTCCTCTTAGAGTGCCCTGAGTACACTCACATTAGATCTTAGTTTCATAATCTTTGTTGCAACACCGACCTTCTTAGCCTTTTAACTTGTCAAAATTATAGTGAGCTTGGGATGCTTCTCACCAAGCTCTTTGAGCATAAGAATACAATTTTAAAACAAACTAATTAATTGGTTTCTTTAAGATCGATAGACCAAAGTCTGGCCTCAATGGACGATAACCATCATCATCATCATCATCATAAACACTCGATTAGTGTTTTAATATTAAGTGGGAAAATATTATAACCATATGCATTGTTGACTTTTATTATATATATCAATCAATCAATCATAAAAAGGATAAAATTCCACAGAATATAAAGTTTTATTTGTTGATGTATTTGTAACTTCGGAATGTATTCACTTATATATTTCTTATTGCATTTAATTATACCCCGATGGAGATGTTTGTTCCTCTAATTGGGAGAGACATTAATATAATAAAGTCATTGAGTTTAACCCTCCGTTGTAAGTCAGGGAAATAGTCCCCATAGTTGAGGGGTATTAGGGCTATTAGAATCTCCTAGTGAGGTCGGCCCTATAAGAGTAAAATTCAAGTGGAAAACAATTATAAATAGAGAGTGAGACTCTCTATTTGAAACACACACTTACTCAACTGTAGCGCATGAGTGAGAGAGGAGGAGCTCGCACAAGTGAGAGAGAGAAAAACTGTCGGGAATCATCTTTGTGTTTTGGGGTTTTATTTTTGCTATTGGTGCTCATTCTATCTCTGAGAAAGTTGCAGGGTTTTCTCCTTTATGGTTTCCCAGAGGAAAAATCTCTATGTCTCTTGTCTCTTTTGATTATTGTTGTGCATGTTATTCTCTCAGATAAGATCCTAGAAAAAATTAATTAAATGATAAAAATCTAACATGGTATCAGAGCCTCTCTGAAAGAAGGCACTGTGTAGCTATGGGAACTAGGGCTTCCTGGTTGAAGGTGTTCTCTCCATAGATCATCAAGCAAGCAGGCATAGGATAAAACACCTCACTAGGTCCCATATATTGGTGGTATTAGTTTCTGAATAAGAGACATTTCACTGTATAGCCGAAATACAGTTGCAATGGCAGCAAATGGAAATTAGGGTTTCATGCTTGAAAATCCTAAAATACTAAAACTAGTAGTTTCGGTACATTCGCTATATATCTGTATTGGAGAAGGATTAGAAGCTGAATTTTTTACATGCCAAATATAAATTCATGCTTTACACTGTGTAAACATTTCAGCCTTAATTTATCTATACTTTAGGAGATATGGTTCCTCCAAGTTAGGGTTCCATCCTCTCCCAGGATTCAACCTTAAACAGGTGACCTAAGGTGAATTGCTATATCTCGGGATACGAAGGTCCAAATGAAATTTATCAAGATGTTCTAGATAGGGAATGGACTGTACCTAGTGTGTTAAAAGTTTCAGACCCTGAAGGTGAAACAATGAAACGTGGAAGTCCGTACAAGTTTGTTATTCTAAACATTCCTGAAATACGTCACCTTGGGAAAACGCACATAAGTCCCAATTGGTGAAACTAATTCTACTCTAATATGTGGTGTTAGAAAGAGGACAAAACAAGGATACCTCAGTGCAAAGTTTCAAACACAGAGGAGCAATAATTTCATAGATACCACAGAAACAATATCAGGCATTTTTGTAGAAGAAATTGGACAATTATGGCTTCCTATTCCGGGAGCTTCCCTCCACTATTTTCCAAAAAGGAGTACATTGGAGAACTCGTCTTGAATAGGACCATCTTTATATCCAATCAGAAGTTTGAGATTCCAAGTTTTGAAAAATAGGGTTTCTCTGACAAACCCTAGATTAGCGAACTCCGGAACCAGGACGGACACCTCAAATCGGTAAGATCCAATCTTTTTTATTTACAGTTGAGGTTCTCATTTCAAAATGACTAATCACACCAGCTTGATGACAAGCTTGGTGAAGCTGACAACTTCCAAGTATGGAAGTATAAGAACTCCGTGATCCTTGAATAAATTGACTTAGATCATTATTTCAGTAAGGAAGTTCTAAGAGCTAGAGGGAGATGAGGCTAAGGTTAAAACCAAGAGAATCATTGCAGATTATATTAAAGATCATCTCATCCCTCATGTGACACCAAAAGGAAGTGTTCAATTCTATGATGAAGCAATAAAATAAAAATGAGATATTGTTATAAACACCTTGAATTGCCTCCCAGGATCATGGGATTCATTCATTCAAGGAATGTGTGCCAGAAGGAAGTGATTACCTTCAGCAGACTATGGGAAGAGTGCACAAAAGAAGAAGCTTGACTCGTAATAAGAGAAGAAAATATGGGAGTAACTGAAGATAAAGCTCTCATGATTCAAAGAAGATCCCTCAAGTGATGAGGAATATGAAGTACTCAATTCTTGAAGAACCTATTATCCATATTACATTTGGATATGAAATGACGATGTCATGAATAAAGAAGATGATGAAGATGAAGGCTTAAGAAGGAGTCTACCCATGAAACAAATAAAGATAATTATTTGAATTGTCTTTTCATACATATCCAGTTGTTTATATGACATTTTTTAGTTGTGAAATGTATTATGCATGGTAGAATGTCTGCATCAATGACAGTATACTACTAATATGCATGTGATGGGTAAGTAGCCGATGGTGTTATACAACACTTCATTGCTACTTGTATAGAATGAAAACTCTTTTCTGACATATTGGATTAGTGCACAATCTCAATGATGTCATGGTAGAGATGGAAGGCATCTAGAAAGTTTTTGTGAGATATGGATGAATGTTGTATTGGCTAAAATAGTTGCATGATTATATCTTTATGCATAAGAATTTGCCATTATGAATATTCCTTTTGAAATGTTTCTAACCATACAACTAATGCATTTAACTTGTAGGAAAGATCGCGTACAATTGCCTACAAGAAAAGAAGGATGAGACTTTCTTTGAAGAACAAGTGACGACAGTTCAAGATTAACTCCAATAAGCATACATGAAGCTGAACCAAGAAGTTTTCATAGTGAAAGAAAGAGCTTCTGAAGAATATAAAGAGAACGGTAGATGAAGAATAGTATGAGGATACTTCCAAACAAAGTAAGAGGCCTCAGACACACTCTAGTTATGTGACACTATTGAGCGACATCATTAATGTAGAACCTTCTAGCTATGAAGAAGTAGCCAAGAAGAAAGGGAAGGAGAGTACCAGTTCAAGAAGAATGATGTCTAGGATGCAGTATCAATACCTGAAGGGAAGTCCGTTGTGTCTTCCATATGGATCTACAAGATCTAGCATGCAATAGATGGTAACATCATAGGATACAAGGAAAGATTCGTAGCATGAGGATTCTCATAGAAAGAAGGAATAGACTACGAAGAGACATTTGCAGCCAGTGGAAGTTAAGACACATGATAGGAAGACTCATGTTTGCAAATTAAAGAAGGACTTGTATGAGCTCAGAAGGCACCCATGGGATAACACCTACATGAGGAGCTTGAAGACTGCCTAGAGTGATGAAAATCTTAACCTTTGCTACAAGGTTGACGATGAAATCCTATAGAGGATGACAAGCTCACAGATGGGTGAAAGAAGAACTTTTGAAAAGATTTAAGATAGAGGATCTTGGTATCCAGTGACCCTAGATGGATACATAGAATATTAGTAGCAAAGGAAGCTACTTGTCACTCCAGTACAGAATGTTTCAATACATAGAGTATGAAAGGTAGAGGGAGAATGATTCTTCGCTTCAGAGGGAGTGACTGCAGAGGATCCTGAGGTTCAACATGGTACAACAGGATGGACATATTATTGATGGCTCTAGGATTTACTAAGAGTAAAGTGGACTCCAACCTTTGCTCCAAGGTTGAAGGTAGAAGATCAGTAATGCTCCTGTTATATGTCGATGACCTGTTCCTGACAGGAAAAGAGGAACCCATTAAAGATGCAAGAAAGAGACTTGCTTCCAAGTTAGAGTTAAAGGACTTGGGTATGATGCACTACTTTCTAGGCATGGAGGTTTGGGAGAGCGCGGGAAGGAATATCCCTTGGACAAGGGAAGTATGAAGTAGGAGATCCTGAAAAGGTTCAGGATGATGGACTACAAGGCCATGACCACACCTATGGCATCAAACTTGAAGCTATTGAGTGATGCTTCATCAAATATGGTTGATGCCACAATGTATCGTCTGATGATTTGATGTGCCTGATGAATACAAGACCAGACGCATGGTTTACTGTGAATGACCTGAGCCAGTTATCGATGGATCCATGACATGCTCACCTCGTTACAAAGCATGCAGTGAGGTACCTAAAGGGTATAGTTGAGTATGGGCTCAAGTATGATACGAATAAGAATACTAACCTGCATGGTTATGTTGATTCGGATTGGTAGCGCCACTAAGAAGAAGAGAACCTTGGGTTGCTTCTTCAATTTGAGATCCAGTATGGGCTACTGGTTTGGCAGGATGGAGTCCTGCATGGCGCTGAGTACAGTTGAGGAAAAATATGTTTCCACTTGTTCGGTTATTTTTGAGGTAATATGTTTCTTTTGAAAACTACTATTTGATTTTATTTATCTGAATTGCATTTTTGCATGATGCAGAGAGGAGCAATGAAGCTCCAGTATGTGATCCAGATCGAGATCTCTCGAAAGAGGGAGTGATGAGTTCTAGCATAGCTGATGAGACAAGTTGTCTGAGCATAAAATCCTAGTGAAGATCGTAGGTTGCTCAAACGTAGTCAGTCCTGTAGGTTGTCCTTGGATGTAATCAGTCCTAGCGAAGCTCGCAGGTTATCCTTGGGCATAATCATCCCTGATGTGATTCTATGCTAGAAATGGCTAGAGTGAAGTTTGAGTACTTCAGAAAGAATCTTGGTATTCTTTAGATTGAGGTTCCTTCCAAGGGGAAGTGATAAGTCTGAGAGCCTTTCCTCAGATGGTAGTAGTTGTATCCTACCATGCTGGTGAATGTAAGTGTTGATCCTTTCCGACATGGTGGAAGTATGGGCCTCCCATGGTCAGATGTAAGTGCTGATCCTTTTTGACATGGTGGTAGGTTGGACCTCCCATGGTCAGATGTAAGTGAAGATCCTTTCTTACATGGTGGCAAGCTGGGCCTCCCATGGTCAGATGTAAGTGCAGAGCCTTTCTGACATGGTGGCAGGCTAGGCCTTCCATGGTCAGATATAAGTGTTGAGCCTTTCTGACATGGTGGAATGTTGGGCCTCCCATGGTCAAATGTAAGGGAATATCCTTTCCCTGGATGGTAGTAGGTGTTTCCTACCATGCCGGTGTATGTAAATGCATAGCCTTTCCCTGGATGGTATATGTTGTGTCCTACCATGCCGGTGGATGTAAGTGCAAAGCCTTTCCCTAGATGGTAGATGGTGTGTCCTACCATGCCGATGGATGTAAGTGCAGATCCTTTCTCTAAATGGTAGTAGGTGTGTCCTACCATGCCGGTGGACGTAAGTGCAGAGCCTTTCCCTGAATGGTGGATGGTGTGTCCTACCATGCCGGTGGACGTAAGTGTAGAGCATTTCCCCAGATGGTACATGGTGTGTCCTACCATGCCGGTGGATGTAAGTGCTGGGCCTTTCTAGCATGGTGGAAGGTTGGGCCTCCCATGGTCATATGTAAGCACTGGGCCTTTCCAACATGGTGGCAGGTTGGGCCTCCCATGGTCAAATATAATTGTTGAGACCTACATCCATCATGAAAAAGGGTTGACTCTGTAGAACTTCCTATGACGAGTAGAATTGAGAGATAGCACCATTTTCTCGAGATAGCGGGAGTAGTGATGATGTTCCAGCTTTTATGATGATCCAATGATGAATACTTGTGCTGATGAATCGTGTCAAGAGAATACCTTCCTAGTTAAGAGGGAGTGTTGATTTATTTGTAACTTTGGAATGTATTCACTTGTATATTTCTTATTGTATTTCATTATACCCCGATGGAGATGTGTGTCCCTCCGATCAGGAGAGTCATTAAGATAATAAAGTCATGTAAATTCATTAAGGTTAACCCTCCATTGTAAGTCAGGGCAATAGTCCCCACAGTTGAGGGGTATTAGGGTTATTAGATTCTCCTAGTGAGGTCGGCCCTGTAAGAGTAAAAGTCAAGTGGAAAAAAAATATAAATAGAGAGTGAGACTCTCTATTTGAAACACACACTCACTCAACTGTAGCGCATGAGTGAGAGAGGAGGGGATCACACAAGTGAGAGAGAGAAAAACTGTCGAAAATCATCTTTTTTTTGAGTTTTACTTTTTCTATTGGTGCTTACTCTATCTTTGAGGAAGTTGCGGGGTTTTCTCCTTTATGGTTTCCCCGAGGGAAACTCTTTGTGTCTCTTGTCTCTTGTGATTATTGTTGTGCATGTTATTCTCTCAAATAAGATCCTAGAACATGTTGATTAAATGATAAAAATCTAACCTTATTTGGAGGAATTTAGTTATCTTCCCCACTCGAGTTTAAATTTTACTTTGTGATTTTTGCTTCCTAGGAGTTGATTTTGACTATGATTATTGATCAAATAATGTAATTATGGTTGTACCTTGATTATTCGGGATAACATGTGTCACTTATTTCTCCTAATGGATGTAGCCCTCTAACAAATGGTGGACCACCCTTTAAAAAAATAAAAAATAAAAATAAAACTATCAACTATTCATGTATACTCCTGTACTATTTCTACAACCAAATAGTTTTATCATCACATAAAAACTAGATAATTGGTGCTCTTCATGTGTTCTTCATAACACAAAGCTTTGTCAACTGCACTAATATTTGTATTATTTTGAGCTTCTTACACCAAGAAGTATCCATCACTTCCAAAAAATTCATCATTTCAAGCACGTGCAATTTCTTTATTCTTAAAGCTTTGCTAAGGGTTTACCTATTCATTGAGGAAAAGTATACAATGCATAGATTTATTAGTCTTGGAATAAATAGAATTTAATGGATGAAATGATAGAAGCACTTACACAAGAGGATGGATACAATAAATCATCAATCGTTGTTCTTTGTCCTCTCATGCCAAAAACTACTGGCACTGCCTACAAATTATTCATATGCTCAAAAATATTAGAAAGAAGCGTATCGAGGTCACCATAGTTTTGACAAGTTAAAAGATTAGATAGGTTATTATTATAATAAAGATTGTGAAATTGCAATCTAATGTGGTTGTACACAGGGCATTCTAAGAGAAAGCGACTTTCATACTCAACGATCTTCGTCTAACAAAGATGGAAAACCATTTCCTCCCACAGTGTTTTAGGAATTGTCCAACACCCTATTTCACTTTGAAGGTCGTGAGAGTTTGTTCTTATTTTGGCTACGGTAGTATTTTTTTTCAAGATAGTTAAAACAGAGAGATACTTTTGGTCTTCTAGGTCAGGGTTAATGATCCCCTTGTAGTATATTAACTTCCTTTTAACCTATAAATACTCTCCACCCCACATTTTCACTTTAAACATAGAAGTAACAATATTTTTAATTTTATTGATATTTTGCAAAGTTGTCTTTCCATCTATCTCCCAATGGCTTAACCAAGCCATGTTATCTTTATGCCAACCTCTCTTGAGCCACAGGTGGTTTTGACTAGAATTTAAAGCAACTTTAGGGAGTCTCTTGTATCCCATGCCATTTATCTTATACTTGTACATCAAGTAACTTGACATAGCAATGATCTATATGGGGGGGAATCTCACTTCTATAAGAAGAATTGAATAAGGTGTATTGCTTTTAATTTTGAGGTTAAAAATTATAAAATGCTTCTGGATTTGCTCAATCTTTCAAAGAGGAAATTGTTTTTATCCCACGTCACAAGGTTTCTTGATTTACAATTGTTTTCAAGACCAAAATAATATTTCCATGCTCCATTAATCCTTTTCTCAATGCTATAGTTCCAGTTGAGCTTGTGATGAATATCAATTCCAATATTCTTATAGGAAGAAACTTCCTTCAAGTTGTTATTCTCACATACAAAATTATCATAAGTGACCTTCTTGGACTTGATAATCATCATTTTTGTTTTGTGATTGTTAACAATCATACCCATGTTAGAGCATAAATCCTTCAAAGTTCTCAATTGCTTATCAAGGTCAACGATACATCTTGCCATAAGAACAATATCATCAACATAAAAAAAAGAAGGATGATAAAAATCCCATCTAAGGTTGTGCCGACATAGCCTACTTCCTCTAAAAATCCTTCTAGTTTATTGATGTCTATGCCAAAAGGGGTAGGAGAGAGGGGGGAACTTAGCTTAACTCCAATACTGCAATTGATACTTTTTACCACCCTGTAGTGTTCTTGAATTTGGAAATGGCAGTCTCATACAATCTTATTGCAACAACTCTCAAATCAAGAGGAGCCTTTGGCTATTCTAACCTATTCCACGTGTTGATTCTAGGAAATGTATCAAAGTCTTTCCTAAAGTCCACAAAGAAACAAAAGGGATTGGATTTATTATTACGACACTCCTATGCAATAATATTGAGTGTAACGAGGTGGTACATGGTTGAGTGATGCCTTCCAAATCCTACCCAACCTTTAGCTCACTTTCCCTGACTTTCAAGTCAAATGTTGATATTATTTTCGAGAATAATTCCATAGAGTTTTGCTAAGAGAGAGATAATCATAATGGTATGATAATTAGAGGGGTATTTTTATCATCGCTTTTAAAAATAGGAATAATGAGGCTCTGAGTCCAAGGGCAAGGGAAACCTTGCTTAACCGCTATATTAAAGAGATTGTGGATGTGAGGGATGAGGACAGGTCCTCCAATTTTTAATATTTATGCTTGATAACCTTTAATGTCCTTAACTTTTCCATTTACAAGATGCCTAACACTGAAATCTATGTCATATAGTGAGAAAACTTCTACTATTGTAGGGGGGTTGGAATATTATCTTTAACATCTGAGAATTCGTTGAGTTTTTTAAGATAGGAGTTCCAATCCTTTAAAGCAATCTTATTATCCTCTTTGGATTTGCTAGTTAGAATTTCCTGCAAAATTTTTTAGGAGAAACCTTAGAAAGGTGAAAGAGGTTTTCTTAACTTTTATTTGTGTAGTGTCACTTTTTCATTTTAATTAGGGATTTGTATCTCTTTATTTTGTCAATTTTTTGGGACCCTTCCATAGCATTCTTTATTTCTCTTCTAGTATTTTTACACTCTTATCAAACCAAGGGTTAATTCATCTATTTTAATTTTTACCTAAGACTTCAATGGAGAACTTGTTAATGGAAGACAAGAGGACCATAATGAAACTGTGGTAGAGGTCTTCTAAATTATTCAATATTGAAATAGGGAACAAGTAATGTTTTAAGTTATTTAGTGATGCAGGAACATCCTGCTCTCCATCCAAGTACAAGCCAGATGTTTGGACTAGACCTAAAAGGGGTCTTAATTTTTCTAAATGAATGGTTCTTTAATGCAATATTGTAAATATGCTTGATTTACAATTGTTCTTCTAGATAGGTGATGAGTCACTAAGTGAGTGATGAGTCGTGTAACCAAGCCCATGTCAAATGGTAGCATTCGATAAGGGTCAAGTCTCTCATGAAAGAATAATTGAGATACGGTTGATTATGTTGCTAAAATTTGGTTTTAGTTACTATGAATTAGGAGTGTGGTTGAGTGTATTGAGGATATGAACCATAATTGGTTTATGAATCCGATTGTATATATGTATGTGAGCCTATGAGGCATATATAGATAGCTAGAGGAGGAAAAAAGTAGCCAAACAATGTAAATTTGGCTAAGAGTGTGGTCAAACAATATGAAATCAGGTCAAGGACACTAATTGGAGTTGTATCAGTTCTATGAAGATCAGAACATAGATTCTGGATCATGTGAATGTAAAGATTCCTTATCTTGTGTAAACGAAAACCTATTTCGGCATATCCATGTGTAAATGCAGTTCTTTCTGAATGTATGAATATATGAATTGAATGATTGATGATCTTTGTTAATGGTTAATAGATCTGTGTGTATTGTATTCTGTAAATTAGGGATTTTGAGGTTACAATAGACATCTAAGTGATCCCTATGTATGGTTTCTTGCGTAACAGATATGTGTGTTGTGTAAACCCTTGGATCGATGCATGTATGAGAAAATTTGCAAAGTTGCATGAAGGATGAAGCTATAGAAGCTATGGACAGATACAACGAAGAATATCAAGTCCAGAAGAAGGAATATTGAGTTGATTGATCGATCTTATAATCAATCAACACAAGATTGTAGAGAGTACATTCAATTCATTCGACAAAGATTAGACGGTCCAGATTAAAGGAGAAAAAATGGATCGACGATGAGAAATGATTCATGAAGTGAACTTGTGCGGGAGATAAGTGATCCGCAAAATAAAATGAATTTTTGCACTTGATCAGAGATCAACGGCTAGGAAACATTCTGCAAGAGATCGACAGTTCTCGAGAATTGCGAAAAAAAGATACTTGTGGGAGGAAAATTGCGAAAGACCATTTTTGGGAAAAGTGGGAAGGTGTATCTGCAATCTGATTGTGGAAAGGATGGTTACGGGATCATGATTGCGAAAGTCAATTTTTGGAAAATTGGGAACTTCATACCCACAACCTAAAATCCGAAATTGCGGAAAGGATCTTGCGGAAAGGAAATTGGAAAAGTTGTTGCAGGAACTCAATTGCGGAAAGATTGAGTTGCGGAAAGACATAGGTTGTGAAGGAAAGCTTGCGGAAAAACTGGCTGTGGAAAGATAGTCTGTGGAAATAGAGTTGTGCAAAAAGAGTTAGAGAAATATCTAGCTGAGTAGCCAGATTTAGAGGTTTGCAAAATGTAGAGCAAACAAAATCCTGGGGAACCAGTTGGGTTATGGTGTTTTGGGGTTCCCTCCTGCATCATGTGGTATCAGAGCAGAAAAAATAATTATGCGTGAACGTAGCAAAGTGTAGAAGACTACGTGTGAAGATTATTAGATCTCATAACAGAGCCAAGAGGTAAATCAAATTCTGATTTTCAATTTATGTTAAAATTGAAGACTAACATTTGTGTTGAGAGGATTGGTAAGGTGAGAGTATTCAGAATTGATTTAAATCAAGAATTGCAGACATGGGAATGTTTTTAGCCAACTATACAAGTGGAAAAGTATTTAAGGTATGGACTGGTTGATGTTTTATTTAACTTTGGTTAAGAATTTGTTTGAAACAAACATGAAAGGTTTGCTAGCAGCAATGGCAACTAGAGGAGATATATCGAGGATAATTGTATTCTTGAGGAAGACTTTGTGAACCCTTGGAGAAAAGAGAAAGCAGTGACAAAACCTAAAGAGCCAACTGAGTTTGGACAAGAAATGGAACAAGTTGAATGTTCTCAAAGGAGAAGTGGATATGCAGAAGCCAAGAGGAGCAAAGGAAGTTGCTCAAAATTTTCTAGAGGAGAAGAACCAAAGATACCAAAAGAACAAGCTCAAGGAGAGATAGCTTGTTGAGGTATAGTAGCAGGTATGAAGACTTGTTGAGAGGAGGCTTGGGAGCAATCCGCAAGTGAACAAGATGAAGTTCACAGATGATGACTACTGGAAGTCATTGCAAAGGTTCAAAGATAAGCCACAGCAGAAGAAAAGATGTTAAGGTAGAAGAAGTCAACAGGATGAGTCAAGAGGAGTATGACAAAGAATTAGTTGACATAGGATTGCAACTTATTCATTTGGAGATGTTGTTATTAGATTTTTATCAATTAATCAATATGATCTGAGAGAATAACATGCACAGCAATAATCAAAAAAGACAAGAGACACAAAGAGTTTTCCTTGGGGAAACCATAAAAGAGAAAACCCCACAACTTCCTCAAAGATAGAATGAGCACCAATAGCAAAAGTAAAACCCAAAAACATAAAGATGATCTCAGACAGTTGTTCTCTCTCTCACTTGTGCGAACTCCTCCTCTCTCACTCATGTGCTATAGTTGAGTGAGTGTGTGTTACAAATAGACAGTCTCACTCTCTATTTATAGTTGTTTTCCACTTGAATTTTACTCTTACAGGGCCGACCTCACTAGGAGAGCCTAATAACCCTAATACCCCTCAACTATGGGGACTATTGCCTCGAATTACAATGAAGGGTTAACCTCAACTCAATTGTGGGTACTATTGCCATGACTTACAATGTAGGGTTAACCTCAATGACTTTACATGAATTTATTATATTAATGACTCTCCCGATCGGAGGAGCAAACATCTCCGTCAGGGCACAATGAAATACACTGTAAAATATACAAGTGAATGCATTTTGAAGTTACAAATACATCAACACTCCCTCTTAACTAAGAAGGTATTATCTTGACACAGTTCATCAGCAGAAGTATTCATCATTGGATCATCATCATCATTGGATCATCGCTGCCACTATCTCAAGCAAATGGTGCTATCTCTCAATTCTACTCATCATAGGAAGTTCTACAGAGCCAGCACTTTTTCATGTTGGTTGTAGGCCTAGCCTCCATGTATTTCTTCATCTTCTTCAGTGATTATATCTGACCATGGGAGGCCCAACCTGCCACCATGTCAAAAAGGCTCAGCACTTATATCCACCGGCATGGTAGGAAACACCTACTACCATCTGAGAAAGGATCCAACACTTACATCCACCGCCATGGTAGGACACACCTACTACCATCCAAGAAAGGATCCAGCACTTGCATCCACTAGAATGGTAGGACACACCTAATACCATTCAAGGAAAGGCTCTGCACTTACATCCGTCGGCATGGTAGGACACACCTACTACCATCCGGGGAAAGGCTCTGCACTTACATTCGTCGGCATGGTAGGACACACCTACTACTATTTGAGGAAAGGCTCTGCACTTACATTTGTCAGCATGGTAGAACACACCTACTACCATCCAGGGAAAGTCTCTACACTTACATCCTTCAACATGGTAGGATACACCTACTACCATCTGAGGAAAGGATCTTCTCTTACATCTGACCATGGGAGGCCCAGCCTGCCACCATGTCAAAAGGGCTCTGCACTTACATCTGACCATGGGAGGCCCAACCTACCACCATGTCAGAAAGCCTCAACACTTATATCTAACCATGGGTGGCCCAGCCTACCACCATGTCAGAAGGGATTTGCACTTACATCTGACCATGGGAGGCCCAACCTTCCTCCATGTCAGAAAGGAATTGCACTTACATCTGACCATGGGAGGCCCAACCTTCCTCCATGTCAGAAAGGCATTGCACTTACATCTGACCATGGGAGGCCTAGACCGCCACCATGTCGGAAAGGTGCAACACTTATCTCTGACCATGGGAGGCCCATCCTGCCACCATGTTAGAAGGTCTTAGCACTTACATCCGATCATGGGAGGCCTAGCCTGCCACCATGTCAGAAAGGCTCTCAGACTCATCACTTCCCCTTAGAAGGAACCTCGATTTGAAGAACACCAAGATTCTCTCTAAATTACTCAAACTTCACTCTGTCCATTTCTAGCATAGAATCACATCAGGGTTGATTACATCCAGGGATAACCCGTGAGCTTCGCTAAGACTGATTACATCTGAGGACAACCTACAGGACTAATTACATCTGAGCAACCTACGAGCTTCACCAGGATTTTATGATCAGAAAACTTGTCTCACTGGCTATGCTAGAACTCATCACTCCCTCTTTTAATAGATCTCGATCTGGATCACATACTGGAGCTTCACTGCTCCTCTCTCGACTATGCTCAACACCATGCAAGACTCTGTCCTACCAAACCAGTAGCCCATACTAGATCTCAAACTGAAGAAGCAACCCAAGGTGCTCTTCTTCTTAGTGGCGCTACCAATACGAATCAACATAACCATGTAGGTTAGTCTTCTGATTCATATCATACTTGAGCCCATACTCAATTGTACCCTTCAGGTACCTCACTGCATGCTTTTCAATCAGGTCACCATGTCTCGGATCCGTCAGGAACTGGCTCAGGTCATTCACAGGAAAGCATGTGTCTGGTCTTGCATTCATCAGGAACATCAAGGAACAAATAATCTGACGATACATCATGGCATCAACTGACTCTAATTAAGCATCACTCAATAGCTTTAGGTTCGATTCCATAGGTGTGGCAATGGCCTTGCAGTCCATCATCCCGAACCTCTTCAGGGTATCCACTGCATACTTCCCTTGTCTAAGGAAGATTCCATCCGCACTCTTCCACACCTCCATGCCTAGAAAGGAGTGCATTATACCCAAGTTCTTTATCTCAAATTCAACAGAAAATCTCCTTCTTACATCTCTAATGAGTTCCTCTTTTCCTGTCAGGAACAAGTCATAGACATTTAACAGGAACATCACTGGTCTTCTGCCTTCAACCTTGAAGCAATGGTTGGAGTTCGCTTTACTCGTAGTAAATACTAGAGCCATCAGTAATCTTCACATCCTGTCGTACCATGTCGAACCTTAGAACCTTCTACAGTCACTCCCTATGAAGTGGAGCATCATTCTCCCTCTGCCTTTCGTACTCTATGTATTGAAACATTCTATACTGGAGTGACAAGTAGCTTCCTATGCTACTAATATTCTATGTATCAGGGTCACTGGATACCAAGGTCCTCTATCATGAATTTTTTGAAAATTTCTTCTCGCACCCATCTGTGAGCTTGTCATCCTCTGTAGGCTTTCATCTTCAACCTTGTAGCAAAGGTTAATATCTTCATCACTCTAGGTGATATTCAAGCTCCTCATGTATGTATTATCCCATGGGTGCCTTCTGAGCTCGTACAAGGCCTTCTTTAATTTTCTCACATGAGTTTGCATTTCATGTGTCTTAACTTCCAGTGGCTACAAATGTCTCTTCGTAGTCTATGCCTTCTTTCTGTGAGAAGCCTTGTGCTACAAGTCTTTCCTTGTATCCCAAGATATTTCCATCTACTGCTTGTTGGATCTTGTAGATCCATTTGGAAGACACTACAAACTTCCCTTCAGGTCTCGATACCGCATCCTAGACATCATCCTTGTTGAACGGTACTTTCCTTCCCTTTCTTCTTGGATACTTCTTCATAGCTATAAGGCTCTGCATCAATGATGTTGCTCAACATAACTAGATTGTGTTTGAGGCCTCTTGCTTTCCTTGGATTATTATACATCTATCATTCTCTTTATATTCCTCTGAAGCTTCTTCTTTTGCTACGGAAGCTTCTTGGTTCATCTTCATGTATGCTTATTGGAGTGAATCTTGAATTGTCGTTACTTGTTCTTCAGAACAAGTCTCATCCTTCTTTTCTTATAGGCGAGTGTATGCGATCTTTCCTACAAGTCAAAAGCATTAGTTTTATGGTTAGAAACATTTCATAATGCATATTCATAATGGTGAATTCTTATGCATAAAGATATAATCATGCAACTATTTTAGCCAATACAACATTCATCCAACATGGAAACTTTCTAGATGCCTTCCATCTCTACCATGACATCATTCAGATTGTGCACTAATCCAATATGTCAGCAAATATGTTTCATTCTATATAAGTAGCAATGGAGTGTTGTATAGCACCATGGGATACTTACCCATCACATGCATATTAGTAGTATAATGTCATTTATGCAACCATTCTATCATGCATAATAACTAAACAATGTCATATAAACAACTAGATATATAGGAGAAGACAATTCAAATACTTATATTTATTTGTTTCATGAGTAGACTCCTTATTGAGCCTTCATATTCATCATCTTCTTCATTCATCACATCATCATCTCTTATCCAAATGCTAAGATGGATGAGAGGTTCTTCAAGAATTGACTCCTTCATATTCCTCATTGCTTGAGGGATCTTCTTTGAATTGTGAGAGCTTGATCTTCAGTTGCTCCCATCCTCTCTTCTCTTATTATGAATTGAGATTCTTCTTGTGTGCACTCTTCGCAAAGTCTACTGAAGGTAATCACTTCCTTCTAGCACACATTCCTCGAATGAATGAATCCCATGATCCTGGGAGGCCATTCAAGGTGGTTATAACAATATATTATTCTTCTTTTATTGCTTCGCCATAGCATCAAACACTTCCTTTTGGTGTATTCAAGGATTAAACATGAGGCATGAGATGATATTTAATAGAATTTGCAATGATTCAATTGGATCTAGCCTTAGCCTCATCTCCCTCTGGCTCCTAGACCTTTCTTATGATTTGAGGTGTCCATCCTAGTTCTGGAGCTGGCTGATATAGGGTTTGTCAGAGAAACCCTAATTTTCAAAACTTGGAATTTCAAAGTTTTGAATGGATAGAAATATGGGCCTCTTCAAGGAGAGTTGTCCAATGTACTCCTTTTCTAAAAAAAGCGGAGGGAAGCTTCCGGAACAGGAAGCCCTAGTTTTCCAATTTCTTCTACATAAATTCCCGATATTGTTTCTGTGTTATCTCTAAAATTGTTGCTTATATGTGTCTAAAAATTCACATTGAGGTAGCCTCATCTGTCCTCTTTCCAACACCGAAGGTTTGAGCAGAATTTGTTTCATCAATTGGTACTTATGAGAGTTTTACCTAGGTGACTTATTTCAGGACTGTTTAGCATAGTGACCTTGTACAGACTCCCATGTGTCACGTTTTCACCTTCGGAGTCTGAAAATTTTACCACAGAAAATAAAGTCCATTCCCTATCTAGAACATCTTGCAAAATTTCATTTCGACCTTCATATCCCAAGATATAGCAATTCTCCCTAGGTCACTCGCTTAAGGCTGAATCCTGGGAGAGGCTAGAACCCTAACTTGGAGGAACCATATCTCCTGAAGTATAGCGAATACGAGGCTGAAAATTTTACACAGTGTAAAGTATGAATTTCTATTAGGCCTGTAAATATTTTGGCTGCTGATCCTTCTCCAATATAGAGATATAGCGAATGTACCAAAACTACTAGTTTTAGTATTTTAGGGTTTTCAAGCATGAAACCCTATTTTCCATTTACTTCCATTGTATAGTGAAACTTCTCTGATTCAGAAACTGCTACTACCAATAGATGCACCCTAGTGAGGTGTGTTAGCCTATCCCTCCTTGTTTTATGATCTATGGAGAGAACACCTTCAACTAGGAATCCCTAGTTCTCGCAGCTGCACAATGCCTTCTTTTAGAGAGGTGTTGATACCATGTTAGATTTTTATCATTTAATCAATATGATATAGGATCTTCTCTGAGAGAATAACATGCACATCAATAATCACAAGAGACAAGAGACACAAAGAGTTTTCCTTGGGGAAACCATAAAGGATAAAACCCCGCAACTTCCTCAGAGATATAATGAGCACCAATAGCAAAAGTAAAACCCAAAAACACAAAGACGATCTCTGACAACTATTCTCTCTCTCACTTGTGCGAGCTCCTCCTCTCTCACTCATGCACTACAATTGAGTGAGTGTGTGTTACAAATAGAGAGTCTCACTCTCTATTTATACTTGTTTTCCACTTGAATTTTACTCTTACAGGGACGACCTCACTAGGAGAGTCTAATAACCCTAATACCCCTCAACTGTGGGGACTATTGCCCCGACTTACAACGGAGGGTTAACCTCAACTCAATTGTGGGGACTATTGCCCCAACTTAAAACAGAAGGTTAACCTCAATGACTTTACATGACTTTATTATATTAATGATTCTCCTGATCGAAGGAACACACATCTCCATCGGGGTACAATGAAATACAATATAAAATATACAATTGAATACATTCTGAAGTTACAAATACATCAATAGTTGCTACAGACAGAGGACTGGAGGTATGGTTGGATACTGAGAAAGAAGAAGGTGAGATGGCTTTCACTACAGGTGAATCTAAAGAAAAATATGTCTACTAGATTTAAGGAAGAACTCGGGAGAGTTGAGTCTTAGATGGAAATTTCATATTATGAACCTGAACAGGGTACTTTGCTTGGAGAGGATGATGAAACGGAGATTGTAGATGATTTTGTGAACTCTTTGATAAGTTCAAAACTACCTGAAGATGATATGGTTGAGACTACAGATGAGGGGTCTTATGTTTTTAAATCTAAATATTTGTGTGTGACTGCAGGCATTGGAGAACACTTAAATGGTGTGTTTATGCAGGTTGGTGAGGAAATGAAGCATAGGATGGATGCTCTGAAAAACAAGACCAAAATTAGAGCATTGAAAAAGGAACATGTTCACTATTTGTGAACCAGAATATGGAACCATCTTTGGAGAAGATGGTGTAGAAGAGATACTAGCTGAAAGTATCATGAAATCTTGGGAGAGTTCAGATTAGCAAAAGTATGTGCCGAAAAGAGAGGTAATGGGAGATGAAAATCTCAATATTTTGAAATTAATGAATTGTGTATGTTTGCACGCGTAACATGTGATGAACCTTGTGAAGTTGTCCCAGAGTTAAAGGAAGAAGAAGAAATGTGAAAAGAAATTTCAAGAAGACAAGATCATAATTGCATTCTGATGAATAGTGAGGCCACGTTGTCTTTTGAATACAACCAAGGGAGAGCACTTACAGATTTTGAATGTAATATTGTTGACAGACAAGGAAAATAAATTGTTGCCGCAAGCAGAAGAAAATTGGACTGTAAATACAGTCGAGAGGAAGTTGAAGATAAGCATTCTAATGAAATGCTTACTCAACATTTGGAATCGTGCACCATGAATGTGATTGAAAAACACCAGGCAGAAGAAGAAGTTGAGGTACCCATTGAGTTAGGTATTCTTGAAATTAATGATTTAATTTCATATGTAGATTTGAAGTTGTTCTGAAAAAGGAACTGAAGTTGGAAAAGAATGAAACACAATTGTTTCATAAAGGAATAATAAGAGGTATTGAAGGAAGTGATGGCAGACATAATGGACAATTTGTCATGAGAAAGAAAGAGGCAGTTTTGTCTCAAAGGGATGGTCAAAACCTAGGAGCACTGATTATTTCAAAGATGGTAAATGAAGACAGAGAGAGACTTTATGATTTCAGGAAGTATGATGAAGAATTAAAGTTGATAGAAGACTGGTTGCTCAATCCAAGGACTAATAAGGGGGCCATTTAATGGGTACAAACATAGAAATACTTAGTTGCAGCAGTGGAGAGGAGAACATGGAAGATCAAGACATAGAGTTGTCTTGTAATAATACTATTTTATTACAACGGTCAAGTGTACAACATTGCATGGGAATGGAAGACCTAAATAATTTTGTAGGGTGTCTTGGAATACTTGATAGCAGAATTCTGATTGTAGATGAGAGGAAAAATCCTGAAAATATAAGAATGTAGCAGTCGGTGGATAACAGCAAGGAGCTAAGAGATAGAATGGATATAGAATATGTGAATGTTGATGGTGAAGATGTATCAAAAAAGACATGAAGAGAAAAGGAATTTTTTCATCAGCAGAGCAAGAAACCAAAACAACAGTAGGAGATACATGACAAAGAAATATTGTAGAAGCAAGTCTAATGGGGCATTGCAACAGAAAATTTGGAAACCAGTGGAACTGAAGATGACAAAGATAAAAATAATTTCACAACAACATAATAAAATGGATGACCAACTAAAGAACAAATTTTGGGATCCAGACATATTGAAGATGGAAGATTATGACCAGGAGGTCATATTTCTTTCTTCTTGGGGAGTCTGATGTAGGAGCATCCTGCTCTCCATCCAAGTACAAGTCCAATGTTTGGACCAGACCTAAAAGGGGTCTTCATTTTTATGAACGAATGGTTCTTTAATGTAATATTGTAAATATGCTTGATTTACAAGTGTTCTTCTAGATAGGTGATGAGTCACTAAGTGAGTGATGAGTCATGTAGCTAAGCCCATGTCAAATGGTAGCATTCGATAAGAGTTAAGGCTTTCATGAGCGAGTCATTGAGATAGGTTTGATTATGTTGCTAAAATTAGGTTTCAGTTACTATGAATTAGAAGTGTGGTTGAGTGTATTGAGGATATTAACTAGAATTGGTTCATGAATCTGATTGTATATATGTATGTGAGCCTACGAGGCATAGAGAGATAGCCAAAGGAGTCCAGAAGTATCCAAACAATATAAATTTGGCTAAGAGTGTGGCCAAATAGTGTGAAATCAGGTCAAGGACACTAATTGGAGTTGTATCAGGTCTATGAAGATCATAACGTAGATTCTAGATCATGTGAATGTACAGATTCCTTATCTTGAATAAAGGAAAGCCTATTTTGGCATATCTCTATGTAAATGTGGTTCTTTCTGAATGTATGAATATATGAATTGAATGATTGATGATATCTGTTAATGGTTAATATATCTATGTGTATTGTATTCTGTAAATTAGGGCTTTTGAGGTCACAATAGACATCTAAACGATCTCTATGTACGGTTGCTTGCGTAACTAATATGTTTGTTGTGTAAACCCTTGGATCGATGCTTGTATGATCAAATTTGCAGAGTTGCATGAAGGATGAAGATATCGAAGCTATGGACAGATCCAACGAAGAATATCAAGTATGGAAGAAGGTAGATTAAGTTGATTGATCGATCTTCTGATCAATCAACGCAATATTGCACAAAGTACATTCACATCATTCGACAGAGATTAGATGGTCCAGATTAAAGAAGAAAAGATGGATCGACGGAGAGAAAATATTCACGAAAAGAACCTGTACGGGAGATAAGTGATCTGAAAAATAAAATGAAGTTTTGCACTTGATTAGAGATCAACGACAAGGAAACATTCTGCAAGAGATCGACGGTTCTCAGGAATTGCAAAAAAAGATACTCGAGGGAGGAAAATTGCGGAAGCTCATTTTTGGGAAAAGTGGGAAGGTGTATCTGCAATTCAATTACAAAAAGGACCATTGCGGACACATGATTGTGGAGTTTAGGTTTTGGAAAATTGGGAATTGCATACCCGCAACTCAAAATCTGCAACTGTGGAAAGGATCTTGTGGAAAGGTTTGTTGCGGAAAGGAAATTGTAAAAAAGACAATTGGAAAAGTTGTTACGGGAACTCAATTGCAGAAAAATTGAGTTGTGGAAAGACTGAGTTTGTGAAGGAAAGCTTGCAGAAAAACTAGTTGTGGAAAGATTGTCTACGGAAACAGAGATGCGCAAAAGAATTAGAGAAATATCTGGTTGAGTAACCATATTTAGAGGCTTGTAAATTGTAGAGCAAACTAAATCCCGGGGAAGCAGTTGGGATATGGTGTTTTGGGGTTCCCTCCTACGTCATTTAGAAAAAGATCGCTTTTATTTCTATTGAATATTAAATGCTTGTGGCCATTAGGATTATCGTCTATGGGATCACTATGCATTTCCAAATTAACGATTGCAATTAAAGGTCTATGATATGAGTTTGGCTCATGCTCATTTGAAAAGTTTAAATTTATTATCTTATTGTAAGAAGGGATATCCGAGATGACATAATCTACGACACTACTTCCAAGCCCATGAATACAAGTAATCTGGATAGTCTTTCACCACTTCATTGCACATTATAAGATCGTGAGCACTACAAAGCTTGACTAGTTTGGAACCAAACAAATTGTAACCTAGATCTGTAGAGATTTTCTTGTATCTGATAGCTATATTATGGTCTCCGTCTAACCAAAGAGCATTAGGGTTGAAATAATTGCTTAAGAGGAGAGCTTGGTTACTCAAAGTTCAAGCATTAAATTCTCCCACTAATAGGATATTTCCTTTATTCCTTATACTAGAAATTATCATTTTACAAGCCATTGTAAGGACAATTTTTATCTAAATTGTTTTCCTTATAAAAGTTAGAGTTAATAGGGGTAAAATAATAGATTGTTATGTAGGTTTTTTGTAGCATTAATGTATGTAACCTCTATCCATATATACTGGTTTTATGGGTTTTTCTTATGAATCCTAAAACGAGGGAAATGTTTTCCGTAATGTAGCAAGCTATACCACCAATTCCTCTACAACAAAATGTAATGTCCTCTTCCGATTAGGCCTTGAGGCCCAAAACAGCTAACCTATGTGATTCCTGTGGGTTTGAGCGGTTACTGACAGCTAGGGAATCAGCTAAGGACTGATGCCATCCATAAAAGATCTAGGGCATCATCATTAGGTCAAGAAGGGCCACCGGGGCCAAGGGCCACCTTCGTGCATGCCATTCAAGCATTATTTAATGATGCATGCACTCTTTAAGTCTCCATCCGCATGCATGCAAGTCAACTGCAAATTAGAAGATAAAGTGACCTAATTAGGTCAAAGATTAGGGTTTTCGCAGTTGAAAGTTATAAAAGGAGGATAAAGCAAAAGGAGACTTCACTTTTTATGATTATTATTTTGGGAGCTCTTGAATAGCAACACAGCGTGCCACACAGCAGTTGGGGTTGGAGACGGAGTCTTCAGCTAACGAGATTTTGGCAGTGAAACATCTGTCCTAGTCTCATTCAGGGTAAGCCATACAGGTTCACCATTTTCTCTTACATTCATTCATAAGTTATCCAGTATATGGTATAGATAGTTGTAGGGACACGTGTGCAGCCGTAAGGGGGGGTTTTCAGCCAGAAAGCCCTAATCAGTTGTTGGGCCTTCAGATTTCAGCTTTACTCCGAAACTTAGGCACCATTCTCATCATCAGCATCATACTCTGGTACCCGATGATTATCAGATCCGTCTGTGCTCATCCGGAGCAGTTACCAGCTATTTCGGGATCAAGGGGACGTGAGCAGTTGCCTCTCTGGAGCAAGTCACTATCCTACCTAGAGACCTCAGAAAATTCGCATGTACCAGGAATTCTCTCCGGCACAGGAAGGCTATCAGTCCTGCAAATCGACAGCATCATCGGACACCTCCTTCACTGAAAGCGTCACCCTTTTCTAACTTGGGTTCTTGCTGTTGGGGTTTCACCGGAAGTAGAAGATTATCTGCCCATCTCCGATTTAGTTCTCGGTGCTTACATACTCTCTTAGAAGCAGTCTAGCCGGCTTATCAGTGGTAAGTGTTCATTCTATCCCAAAAACCCTAACCCTAATTTTTGCTATAAAATAGGGATTTTTGCATGGTAGTTTGCATGCCCAGTTGTATCAGCGTATTTGCTTAGATATAGAAAATATCGGGATTTGGGATACTACAGTGGTATCAGAGCTATCTTCTTGGCCGGCTGTGGGCTTAAGAAATGAAACTTAGATGAATATAGAAGGAGACCCTTTTGTAACCTATAGGAGGAGGAAGAGTAGATACACAGGGGATTTTGAGGATATCCAACTAGAAGATACCAATTCAGATATGGAACAAATAGGTATACACTCAGATAGGGGAAAAGGAATGGGAGAAGAGGAGGATCGGATGGAGTTTCACAGCTTGGTCTCTACATTGCAAGACTTAGCCAAAGGACAAAAAGATGTACTCAATGCAATCAACAGATTATCAGCGAAACCGGAAATAGGTATCAACAGTACACCTCCCTCACCGGTAGATCGGGGATCTACAAGCAGCAGTTGAAAGATAGCGTACACTAACATTCAGAATACTCCGCACATATACAGCAGACCTTCCATTAGTCATACCATGCCTCACTTCTTGGTAGATACAGTAGGGGGCCCGGTCATGCAGGTAGAACCTAGCGAGCCTTTTGGGGCTTATTTACAGGAGTATAGAGACTTAGGGGATGAGTTTCATGCTACCATGTCTTTTTCAGATTTCTGCAACATGAAGAGTAGGAACAGGCCCAGGAATTTCAACAAGGGTTTCAATCACAACTATGAGCTACAGAAGACCTTGGGCAGGTTGACCATCCCAAAATTTGATGGGACTCGTGGAGGATCAGCGAGGATATGGGTTCAAAAGTTGGATACCTATTTCCAACTCAACCCCATGACAGAGACAGATGCCATTAAATTGGCTACACTTCACCTAGACGGAGAGGCTCACGAGTGGTGGTACCACGGATTGGTGACATTGGGTCACAACACCATACATTCCTACGGTGAGTTCACTCAGAAGCTCATAGAGAGGTTTGATAGGAAAGATCCAGAGATACATTTTAGGGAGTTGGCTCAACTCAAACAGACCGGTAGTGCAGAAGCTTTCATTTCAGAATTTCAGAGGATAGCCGTTATGGTAACAGACGTGTCAGAGAGCATATTGACTATGTTATTCACTGAGGCCCTCACAGAGCTACTACAGGGATGGGTGAAAGCCTACAAACCCCTCACTCTGCAGGATGCCATTAGCAGAGCAAGAGATCTTCAGGATTCAGTCCCCAAAAACAAATTCCCATTGAGAACCAATTTTCCTATTAGGGACAAGGACAGGAAACCTTTCCAGCAGGATGTGCCCAAGAAAACCTGGTTAGACGAGGACACTAGGAAAGATTTGAGAAAGGAAGAAACTATGCTTCACCTGTCAGGAACCATGGGTACCAGGACATAGATGTGCAGGGAAGGCGAAGGCTCACTACATTGAGGTATATTTAGACAGTGATGAGGACGACTATGAGCAGGAAGCCACAGAAGAACTACGGGCAGCTGAGGAGGAATCACACTAGGGTGATACACCAGAGGGAGTCATTGCTACATTATCTAGAGTACCAAGATTCCATACTCTCAGGGTCAGGGGAGTAGTACAGGGTCACAGAGTAGGAGTATTGATTGATGGGTGAGCCACCCACAATTTCATTGACTCTACTTGGGTATCCAAGAGAGGTATTCAGACTGAAAATTTCGAAGGATTCACTGTAGCAGTAGCCGGGAACTCCAGCATGGAGTGCAACTACTAGATCCCAAAATTGAATGTTGCCTTAGGTAACTATCAGATGACAGACTCTTTCTATGTAGTGGATGTAGCGGATACTCATGTGGTATTGCGTGTTCAGTGGCTTTATTCTATATGGAAATACACTACAGACTACAGGGAAATGGAAATGGAGTTCCAAGGGCCAGACGGCAAACATGTAGTTTTGAGGGGCATGAACACTTATCCCCCAAAACTGGTCTCATCACAGAGAATGGAGGCAGTACTCTGACATGATGATATAGAATGGGCTGCAAAATGTTTGGTCACCTTCAGGAAACCCCTAGAGACCAGCACACAACACCCAAGTGACATTCAAACCTTGCTAAAGAAACATGAAAAGGTTTTTCGGGACCTTCCATCAGGTAGACCACCAGACCGAGGTTTTGAACACATCATCGAGCTAGAGGAGGGGACACAAGCAGTCATCACCACTCCTTATAGGCATCCCAAAAGATACAAGGATGAGATTGAGAAAACAATCAAAGAATTACTGGAGCTTGGATATATTCGGCCCAGTTCTAGCCCCTTCGCATCCTCAGTAGGACTGGTCAAAAAGAAGGATGGTACACTGCGATTGTGCATCGATTATCGAGCACTCAACAAAAAGACCATTAAGAACATGGATCCCATTCCCAGAATTGACGAACTCATGGAGGAGCTTCGGGGAGCTCAATACTTCTCCAAGATCGATCTTCGCTCGGGGTACCATCAGATCAGGGTAAGGGACCAGGACATCTCCAAAACAGCTTTTCGCTGTCACTATGGTCACTATGAGTTTATGGTCATGCCCTTTGGACTTACCAATGCTCTGGCCACTTTTCAGTCATGCATGAACCACACCTTCAGAGCACAGCTACGTAAGTTTTTGCTCGTATTCTTTGATGACATCCTGATTTACAGCAAAACATGGGAAGAGCATCTGAAACACCTGGACGAAGCATTGAGTATTTTAGAAGAACATTCGCTTTATGCGAAAATGTCCAAGTGTGAGTTTGGCATGAAGGAAATGCTATATTTAGGACACATAATCAATGCATAAGGAGTACAGGTTGATATGGAGAAAATCCGAGCTATCAGAGATTGGCCCGCGCCAAAAACAGTTACAGAATTGAGAGGTTTCTTAGGTCTGTGCACTTATTATCAATGGTACGTTAAGGGATTCTCCCAATTTGCAGCACCCCTCATAGATCTCACCAAGAAGGGAGCGTTCACTTGGACAGACTTAGCACAGAAAACTTTCGAGGAGATGAAGGTTATTATGAGTTCTTGTCTAGTTCTAGCATTACCAGACTTCTCACAACCCTTTGTAGTATAATGTGATGCCTCAGGGGAAGGGTTAGGAGTAGTGTTGATGCAAAATCATCACCCTATTGCATTTGAGAGCCGTAAACTGAAGAACTACGAGTGCCATTACTCCATATATGACAAAAAAATGCTAGCCATATTGCACGCTCTCACAAAATTCAGACAGTACCTGGTGGGCAGTAAGTTCAAAATCAAAACCGATCATAACAGCCTCAAGTATTTCCTGGAGCAGAAGGAACTGAATGAGCGACAGCAGAAATGGGTCAGCAAAGTACAAGCCTACGATTTCGAGATCGAGTATGTAAAAGGTAAGAATAATGTAGTAGTTGATGCATTATCCAGGCGTCCCTCCCCATTATCTCTTAGTAGTATATCCACAGCTTGGAGGGCACTTCTCTTAGTAGAATACTCAAAAAAAAAATTCACTTGCGAATTATTGGATGGGAAAATTCAGGATGACAGGTACAGGATTGTTGATGACATCATCTATTACAAAAACAGGATATACCTCATTCCAGAATCCACATTGAGGAAGAAGATCATTTAGGCAGCCCATGATTCTCCTTTATCGGGGCATCAAGGTTTCTTAAAGACCTACAGGCATATCAGAGAGAGGTTCTCATGGAAGGGCCTCAAGGGGGAAATTATGCAGCATGTCCGGGAATGTAGCATCTGTCAGCAGAACAAGATTGAGAACACCCATCCAGCAGGGTTACTCCAGCCACTACCGATTCTAGAACAGAAGTGGGAAAGCATCTCCATGGACTTTATTTTAGGATTGCCCAATGTCCAAGGGCGAGATTGTTTATATTTAGTAGTTGACAGACTGACCAAGTTTGCACATTTCTTCTCGATATCATCAGACTACTTGGCAGCTCAAGTAGCTCAGTTATTCTTCAAGGAGGTCTTCAGGTTACACGGGTTACCTATGACCATTGTCAGTGATTGGGATAGCAGATTCACGGGTGCCTTCTGGCAGGAACTGTTCAGACTGGTGGGGACTGAATTGGCTACTAGTACGAGTTATCATCCCCAGAGTGACGGGCAAATGGAAATAGTCAACAAGTGGATCGAAGGGTATTTAAGGAACTATGTAGCAGGGCAGCAACGAACCTGGATCAAATGGCTACACCTAGGGGAGTATTGCTACAATACTACCTACCACATGTCTATTAAGATGACTCCTTTTAAGGAATTATATGGTTACGAGGCCTTGGACTATGCAGATTTGGCATTTGGAGATAGCAGGGCTCTTAAGGCTAAGGATTGGATACAGGACAGTCAGGACATTCTAAAAATATTGAAGGAGAATTTACAAACAACCCAAAATCAATAGAAATTGTATGCCAACAAACACAGGATCGAGCGGAGCTTTGAGGTAGGAGATTTAGTATACTTAAGGCTCCAGCCTTACAGACAGTCCTCACTTAAGAATAAAGGAGCAAAGAAGTTAAAAACCCGCTTCTATGGACCATACAGAATAATCAGGAAGGTGGGAGAGGTGGCATATGAACTAAAACTTCCACAGGAAAGCAAAATTCACAATGTGTTTCATATATCTAATCTGAAGAAGACCCTTGGGCAACACATTGCTCCATCTACCGAATTGCCTCCTTTAGATGATGAAGGACTGCTGATACTAATTCCCGAACGGATCATACCGACTAGAGAAAGAAAGCTCAAGAACAGGGTAATCAGAGAATACTTGGTTCAATTGAAAGAACTACCGCCAGAGGATGCCACCTGGGAAGGTGAACAGGTATTGCAGCATCCCAGTTTGAAGTTGCTTGAGGACAAGCAATCTCAAGCGGGGAGGACTGTAATTTCCTCTTTCGATTAGGCCTTGAGGCCCAAAACCGCTAACCTATGTGATTCCTGCGGGTTCGAGCGGTTACTGACAGCTAGGGAATCAGCTAAGGACTGATGCCATCCATAGAAGATCTAGGGCATCATCATTAGGTCAAGAAGGGCTACCGGGGCCAAGGGCCACCTTCGTGCATGCCATCCAAGCACTATTTAATGATGCATGCACTCTTTAAGTCTCCATCCGCATGCATGCAAGTCAACTGCAAATTAGAAGATAAAGTGACCTAATTAGGTCAAAGATTAGGGTTTTCGTAGTTGAAAGTTATAAAAGGAGGATAAAGCGAAATGAGACTTCACTTTTGATGATTATTATTTTGGGAGCTCTTGAATAGCAGCACAGCGTGCCGCACAGCAGTTGGGGTTGGAGACAGAGTCTTCAGCTAATGGGATTTCGGCAGTGAAACATCTGTCCTAGTCTCATTCAGGGTAAGCCATACAGGTTCTCCATTTGCTCTTACATTCATTCATAAATTATCCAGTATATGGTATAGATCGTTGCAGGGACACGTGTGCAGCCGTAAGGGGGGGTTTTCAGCCAAAAAGCCCTAATCAGTTGCTGGGCCTTCAAATCTCAACTTTACTCCGAAACTCAGGCACCATTCTCATCATCAGCATCATACTCCGGTACCCGGTGATTATCAGATCCGTCCGTGCTTATCCGGAGCAGTTACCAGCTATTTCGGGATCAAGGGGGTGTGAGCAGCTGCCTCTCTGGAGCAAGTCGCTAACCTTCCTAGAGACCTCAGAAACTCCGCATGTACCAGGCATTCTCTCTGGCATGGGAAGGCTATCAGTCCTGTAAATCGGCAGCATCATCGGACACCTCCTTCACTGAAAGCGTCACCCTTTTCTGACTTGGGTTCTTGCTGCTGGGGTTTCACCGGAAGCAGAAGATATCTGCCCATCTCCGATTTAGTTCTCGGTGCTTGCATACTCTCTCAGGAGCAGTCTAGCCGGCTTATCAGTGGTAAGTGTTCATTCTATCCCACAAACCCTAACCCTAATTTTTGCTATAAAATAGGGATTTTTGCATGGCAGTTTGCATGCCTAGTTGTATCAGCATATTTGCTTAGAAATAGAAAATATCGGGATTTGGGATATTACACAAAATCTCTTGTTCCAGATTGACCAAAGGATAAATCCTTCCATGTTAGGGACATTAGATTCTTCATGTTCTCATGTTTCAACAAGTAGTATAATATCAATCTCATTCGGGATCCTTCTTAACTTTGCATCTTTGTTCCATGGAAACCCGAGACACTTCGAAGAGAAGATCCAAAGCATGTCTAGTTGATATTTATTATTATTATTATCTTTATGGTATCTATCTCGAATAACAACTTTTCTATATCTAATTAATGAAATTTTGTATGACTGTTTTTAATGTTTTTCATATTTTGTAATTTTGTAATTTTTATTTATAGTTGTTGTATTTGTTTTTATAACTAGTGTATTTATTTAAAAATAAAAAATCATTAAATTTTGTCTTTTTTTGTTTTTAAATATATTTTACATTTTTTGGTGTTATGCTTCGAAAATGTTTGTAGTTTTGACCGAGATAAGAAAGTAGTATTACTGGTAGCACTTGTTTTCAATTCGAGAGTTGGTTTTGGTATTTTTGTTGCATCCGTACCACATGTTAAGGCCGCAATTTCAAATCAGTTGTAAGTTTAACCTTGGAAAACAATGGGGGTGCCATGATAGTGCCAGTTTTCAATTAAGGGCTTATATTAGGGTTTCAGTAGTAACGGTGTTAGTTGTTATGGCCATAGTTTCAAACAGGGAAAATTCTAACCTCCCAAAAGAACAAGGTGATTATGGGAACACCACTTTTTGGTTTGGGGGTTGATTTAGGGTTTTAATTGCAACTGGAGTTTCAAAACTAGACCAACCACAAAACCAAAGTTTAAGCATTGTTTTCCATTTAGAATATGAGTCCGAGACACAAAATAGAAGTTAATGCTCCTTATAAAAGAACAAAATTAATGCTCCTTATATAAGAACATCTAGTATTGTATCTATGTCTAACAATAGATACCGTTCCAACTTCCTATGGTGTTTACCAATACCATAATAAAAACAAATAAGTGCTATGAAACTAACATAAAACCAAATATCAAGCATAAATCTAATATTGTGAATCATTAAAGATGTTCATTTTAGGCACCTCAAATTTCTCCTTTGTAGTGTTGGTTTGGCCAGGAGGGACATGTTCCTTGAAGACCATGTAAGTCATGGCTTTAGCCATCACATTCATATTTGCTCATGGGGTTTTACATGATCCTTATCGAGTGTTTGAGGGTTTCCTCCATGATCCATAGTTACGCTTGGGTTTACTCTTGTTGGAGTTGAGTCGTCGTCTTCTCCTCCACAATGTCCATAAGTGATTTTCCCAGGAGGGTTTTGACATGTTGATACAAAGTAATTGTCTTCATATGCTTTGTTTCACCAATGCAGGAGTTACCTACCATCCTCCGCTATCTTTCCAAGGTCAACTTGAATGTCCTCTAGAGGTAGCATATCCTTTTTTTGTGCCATCCATTCTTGCATGGATTCAATTCTCTACTACGTCATGGAAGATTCAACCATGCTCTTGTAAGTTTCTTTGGTGATTTGAGCTTCCAAAATTATCCTGGGCATAAGTGAGCATATGCCTTTGCGACTAGAATTGCCCCTTATCTGCCTGCTTTCCTCTCGGCATCTTGAAGCACCCAAACCACCATATCCCATCACAGTCAAAAGCCCAAGACCAGAGAGAGAACCCAAACAAGTCATCTTGCATTGCCCAAACCACCAAATCCCCAACAATGAAGAGCCCAAGGCCAAAGAGAAAACCCATACAAGTCATCTTGTAGCGCCGAAACCACCAAATCCCCCAACCTTCAAGAACCCAATACCAAAGAGAGAACCTAGACAAGTCCGATATTTAATGGCTGAATGAGATCTAGCCTACCAAACAATAACACTAAGTGAAGTGAGAGGGTAGTAGGGGAAGGTTGTCCTCTCGTGGTACATGCATAGCATAGTTGGTGAAACTTATTTACTAGACAGACTTTCCCTCAGGAGGGGAGCCTATCAAATGGACACCGTTGGATGAGAGATTGGACAATGCCCATTTGACTGGCTCCCCTCCCGAGAGAAAGTATGTCCAGTATATAAGGCGCTCCTAGCATAGTTAGCCCCATATCCTTGTCGTGCATGAATATGATGTTTGGAGGTTCTAGGGATGATGCCATCATGTCGATCACCCTCATCGATTTGACCCATCTTCTCGCATGAGCACACCCCCATGAACTACCATCATGGGCACCAAAGAATATGCGTTCTGGTCAAGATGGGCGTCGTTATCCGAAATCTGCTACATGTGAAGAGTGGCAGAATATGGACGGCCTCCCGCTTTTGCAGGAAGGGCAATTAATTCATCGCACCAAACTAGTGTCGGCCTTTTTTAAGGTAAGAATGAGTATAGCAGTCATTAGGACAAAAAGCTTACTGATCTCGTTTTTCATAAGAGAAAGCTAACTGATCTCGTGAAGGTGTCTTTCAAGGAAAAACATTAATGTCGATAATATCTTGTGCAGTATTTATACACTCACTTCTCGTTTTTTCCACTATCCAGTGATGTTATTTTTGCTAATTTCATGATTTTCATTCTTCAAAATTTTGATTCTTGAAAGTGGGTGCAAATCGTGATAATGCCAATCAATTTAGAAATAACTCCAAGCAAAGTTGGTATTGGTATTTGACTAGCAAATATCAATTTTTGTCTAACTTCCAGTTATTTCTTTCCAGTTATTTCTATATAAGTGGATTTAATGGTTAAGAGTATGTGTTTCCTCTTAGAAGGTTACAGGTTCAAATCTAGAGGGCTAGTGTATGTACACCTCTTTAGACTTTAGCAGTTAAATCACTGCCCATTGCCCAAAGGAGGGTCTGTTGTCCCACAAACAAAGAGGTCTCATACAGTTCCTGGTCTCATACATCAAATTGGTGTCTCCCTTGACGGTGACCTTAAAAATAGATTATTACTATTATTATTATATATTATTTTCCAAAATTTCATTAACTTTGTTAATAATTTTTTTTATTTTCATATTTGATTAAACTATTACTCAGTACAATGATCATTGCTTACTCCGAATTTATATACATTATTTTCCAAAACTTCATTGACTTTGTTAATAAGTTTTTTTTTCCAGATTTGATTAGGCCGTTATAGTGATGATTGCTTACCTTGAGTTGCCATGTCTTTCATTTAAGCACTGCTTACTATGGGTTCCCAGGTCTTCATCTGAGCAGCTGGCTGTGTGACTATTTCCATGTGAACCACAAATGTTATTATTATACCTGCCGCAGCAGGTATATAGTAATCGGTTGCTAGTCAACCGAACTTTGACCTTCTATTAGTTGCCGCCACCAAAAAATTAAAATCTGTTTTCTAAAGTTAAACTTTAGAGTTTGCAAAAAAATATTTTAAATTTTAATAAAAATATTTCTATTTGCTATTTTGTAAACTTCTAATTGGCCAATCAGAGATGATGTCATTCTTGGAGTTTGGTATCTGGTTTTCACTTGACACATGGCAATGATGACATCAGACCAATGGATCCCAATTCATTTCTGAATTCTGATTGATCTTTAATTTATTTTATTGGTATATTTCCTGCGCGAGAGGAAGGCGTCCAATGTAATCGAGAGTAAGAGATGCATAGTAAAGATAATCTCATACCTTGACTCCTGTAGTAATTTGACTCCGAAAATTTGGATGGGAATAGAGCGCAATCGGATTGCCCATCTCATTCACTACCACAACACCTGTCTCATTTGCTATAGCAGCAATTACCACATTTGGTTCCGATTTTGCTATCAGGGCTAATACGCGCCTAACATATGGGAATTTCATTGCAATCGTCCAAGATATGCTTTGGCTCTGTAGAAAACCAGAGAATCAGAGACAGAGAACTAGTTGTAAACCTTCTGTATTGTAACGAATGGTTCTTTAATGTAATTTAAATCTGGAGGTGTTACAGTGACAAATTATTACCATAGCGAGTGCAATCCAGAAGGTACCGTTTCCGTCATAGCGGATGTTATCTAGAAGTCCTGGTAGATTGTCAATGAAAGATTCAATGGTGCCTTTCTTTGGCTCTTCTAACCAGTACTTCTGGCACCGATACCTGTAAAGAAAAACAAGGCATCGGCCTCTCAGTTCTGATCTGAATCTTTCATTAATGGTTGAGAGAAAGATTATTGCAATGCATACAGTGAAGTTTCACAGAAGATAAGGAAGTCCTATTTGGCAGAGAGAGCCACTCCATTGGGGAAGAACAGATCTTTGAGAAGCACACTGGTTGTCTTGGTGTAGGCCTCGTATTTCAGCAACCGGCCGTGTGGTCGATACTCCATCAGATCTAAGAAAATAGTCATGGAAGCCATATTTATACGAAGCATCTGTGAAATAGATTGCCCCTCCTCTGCTTACATCCACTCCGTCTACAAGTCTGCAATAATATAGCCATGTAATCTAGAGGTTTGGTATCAATTTGACAGTGTTAAGAAGTCTATTAAGGATTTTATTTCCAAATATGTTTAATATTCTTAGAAAACAATCTTTTCTAGGAATGACATTGCTTCAAACATTCAGAAATAGAACATTATTTGATTCACTTAACCTATATTAACTTTTTATTTTTATAAAGAATCGATTCATTGCTCAAATTTTGAAGTAAAATTTCAAAACAAAAATGATCTTGATAAAAATGTTACTTCATTTTCAATCCATCTGCTTCGTCTGCAAGCATCTCCACATGGCCTTCTGTGACATTCAACAGAACCTGCTTAAAAACAAAATGAAAATGAAACATATGAAGATGAATATAAAATTGAGGAGACGAGATGATGAAGGGCCGATCATAACCTGATAAGGATCGCAGACTAATAACTCTCCATGGATGCCCAAAGCGAGGCCCAGAGGACGACCTCCAACGTATGTCCAGTTCTCCACAAGAACATCAAGATTATCAAGAAAGGAGATTCGTTTGATCCACCCATCACCACAACCCGTATACAGACTGCCTTGAGAATCCAAAGCCAGATCTTCAGAGCTGGGGATGAGTCCAGATCCGGGTTAACATGCATTTGGGCGATTTGGGAGGTCTCAGCAACGAGTTCGACGACTCCGTTTGATGCATTCAACTGTGCATCAAGCAGGGATTTTCGGCATGAAGGACAAGAGGAATTGGAAACCAACCACGCATCTATGCAATCCATGTGGAAACTGTGACAACATCCTGGTAATACTCGCATCTTTTCTCCTTCCACAAATTCTGAAAGGAAAATAGGGCATTCCATTCCTGCAGAATCAACTAGGCAAATGGGGCAATCCATGTCTATGAGGGGCGAGCCCGTGCGGTACACTGTGGCGGGCAGTGCTTCTATATCGATCTTCTCCATGCCAATATTACCTCCTTCGACCTCTGGATCGATTGATGGCTCCAATACCACCCGCCGTCGTCTACAACAGAATCTATAGCGTGCTAATAGACATAGCAGGGTGCATAGCACGGCCACCATCACGGTGGCTAAGGTTGAATGGAAACTAGAACTAGCTTTGGACAAACCGTCCATCGATCCCTGTGGACTCTGCATAGACGAGCTGATGGCAGGAATGGAGTGCTGCAATATCTTCCGACCTAGGAACAAACTGCTTCCATCAATAGAAAACGGGTAGTCATAAATACTCTCCATTTTACAGAATCCGAGCTCCAATCGTATAGAACCGAACCTGGAATTGGGTAAATGCACAAATTTGGCTCACAAACAATGAACGTTTCGAAATATGATAAGAGGCAGGGCGAAATGTTACATTAACAGAGCATAGACGAGCGAGCGTTTCTTCTTTATTATGAAATACATGGTACAGTAAACCAACAGGAGACCAACCACCACGCCATTTCTTGATGAATGCTTGACACATACCCAATCCATCACCGGCAAGATTGAATCATGAATGGTGCGGAAACCGGTATCATCGGGTCGTCAATTTTGAAGAACCCAATTTGTGTCAGTCTCTCACTTCGCCACGAAATGAGTGGGAAGATTAAAAAAAAGTTATTTGTAGCGGTGGAACTCTCACGCTTCGACACGAGAAGACCTCACAAAGGAAGTCAATCGAATAAGAGACCGGTCGGCGGCGACGCGAGGGCATTGTGGTATACGGGATTCAGACCGTCATTTTAGGCAAGCGGTTTACGAGTTCATTGAATCGAAAATCTAAGAAATGTATAATTTATTGTAGGAATTACGGTTTTTATTCTGTGAACCCATGCGTAACCCCAAGAGACATCAGGGCTGACATAATCACCTAACCGGGAAGTACCAGCAAGGCAATTAAGGATATGATTTTTTTATTTTTTGTAAGAACTCCTCTATTGTATTTGATTGGTCCAAAACCTTAAAAATTCATAAATAACAAAAACCTCTTTGTATATTTTAAGTTTCCTCATAGTAATTTTGGTAGTGGCCTCCAAAGTTAAAGAATAATTTTAAGTTTGAATGGGTGTCAATTTGATACACCATGAATTAAACATTTCTTAGAAATAATTGGCTTTCATGAAACCTATTATACCATTAGTACCAAGATGTATTTGGCTATGACCACACCTTATTTCATTTTAAGAAGACTATACAATCACACCTATCAAACCATATGTAATTTTTAAACCACATGCGATGTGTCCAAGTGAATACAAATGCCAGACCAAGAGTCAAGCCAAAGGTCAAAACCAAGCTAGCACATAACCAACCAAATCCACGGGATTTGAAGATGATGACTCAGAGAAGGAATCAAACTACGATAACTAGAACAAATACTTTTATTGAAATCCAATTGTGAAATAATATTATATATACATATAACTTGTGGCAAGGTTGTTACTATGCTCCATGTAAGCTACCTGGAGTAAGTGGATATGAACTTCTCCATGTTAACCTTGAAATAAAGAGACAATAGCTTGGGTATGATAGGCACAACTCATTATTTCACAAATCCATTAGTAAAAGAGAGGGTTGATCTCGACGTAACCATTAAATTATTCCATTAATTCAATATGAAATTAAGTTTAACTCATATAACATAATAGTTCTTTTATTAAAGAGAATGCAGAAGATACTTTGTAAGATGAAAGCTTTTCCAATCAAAGAGAACTAAAATCTCAAAGCTTTGTCAATCAAAAGCAATGTGTATCATTTTAATCATTTTTATAATGTTTATAAACATTTAAATCGTTCTAATTTAATTATGGTTATAATTACTTAAATAAAAATAATATCTAGATTCCAACCATATAATGAGATAAATTCTAACTTATACTGCAATTTAAAAAAAAAAACTCCAATTACATCAACATAATTTAAAATAAATATTTTTTATGGCTTATATAATATTTAGAAAACCATGAAAACTTTACATAAACATAATTTATTTGTGCCAAGTTGTGTCATTGTTTTATTTTTTATTTCGTTTTAGCTTAAATAATGGACTTTTCTGCATTCACTATCTTACAATTTTATAGAGTTAAATTAATGGGTACTCTTTATTAGGTAAATTTTTATGAAGTTCAAAGTAATTTACCTTAATAAATCCATCATAATTGAAGAGGTTTTCAAGAAAATGAAATAATTGTACAATCATTATAATTGAAATTGAAAAGATTTTCAAGGAAATGAAATAAATGAATTATTATAATTGATAAAAGATTTTCAATGCCACAAGATTGTGATATCTATTCTCTAGTGTCACTTTACACTCGTTATATTTGCTAACTTCTATCTCTTATATTGATAATTTCACATACTACGAAGCTCTTTGGATAAAGAAAGCTAACTTCTACCTCTTATATCGATAATTCCGCATACTACGAAGCTTTCTGGATTACGGGCATCAATTATTATATTATATGATACCATTTCAATTTGATTCCTTTTGTTATAACATAACAATTTGTGAAATTTGTGAAAGATACGTCCACATGTCACTAATATCCATGCATTGTAAATAAATAATAATGCAAGTGTCATTAATATCTTTGCATAATAATGCAAGTGTCTAATGATAATGACAGTTACTAAGTAACATAAAAATAGAGCAATCCAGCATAACTTTTTTTTACCCATTAACAGGATTAATAAACCGATCCTTTTAGCTACCAAAAGTAATTTAACACAATACAACATCATTGTTTAACTATTAACAAACAGACTTTTCTACCTATCAAATTAGGCAGGTATAGGCTGCCATGCAGCCTTGTTTATAAGGTTGTTTCACCAATCTGGTTTAGAGAGAGTAATTTATTAGCATGTAAATTTTCTAATTTTCTAATTATTGTTTTCAAATTAAATTTACAAAATCTTTTGAAAAGATGTTTTTATATACTTTCTAATGAGTAAATTAAACTGGAAACTTATGTTTAGTTTAAATTTTATAATATGGATTATTGTAATTAGCATACCTACATAGTGTGTGGCTGAATCATTCAGATAGGGATCAACTGGGTGAAAGATAAAGATAAAATGAGAGACACATTCTTTATGTTATCCATTTATCAACTATCAGTTATTTTATATATATATATTTTAACTTACATTTTTATTATTATTTACAATAAACAGTTAGTAATCTATTCATCAACTACAAGTTATTTATAAAAAGCTACTAGTTATTATATATATATTTTTAATTATTTATTGACAACTATCATAAAATCAATTTGTAAAATACTTTTGTGTCATCATTGTTTTATATGGAAAAAAAAATCCATAATGATATTGGTGATAATTAATCATTCATTACGGTAAAATGGACGGAGACTAGAATTCGAATTGCGAAGCAACGCTACAGGGTATAATACCATTGCACATTCAGTTCGGATTAAACCATCACATGGCTCCTTCACAAAGCAGTCTACCTCCAGTTAATTGTATCATAATTCAACGACATTCATTACCTACCAATAACGAAATGAAGGAGCTTCATTATTTTCCTAATATTCATCCTGGCTTAGCTGTCTTTCCACATTTTATTTTCTAAAATAAATAATGTTTTCATAGTGCTTTGACACCATGTTTAAATAAATAAATAAAACAAAAATAAATTTGATTTTTTTCAACAAAATAAAAACGGTCAAAATTATCACCATCTCATCCAAATCAATACATTGTCACATAAGCTAGTGCTATAGAGTATTATACCAATCAATGCAATTTTGATTAACTTTTTCTTATTATTAATAAAGTTTATTTTATTATTAATTTTTTTATAATTACTATTTATTATGGTAAAATATTACACATTTATTTTTTAATTAATAAAAATGTAATTATGGTTTATTATCATTAAAATAATTAATATAAAATAAATTATTAATTTAGTTTTTTATAATAATTACAATAAAATTAAATAGTTTTTATCATAATTTATATTTGAAATAATTAGTGTTTGACAATTATCTAACATGTTCACTGTTTACCAAGTAGCTTTGCAGGAATACAATTATTTTTAATTTTTATGACAATAATTTAGAGTTTAAATAAAATAAAAATAAAATGTTCTCGTTTTTACTATTCTTTTAATTAACTTTGCATCTATTTTTTATTTTTTATTAAAAACTAAAAATAATTTAAAGTTTAAATACTATATTTTGTAAATTAATTTTATTAAATCTAATCAAAAAGTTTTCAATAAAATCACTATCTTTTTATTATTCAAATTATATTTTTAATTCAAACCAAGAAAAATTACACAATTCCAAAACATTCCAACAATCTCCATCCATAAAAAAATTTATTCTATTTTAATAAACATTATCTTTCTTACCAAACATTCCAACAATTTGAATCCATAAAAACTTTTACTATATTCTTATAAACATTATCTTTCTTACCTTGGTTTTTTACCATATTCTAATAAACATTATATTTCTTACCTTATCCCAAGAAATTGCATAAATTAATTTATACATCTTACAAACTTTGGCTTTGATATTTTGCAATCTCGACATTTAACACTTCAAATTTCGTTTAAAAAAATAATAATAAATCATTTTTTTACCAAATTTTCCGATTTTCCATCAAAGAGTTCACGAGTTTTTACAGATTCCCATACAACAATTATGTCGACAGTCCATCATATCTTGATTACATAAATATTTGGCCCACTGTAACCTTTACATCATGTGTAGTGTACTGTGAGTTCCTTCCATTTATGACAAGAGTAACCTTTACCTTGTGTGTAGTGTACTACTCGTTACTTCTTTTTGTGACAACGTGACAAGGGAAAGTAATGGTATATATCAGGAAAGGTACCAAGGTACCATGACGTGAAAATTAGTTGATATTTGTGGGGGGTTTTGTCTTTATGAGGTTTTATGTTTAAACTTTATAACGAGGGGTTGAATTTGTGAGCTAGTAATGGTGTCTTTTGCTGATCCGATGGAAGCCTAGATTACTTTTTTGGGGGGACAATAGTATTCTCTTGGGAGAGGTGATGGAAGCTTCGATTACTTTTCTTTGGGGACAATAGTATTCTCTTGGGGGAGGCGCTGGACCATAGTATTCTATTTGGGGAGGTGCTGATGCCTTTATTGGCAATTCGACTTGCTATTGAACACATTATTCTCACATTAAAACTAAGGTTGACCTGGACTCTGTTACAAAAACTTGGACTCATTGATCTACTCCAACTCTAGCTCTCCTCTATATAAGGTACAAATTCCTGGTTAAAAATATATATATATAAATAGATAATATAAAAAAGATAAAATAAATTGTTTTATTGATATGTGGTTGGTGTTAGAAAGTTTTTTCTTTTCTTCATTAAACTCTCTAAACTCGTTTGTAATGGGAAGAGACATCCAGAAAAGTTTTGATTAAAAAAATTAATTAAATTTCCATCATCTCTAAGTAGTATTATTGTCACATAAACTGTTAACTTATCTTTTGAAAAAACAAAGACGACCGAAAGATATCATTGAGGTGGCACATAGAGGCGACAAGAAATAATAAAAGAGGACAGAAAGAAGATGTGAGATATGAGTTTCTTTCTAGATAACATAGGGACTTAAGAGTAAGTGGAAAGTTCAAAGTTATTAAAAAAGATAAAAGAATATATGTTATTTTTATGGAGATTATAGGTTCAATTAGTGTAAGGTTGTTTATTGGCCAGTTGTGACAAAGCTCGAAGGGTAAGCAATTTCTGGGATAGAGGCTCATTGTGACAAAGTTCAAAGGATAGACAATCTCTGAGATAGAGGCTCGCCCCGATGGGCTTGAGGTATATCTAACCGGTTATTGAATATACTCTTAAAAGATTGTTGTTCCATGGTTAAAAAAAACAACATAAAAACTTGAAAACAAGTACAAAATTCGAAGTTACAATTAAAAAAAAGTCATTTTTACCAAATTCCCAATTTCCCAGAAAACAGTTTACGCGTTTTTATTAATTCCCGTAAAACAATTATGCGGAGAGTCCATCATATCATATCTTCGTTAAGTATGGACGGTTGGACTTACCTTGGCCTTCACATAATGTGTAGTGTACTACTACTACCTACACGTTCCTTTTATGATGGTAGAAGAATGGCACAAGGAGATCGTGGAGTTGGGCCACACAGATGAGATGGAGATAATAAAAGATGGAAGAACCTTTGCTTTGCTTTAAATGTCTTTAACCTTTTTCTTTCTTTTGTGCAAGAAAAACACATGCATAGTTTAAAAGAAAACTCAACAGGTTCCACAATACTTGCAAGGAATACTAGTGAAACTAACTAACATGTAGCCTGTCTCTGATAGATCTAACTAGAATTGAACTCGACAAAAGATAATCATCTTAACTTAATGCATTCCTCATCTTTCATAAAGAAGGTGACCTGCAATATTTTTGAAACATAATTTATTCATTATCTTTGAACCCCTTCACAAAGACGAAGAACATACATGAATGTTTATATATATTATATTTTATTAGGATACACCTCTGATCCAACAATTGAATAAAAAAAAACAATGTTATTTTTGTTGATTTCAATTTAAAATACTCAAAATCCTAATTTTTTTTTATATCACAAATTTTTGAATTAAAATAAAAAGATACAAATTTTTGAAATTAATTTACTCCTCTAACCACACATCAAGTAATAGTTTTTTTTCTTGTATTATATATGTTTTTATTTATTTTTTTATTGAGAATACAAGATAACTTTGGAATTACTATTATCATTAAAAAAAACACTTTAATTTGGTACACATTATTATAGTGTTAAATATTATGAAATTACGTTTAACATGAAAGTATCAAATAGGAAGACTTCCTTCCAATTCCTTCCAATGGATAAGACCAAAAATCTTTAGGTGTACTTTGAGTTGTTTTGATGAATTGGATCCAAATATTTGATATCGTAAACATCAATATAGAATCCAACATCATTACAAACTTAAACAAAAAGACAAAATACTTAAATATTTAAGATTCTTCTTTTCTTAACTTCTTTGAAATTTTATATACCTTATCTCATTCCACCATTGATGGATCAAACTTTATTAGTGATACTAGCATAAGCCATATAATGCACATAATGATAGTTTTGTTCTGCATACATCTTTCATTATGTTTTGTCATGAGAATCCTCTCTTAGATGTGACCTTGCATGAATATTAAGTATTGTCTACCATAATTTAAGATGTTTCGAAAATTGTATGTAACTTTTGCAAAATTTATATTTAGGAATACCATGCACCACACATCCATTTAACAACCCAAATATCAAATGATATTTCGATTAACTCTAGATTTGTAGGACAAACTCCAAGATATGTTGTCACCTCATGTCCACTTAATTTGGGCTTCTACAAGTAGCATGTAATAACCTATTTGCTTGAAATTCCATGATTATAGATGACCTACCCTATCAAACACCCTCTCAAAGATTATTGCATTATTTTCATGTTCCAAATATGATTGCAAACATATCCTCATAATTGGCATGCCTTTATACCTAAGTTTGCCTTGAATGCTTTAATATACATTTATTTCACATATGGTTCTTTATCTATTGATAACAAAATACTTATTACATCTACATATTAATAATGCATATGCCAAATTAATGATTCTATTCACAAAAGTAGATGGCTCTGCTTGCAATTTGGTTAGTGTCAAGAGCTTTGTAGTCAAATCTTCAAGAGAATGCTTTAAGATATTTGTCTTTTAATTGTGCATGTGTGTTTGTATTATTTAATGAGAGATTGGAGCCCATACAATTCAATGAGTTCTTACATTGTCAATGATTTTGTAGTAGAAGTTGGAGCTATGAGACTGATCTATAGGATCTATGATTAGAGTACGATCTCAATCCTTGAACCAATCTACCTATTTTTAATGCAATTCAATATAAAATTGTATTCATGTGGCCAACAAACACAACATTAAATAAAGACATAACATAATGATAGAGCTAACTTCCTAAGAATTATATAACACTTAAATAGTTGAACATAGAAGCTTCAGATGGATCGTGATAGCCTGGTAGATTGTGGCCTACAAAGAGGAAATTTTGATTCAAGTTATGTATTTTCAGTGCCCTATAATATTTTGGCAGGCACTATATCTGTAACGTCCCCAACCCTCCGACCGACAAAGAGGATGCTACCAATGCTACTATCAATCAAGGAAACTAGCCCCATGAACATAATATTAAAAATTGAAATGCTTTGAACTAAAACATGCATACATTAGTACCATTCAACGAAAGCAAAACCATACATTCAAGCATTTAGCATGTTCATTGTAATTCATTATCAAATGTAATTGCAGGGATTTAAACACAAGAATACTTATCTTATGAAGAAGAACGCCCTGCAACCAGCTTTGTCGCTGCAATGTTCCACCCAACCATAGGCCAGTGTGCTCCTTAATCTCTTAGCAACACTGCCACCCCTGAGCTGGGCATGATTCCCATAAGGAATAAGGAAACTAAGCATGCTAACACATAGCCCAAGATATGTCCAGACTCAACCAAGCCAACACGGTTGGGATTATCAAGTTATTAAGAGATGGAAGCACTGTTTGCTAAGCTAGTGGGCTCACTAAAGAGCTAAGGATGCCTTCACCAGAACTAGCTTGAATCCTAAGACATCCACACACACCCAACACAAGGAATCATTCCCTTCTCTGCTGCACAGTCCCTCATGAAATGACTTCCCTTCCAATTCTATTCAGGGGGTGTAGAGAAGAGAGCCATCCCTCTAGCTCTGTCTATGAGGCTCCTGCAAAACATTAGGTTTGTCAAGCAAACTCCTTTCCACTCCTACACAGTCCAAAGACCAATTGCATACACAACAATATACACCATTTCCTAGGTCGAGGAAAACAGTTTGGCAACGAAATGAATTGCTAAGGTGGGTGAAAGCAACCCCTTAACATCAATTCATATCCCAGGGATGTTTTGGCCCTAACATGGCCAAAAACGAATTCATCAACAACACCCAAGAGAACGTGGTCCCTCCTCTAAATTGTTGGGCAACACCAAACGATTTTCAGCTTGGAAAACGGTGGGGAAAAACAACAGAAAACGTTGGGGAACCCAAAAATGGATTTACAGATGGAGAGAAAAAAACAACAAGGTGAGAATTACGATTTCAACAATCGTTTAATGGCACCATAGAGCCAAAATCGACCTCTTCAAAAACCCAAATGCCAAAAACGTGAATCTAGCTTCTTGGCCACTCAACAAGGTAAAAACGGTTCCTAGTCATTGAAGAATTCATGAAAATGCAGGAAAAACGTAGATCTTTCTTTCCCACTTACAGAACAATACCAAAACAAATTTCTTGGCATGCAAATGTGAGGAAACATGACTCCAACGTGAAGGATGAACACACAGGAAGCTTCAGCTCCATGCAAGAAGCCCACATGAAGGAGAATGGGTGAGAAAAAAGGAATTCATGGGTGAGTAATGGCTTGGGCATGCCTTCCAAAGCATTTACTTGCCCCACAAGTCAGAAAAATGTCTTCCAAAATCTGATGACTTCCTCAATTCGAATTTCTAACTGCCATACTCTTGCCCATCCCCATGCATTAACTAACTCAACCATTTTTGGAAGAATTAAATGATTGGGTGAATGAGACAAGATTGACTGTTTCATTGGTTTTCCCTTTGACATTTGGCTTTTCCCCATTGGCCCAAAGGTTTAAATAATTTCCCTCCCTATTCCTTAGGAAAATCATGCCCCATCTCTTTTAATGTTGCATAGACATAGCTGGTTGTGGGTATTTTTATTAAAATGCATATTTACATGATGCCAAAAATTATAATGCACTGGATAGCACGATATACCATCGGCAACGATTTTAATCACCGGAACATAAAATATTAAATCGATGTTGGGGATTTTTCCTTTAGCTCCACACCACGATTAACTACAATATATACATCATATAAAATTTTAATGCAAACGAGGTCAAAACCGAGGTGCTACATTCCCCTCCCCCTTCAACACCATTGTCCTCAGTGCTTTACAAAATTGAACAAAATGCTACATTGGTACCGCCTTAGTGTTCCACGGAATTGAACAAAAATGGATGTGTCAATCGCATGGCATCCTCCAACTCCCACGTAGCCTCTTCAGGACCTTAGTGCTCCCATTGCACCTTTACCTGCCCTATGGCTCGGTTCTGGAGCATTGTGACATTCCTGTCGAGGATGCGCATTGGATCGATTTGGAACTCTCCCTCGGGTTCCACCTGAATCACATCCCAATTTATCACATGGTTAGGATCATGTACATATTTCTTAAGCAAAGAAACATGAAAAACATTATGAGCTCTAGTGCTAGTAGGCAATGCAAGTATATATGCAACTGGCCCTATTCTTTCAAGCACTTCAAACAGCCCACAATATCTTGGTGATGGCTTGGCACAACTTCCAAGCTTCAAGGAACTCTTCTTTTCCCCCACTATAAGGTAGACATGATCCCCAACATTGAACTCTCTATTCACCCTATGCTTATCTGCATAGATTTTCTATCTGTCCTGGGATGCTTTCAGATTTTCCTAATATTTACAACCTCTTGCTCCATCTCCTTGAGCAATTATGGACTAAGCACAACCCTGTTCACAGTTTATCCCAAGTCACCGGTGTCCTACACCTCCTTCCATACAAATCTTCATATGGAATCATCCCCAAGGATGTTTGCTATCCATTGTTATAAGCGAGTTCTACCAAGTGTAAATAATCTTCCCACTTGGTTGGTTTATCCATCGCATACATGCAAAGCATGTATTCAAGCACCTGATTCACTCTCTTTGTCTGCCCATCAGTATGAGGATGGTAGGCAGTGCTGAAGTTTAACTTTGTACCCAAATCTGCAAACAACCGCTTCCAAAAATTGGAAGTGAACTTAACATCCCTGTTAGAGACTATTGCCTTAGGAAATCCATGCAATTTGAAAATCTCCTTCATGAAGATATTTGCAATGTCATCGGTCCTATGCGTAGACTTAACCGGTATGAAATGTGCTACCTTCGTCAACTTGTCCACCACAACCATGATGGAATCATGTTGTCTCCAAGTCATCGACAATCCTGTAATAAAATCCATGGAAATAACTTCCCATTTCAATTCTGGAACTGGAAAAGGATGCAACAAACCTGCTGGGTGTTGATGCTCAACCTTTACCTGCTGACATTTCATGCACCTTGAAATATATTCAGCCATGTCCTTTTTCATTCCTAGCCAAAAGTACTGCTTTATGGCTGTAGCAATTGTCTTATGATATACTGGGTGACTAGAATATGGAGCTTGATGGTTTTCATCCATAACAATTCTCCTAAACTCTACTACATTTGGAATATAAATTCTTCCTTTATAAGTAAGAAGTCCATCTTCTTCCAATTTATATCCCTCATACCTCTTCTCAAGACTTTGCTGCTGCAATTTGTCTTTTACTTGCTCATACAATTCATCTCCAGCAGTATGATTAACAATCTGCTGCCTCAAATCTGATTGGAAAATACTAAGAGATGCCACATGCATTTCCTGCACCTTCCTGCTGAGTGCATCAGCTACCTTATTCTCCTTTCCTTTTATGTGCTTGATTTCGAAATCAAATTCACATAAAAACTCCAGCCATCTAGCTTTCCTAGCATTTAACGTTGGCTGATCAAACAAGTACTTCAGACCGTAATGGTCTATCCTTAACTCAAATCTTCTTCCCATCAAGTAATGCCTCCACATCTTGAGAGCATGTACTATGGCTGCAAGTTCTAGATCATGAGTGGCGTAGTTATTCTCATGCTCCTTTAGCTTTCTTGACTCATAACATATCGCGTGGTTGTCTTGCATAAGGACTCATCCTAGCCCTTGTCTGCATGCATCGGTACACACCACAAAATATTTTTCTGGGTCTACAACATTCAATACTGGTGCACTGGTGAGAAGATTCTTCAACTGCTGGAAGCTTTCTTCATACCTCGATGTCCATTCAAACTTTATCCCTTTCTTTTGCAAAGAAGTGATGGCATGTGGAACTTTGGAGAATCCTTCAATGAATCTTCAGTAGTATCCTGCAAGTCCCATAAAAGATCTTACATCTGTCACATTTCTTGGAGTAGGCCAATTCATAATGGCTTCAATATTTTCAGGGTCCACGGATATACCCTCTTCTGAAATAATGTGACCCAAATACTGAATTCTATCTCTATAGAAGTCACACTTTCTTAGCTTTGCATAAAGTTGATGCTCCCTAAGCAATTGCAATGTCAATCTCAAATGCTCTTCATGCTCTTCCTCACTCTTAGAATAAATAAGAATGTCATCAAGGAAAACAAGAACAAACTTGTCCAAATACATGTTGAAGACACTATTCATAAGGCACATAAATGTATCGGGTGCATTTGTGAGACCAAATGGTACCACTACAAACTCCTAATGTACATACCTTGTTCTAAAGGCTGTCTTATGAATGTCTTCATCCTTGATTCTCACTTGGTTGTAACCAGACCTCAAGTCAATCTTGGAAAATACATTTTCTCCTCTCATTTGATCAAAGAGGTCACCAATCCTAGGCAAAGGGTATTTTTTCTTCATAATAACCTTGATCAATTGTTTGTAATCAATACACAACCTGAGCGTACCATTTTCTTCTTTACAAACAGAACTGGTGCTCCCCAAGGAGACACACTCGGCCTGATATACTTCTTCTCCCACAACTCTTGCAGTTTCATTTTCAACTCTAGCATTTCTGGTGTACTCATCCTGTAGGGTGTCTTAGAAACTGGTGCTACTCTTGGCACAAGTTCAATTGTGAAATCAATGTCCCTCTTTGGAGGAAGCCCTGGAATCTCATTAGGAAACACATCCCTGAATTAATACAACAGACAAAAGTCCTCCAACCTAGGAGTTTCATTCTCTATTGCCTCCAAAATATGAGCTGCATACAATTGGCAACCTTTCCTACATAACTTCTTCAACTGCATTTCTAAAATCTGCCTCACAGAAATCACCTTTGGAATGCCTTTCATATCCCTTAGGTTTCCTTCTTCATCGAGACACTCAAATTCCTTATTATAACAGTCAAGATTTACTCTGTGAGCTTCTAACCAATCCATTCCAATGAGAACATCATAGCCTGAACCCAGTGGTAGAACATTCAGATCGACACAAGTGACCAATCCATTCATGACCAATGGACATTTCTCTACCATTTCACTAACCTTTCTCTTAGTTCCAGTGGCTAGATGAACTAACCAAGATTTTCTATGCTTTACTTTCTTAAAAGCACAAATCTCCACTACTCTAGGATTAATGTAACTGTGAGTAGAACCAAATTCAATCAAAATAGAAACAGATTGCTCAACAATCTTACCTACAACTTCAATCACCATTGACTGGTGATCTTCCTGGCGGTCCTCCAGTGTTGCATAAATCCCAGGGACGACCCTTGCTACTTGACCCATTGTTTTTGCTTCTTGAATGTTGTAAGCTAGCCTTGCACTCTCATTCTTGAGTGAACAATTCCTGCACATGTGGGGTCCTCCACATTTCCAACATTGGAGAGGTTCTATGTTCTGCTGTGGATCTCTCGGTTTCTCTCCCATTTCTCTGGCTGGATGCTTCTCATCTTGTGATGGTTGCTTCTGCTGATTCTTGAAGTTAGAAGGTTTGAAACCTTTCTTCCTTTGGTCAGACTTCTCATTCTTCTTGTCCTTCCATGTCTTATGGTAATCAGGTTTTCCTTTGCTTTGCTCATAGCAATACTTAGCCTTCCTTATTTCTTCTTCAAGAGTTCTAGGTTCATAAAATGCAATTATATCTTTGTAAGACTGTGGCAATCCACTCAGGAAACGCTGGATCTTCAATTTTTCATCTTTGATGTACTTGACATATCTCAATAGTTCCAAGAACTTATTTACATACTCTTCCATGGTCTGTTGTCCCAATATCAGCTCATGGAATTCTTTAATCTTGTCATCATAGTACCTGTCAAAGAGGTACTTCTGCTTGAAGTATTTCTTGAATTGTTTCCACACAATTCTTCTTTCATTAACCTTCTTTACTTATTTGTGGTGTTCCCACCATATGGATGCTCTTCCAGTCAAATTGAATATAGATACCCTTGCTTTCATATTTCCGGAGTAGTCTTGAACTTGGAAATACTTCCTCATCCCAAGAAGCCAAGCCTCAGCTTCTTGACCAGTATTGACCTCACCATTAAAAGTAGGAGGCCTTGCCTTTTTAAATTCATCTTGTGAATTGTTCTTGTAATGTCTCCTCCTCTTATTCCTGCAAGATGGAGAGCTTGAATCCCCACTAGATTTTTCAGAATCATATGACCCATTGGCAGGCCATTTTGGAGTATTCCTTTTGTCCCTGGAAGCTCTCTTGGAGATATGGGACCTTTTACATGAATCTCCCTTGGCACTACTCCTGCTTCTTTTTGGATTAGTTGTCTGATTCCTAGAGTTTATCTATCCCTGGATGTCTGTCAAACTCTACAGTATAGCTGCATTTATCTGATTTTGATCTTCTTGAGCCTTAAGCATCCTTTCATTGTCTTCTCTGCAACTTTGCAACTCCACCCTTAGGGTCCTCATGGTGGCTGCAATATTTGGGGGAGTCTCTTGATTTCTCCTCCCATTGAACTCTGTCTCATCATTTTCAACTCTGACATTTTCACCCATAGCATCTTCCTTGAACTCATAGGGATCCTGTGCATCGTTCATGTCATTGATCCTCATCTTGGCCCAACTAAGAACGAATTTTTGAAAACTTCTCTATGCGGAATGCTGCCTCTGAAGGTGACTATAATTCTGCACAATGTGTTAATAAACACAACTGTTAGCTGCATAACAATCTCATGAATTCATAATTACTTACCTGCATTTGGACAATATTATATTGACAACTTTTGTCAAAACACATAATTTTCTTTTAACCAAGAATGACGGTCTCAAGGGGTCAAAACACATCATTTTCTTTTCATAAGATTACTGCCATTTTTCACCTTTTCAGCACCTATAAATCCACTGAAAAACTGCTGAAAACCTCCTTCTAGAAACTCAGCTTTTCCCATCTGATCAGAAAAACTTCAGGTTTCTCACTCGATGCTTCGGTGGATCGATCTTCATTTCCCTTCCAACACCTTATCGGATCAATATTCCTCTGTCTTCCGACGCCTTATCGGATCGATCTTCCTCTGTCTTCCGATGCATTGGCTCGATCTTCCTTTGTTTTCTGATACATCGGCTCGATATTCCTTTGTCTTCTGACGCATCGGCTTGATCTTCCTTTGTCTTCCGATGCATCGGCTCAATCTTCCTTTATCTTCCGATGATTTTGACACTTTGAAAATTTTTCAAAATTGTTCTCTCTATTTGCCTTGTCGGCTGGGTCTTGGGTTGTTAGACGATGTATCGGCTCGGGTGATTCCATGAAGATGGGTAACACTTTTTGGCCAAATGTGGCGATGAAAACCTGATTTTTTACTCATGTGCTAGATAGAAGCCCTCAAAACGCATA